>JAZGLO010000743.1:0-224305 GCA_036873155.1 Biomphalaria sudanica | reverse complement strand
AAGAAGACAAAAGACTGTAAAAAGACAAAAGACAGTAAGAAGACAAAAGACAGCAATAAGACAAAAGACAGTAAGAAGACAAAAGACAGTAAGAAGACAAAAGACAGCAATAAGACAAAAGACAGTAAGAAGACAAAAGACAGTAAGAAGACAAAAGACAGCAAGAAGACAAAAGACAGTAAGAAGACAAAAGACTGTAAGAAGACAAAAGACAGTAAGAAGACAAATGACAGTAAGAAGACAAAAGACTGTAAAAAGACAAAAGACAGTAAGAAGACAAAAGACAGTAAGAAGACAAAAGACAGCAATAAGACAAAAGACAGTAAGAAGACAAAAGACAGTAAGAAGACAAAAGACAGCAAGAAGACAAAAGACAGTAAGAAGACAAAAGACTGTAAGAAGACAAAAGACAGCAAGAAGACAAAAGACAGTAAGAAGACAAAAGACTGTAAGAAGACAAAAGACAGTAAGAAGACAAATGACAGTAAGAAGACAAAAGACTGTAAAAAGACAAAAGACAGTAAGAAGACAAAAGACTGTAAAAAGACAAAAGACAGTAAGAAGACAAAAGACAGCAAGAAGACAAAAGACAGTAAGAAGACAAAAGACAGCAAGAAGACAAAAGACAGTGAGAAGACAAAAGACTGTAAGAAGACAAAAGACAGTAAGAAGACAAATGACAGTAAGAAGACCAAAGACCGTAAAAAGACAAAAGACAGTAAGAAGACAAAAGACAGTTAGAAGACAAAAGACAGCAATAAGACAAAAGACTGTAAAAAGACAAAAGACAGTAAGAAGACAAAAGACAGTAAGAAGACAAAAGACAGCAAGAAGACAAAAGACAGTAAGAAGACAAAAGACTGTAAGAAGACAAAAGACAGTAAGAAGACGAAAAGACTATAAGAAGACAAAAGACAGTAAGAAGACAAAAGACAGCAATAAGAAAAAAGACAGTGAGAAGAGAAAAGACAGTAAGAAGACAAAAGACAGTAATAAGACAAAAGACAGTGAGAAGAGAAAAGACAGTAAGAAGACAAAAGACAGCAAGAAGACAAAAGACAGTAAGAAGACAAAAGACAGCAAGAAGAGAAAAGACAGTAAGAAGACAAAAGACAGTAAGAAGACAAATGACAGTAAGAAGACCAAAGACCGTAAAAAGACAAAAGACAGTAAGAAGACAAAAGACAGTTAGAAGACAAAAGACAGCAATAAGACAAAAGACTGTAAAAAGACAAAAGACAGTAAGAAGACAAAAGACAGTAAGAAGACAAAAGACAGCAAGAAGACAAAAGACAGTAAGAAGACAAAAGACTGTAAGAAGACAAAAGACAGTAAGAAGACAAAAGACAGCAAGAAGACAAAAGACAGTAAGAAGACAAAAGACAGCAATAAGACAAAAGACAGTGAGAAGAGAAAAGACAGTAAGAATACAAAAGACAGTAATAAGACAAAAGACAGTGAGAAGAGAAAAGACAGTAAGAAGACAAAAGACAGTAAGAAGACAAAAGACAGCAAGAAGACAAAAGACAGTAAGAAGACAAAAGACAGCAAGAAGAGAAAAGACAGTAAGAAGACAAAAGACAGCAAGAAGACAAAAGACAGCAATAGACAAAAGACAGTAAGAAGACAAAAGACAGTAAGAAGACAAAAGACAGCAAGAAGACAAAAGACAGTAAGAAGAGAAAAGACAGCAAGAAGACAAAAGACAGTGAGAAGACAAAAGACAGTAAGAAGAGAAAAGACAGTAAGAAGACAAAAGACAGTAAGAAGACAAAAGACAGTAAGAAGACAAAAGACAGCAATAGACAAAAGACAGTAAGAAGACAAAAGACAGCAAGAAGACAAAAGACAGCAATAGACAAAAGACAGTAAGAAGACAAAAGACAGTAAGAAGACAAAAGACAGCAAGAAGACAAAAGACAGCAATAGACAAAAGACAGTAAGAAGACAAATGACAGTAAGAAGACCAAAGACCGTAAAAAGACAAAAGACAGTAAGAAGACAAAAGACAGTTAGAAGACAAAAGACAGCAATAAGACAAAAGACTGTAAAAAGACAAAAGACAGTAAGAAGACAAAAGACAGCAAGAAGACAAAAGACAGCAATAGACAAAAGACAGTAAGAAGACAAAAGACAGTAAGAAGACAAAAGACAGCAATAAGACAAAAGACAGTAAGAAGACAAAAGACAGTAATAAGACAAAAGACAGTAATAAGACAAAAGACAGTAAGAAGACAAAAGACAGTAAGAAGACAAAAGACAGCAAGAAGACAAAAGACAGTAAGAAGACAAAAGACAGTAAGAAGACAAAAGACAGTAAGAAGACAAAAGACAGTAAGAAGACAAAAGACAGTAAGAAGACAAAAGACTGTAAGAAGACAAAAGACAGTAATAAGACAAAAGACAGTAATAAGACAAAAGACAGTAAGAAGACAAAAGACAGTAAGAAGACAAAAGACAGCAAGAAGACAAAAGACAGTGAGAAGACAAAAGACAGTAAGAAGAGAAAAGACAGTAAGAAGACAAAAGACAGTTAGAAGACAAAAGACAGCAATAGACAAAAGACAGTAAGAAGACAAAAGACAGTAAGAAGACAAAAGACAGCAAGAAGACAAAAGACAGCAATAGACAAAAGACAGTAAGAAGACAAAAGACAGTAAGAAGACAAAAGACAGCAATAAGACAAAAGACAGTAAGAAGACAAAAGACAGCAATAAGACAAAAGACAGTAATAAGACAAAAGACAGTAAGAAGACAAAAGACAGTAAGAAGACAAAAGACAGCAAGAAGACAAAAGACAGTAAGAAGACAAAAGACAGTAAGAAGACAAAAGACAGTAAGAAGACAAAAGACAGTAAGAAGACAAAAGACAGTAAGAAGACAAAAGACAGCAAGAAGACAAAAGACAGTAAGAAGACAAAAGACAGCAAGAAGAGAAAAGACAGTAAGAAGACAAAAGACAGTAAGAAGACAAATGACAGTAAGAAGACCAAAGACCGTAAAAAGACAAAAGACAGTAAGAAGACAAAAGACAGTTAGAAGACAAAAGACAGCAATAAGACAAAAGACTGTAAAAAGACAAAAGACAGTAAGAAGACAAAAGACAGTAAGAAGACAAAAGACAGCAAGAAGACAAAAGACAGTAAGAAGACAAAAGACTGTAAGAAGACAAAAGACAGTAAGAAGACAAAAGACAGCAAGAAGACAAAAGACAGTAAGAAGACAAAAGACAGCAATAAGACAAAAGACAGTGAGAAGAGAAAAGACAGTAAGAAGACAAAAGACAGTAATAAGACAAAAGACAGTGAGAAGAGAAAAGACAGTAAGAAGACAAAAGACAGCAAGAAGACAAAAGACAGTAAGAAGACAAAAGACAGCAAGAAGAGAAAAGACAGTAAGAAGACAAAAGACAGCAAGAAGACAAAAGACAGCAATAGACAAAAGACAGTAAGAAGACAAAAGACAGTAAGAAGACAAAAGACAGCAAGAAGACAAAAGACAGTAAGAAGAGAAAAGACAGCAAGAAGACAAAAGACAGTGAGAAGACAAAAGACAGTAAGAAGAGAAAAGACAGTAAGAAGACAAAAGACAGTAAGAAGACAAAAGACAGTAAGAAGACAAAAGACAGCAATAGACAAAAGACAGTAAGAAGACAAAAGACAGCAAGAAGACAAAAGACAGTGAGAAGACAAAAGACAGTAAGAAGAGAAAAGACAGTAAGAAGACAAAAGACAGCAAGAAGACAAAAGACAGCAATAGACAAAAGACAGTAAGAAGACAAAAGACAGTAAGAAGACAAAAGACAGCAAGAAGACAAAAGACAGCAATAGACAAAAGACAGTAAGAAGACAAAAGACAGTAAGAAGACAAAAGACAGCAATAAGACAAAAGACAGTAAGAAGACAAAAGACAGTAATAAGACAAAAGACAGTAATAAGACAAAAGACAGTAAGAAGACAAAAGACAGTAAGAAGACAAAAGACAGCAAGAAGACAAAAGACAGTAAGAAGACAAAAGACAGTAAGAAGACAAAAGACAGTAAGAAGACAAAAGACAGTAAGAAGACAAAAGACTGTAAGAAGACAAAAGACAGTAATAAGACAAAAGACAGTAATAAGACAAAAGACAGTAAGAAGACAAAAGACAGTAAGAAGACAAAAGACAGCAAGAAGACAAAAGACAGTGAGAAGACAAAAGACAGTAAGAAGAGAAAAGACAGTAAGAAGACAAAAGACAGCAAGAAGACAAAAGACAGCAATAGACAAAAGACAGTAAGAAGACAAAAGACAGTAAGAAGACAAAAGACAGCAAGAAGACAAAAGACAGCAATAGACAAAAGACAGTAAGAAGACAAAAGACAGTAAGAAGACAAAAGACAGCAATAAGACAAAAGACAGTAAGAAGACAAAAGACAGTAATAAGACAAAAGACAGTAATAAGACAAAAGACAGTAAGAAGACAAAAGACAGTAAGAAGACAAAAGACAGCAAGAAGACAAAAGACAGTAAGAAGACAAAAGACAGTAAGAAGACAAAAGACAGTAAGAAGACAAAAGACAGTAAGAAGACAAAAGACTGTAAGAAGACAAAAGACAGTAATAAGACAAAAGACAGTAATAAGACAAAAGACAGTAAGAAGACAAAAGACAGTAAGAAGACAAAAGACAGCAAGAAGACAAAAGACAGTAAGAAGACAAAAGACAGTAAGAAGACAAAAGACAGTAAGAAGACAAAAGACAGTAAGAAGACAAAAGACTGTAAGAAGACAAAAGACTGTAAGAAGACAAAAGACAGTAAGAAGACAAAAGACAGTAAGAAGACAAATGACAGTAAGAAGACAAAAGACAGTAAGAAGACAAATGACAGTAAGAAGACAAAAGACAGTAAGAAGACAAAAGACTGTAAGAAGACAAAAGACAGTAAGAAGACAAAAGACTGTAAGAAGACAAAAGACAGTAAGAAGACAAAAGACAGTAAGAAGACAAAAGACTGTAAGAAGACAAAAGACAGTAAGAAGACAAAAGACAGTAAGAAGACAAAAGACAGTAAGAAGACAAAAGACAATAAGAAGACAAATGACAGTAATAAGACAAAAGACAGTAAGAAGACAAAAGACAGTAAGAAGACAAAAGACTGTAAGAAGACAAAAGACTGTAAGAAGACAAAAGACTGTAAGAAGACAAAAGACATCTTTCCAGTTCTGTTTGAGAAACTACTCGTGAATTTGTTTCTTTCCTTATAAATGATCGACGTTTCTTTGAAAGAGATTACTACGTCTTCTACTTGTACTTCTGTGTTCCTCTAGTCAAATTAGGTCAATTAGGTTAGGTGGTTTACAAACTCTGCCATTTGTTTTCCAGACTAATTCAGGCAATACGATTCAAGCTCTAATGGCACTAGTGAAGAAGGAATACTTGTAAAATTAAAAACAATATTTCTTGCCCTGTGGAATAGGAAATGTTCCTTTCAAAGCAATCCCCTAACTCAAGCGCACCAAAATAACATGTTATTAACTTTAACTTGACACCAATTAAAGTAGACACATTAGAAAATTAAGGTTTTTACTAAGACAGAAGCTAAAACTGCAAATTTTAAGGCGTAGTGCATGAGTTTCAGACAAGGTCACCGGAGGCACCAGTAGTTCACTGGGTGATTTTAATAAATGCAGCTTGAAGGTTGACGTACCCACCTTCTATGAAACACTTCTCATGCCCAACAAGAGAGAACAGAACTCTGAACTCATGTTACTGTAACATCAAAGGGGCATTCACCTCTCGTGAAAGGCCACCACTAGGATCATTGGACCACAAAACAGTACAACCGCTGCCAAATTACCGCACGAAACTTAAAGAGGGCAAAGTCAAGTCATTAAAAAAAAGTACAAGAATGGACTCAAGACAACATTCTCAAACTCAAGGGTTGTCTAGACTGCGCCGACCGGAATTTGTTTAAAGAGACCACTTCAAAGCAGTGACGAATTACACTAAATTCTGTGAAAACATGTGTATCAGTACTAAGAGTATCAAGATATACCCCAACAATAAACTATGGGTCAGTGCAAAAATAAAATGAGAAATGTTTGAGACAAACATTCATAAAAAGTCTAAAAAGTTTCTAGAAATAAAAAATCACCCTTTGGGTCAGGATTTTGTGATTTTACCATCACAAAAAAGATACAAGACACCGATAGCAAAGACAATGAGACACAAAAACTCTTTTGTTCCCATGGCAATCAAATCATTAAATAACTATCTGATATAAACTTTTCGCATGTAAATTATGAGTGAGTCTGATGTGAATGTATATTTTGGATTTCTATATTATAATGTTTTGTTTGGTGTAATGCACAAATTGTAAGACAAATTTCCTTATGGATAATAAAGATTATCATTATTATTATCACAAATTTACGAAGGCCTAAATATATATATATTAGGGGTGCACCGGATAGTACGTTTTGATATCCAGTCGGGGCCGGATATGAGGATATGACCGGATAGTAAAATTTGATATTCGGCCGGAGCCGGATACCTAAGTGTCTTGTTAATAGCTTGTGTTGCTGAACATTTTACGAAACTGTTAAATAACATAGCTATATTGGGTTTTTTAATTTTTTTTTCCTTTTATATACCTTATTGTTTTAAACTCTGTTACTGATTGATTTATTCAAGCTTAACAGTATTTCTAAAAAACTGTATAGCATGGGTGTGTCTGTGTGTATGTACGATGCCACCAACAGTAAAGGATGTGTGTAGGAAGGTCAATGTAAATAATGTTAGTATATATTTAACTAGTTACTAATGTAAATCTCTCATAAGTAAAGTGCAATCTGCCTTGTATAGTGTTCGGATGTATGTGTTCATGAATTTCAGACCAACAACCTGGTCAGATATACCTAGTGAGCCAACACATGTAGTCCTAGTGTAGTGTGTATAGTTGTTTGTGTTAACCATCAAGCATTGTTTTTTCCTTAAGCATACGCACACAATAGATTTGGGTGTCAGTCAAAAGAGATAACACATTGGCATGGTCAGTCAAGCATATAGATAAATTATACCCGTCCACTAGTTAGAGGTCAAGGGTTGTTTTTTTTTTTTTACACTACAGCATATTGTTTCTTTGTTTGCTAGATCTAACTGCGGTACTATTGTTCAATTGATTGTATGCGATTTTAAAATTTACTGTAAGGTTTTCCGTTATTTATGTGTCAAAGTCGTCCTAGCCTGATACACAGTGGCTAAGTACGCATCTTAAGTAAAAAAAATAGTAATAACAAGGAGTTAATTGACTGTCACAAATAATAAAGAATATTATTATCAAATCAAGACACATATTTGCAGGAATAATATTCAAGTTAACAAGTTAGAACAATTATTTAACCGTAATATTTATTGACAGTTTAATATCCTTTGTTAGCACGTTGTGTTTTTTCATTCTGACTTAAAAAAATGGTCAATGTCTATCAATAAATTGGGTGTCAAGGACCAAAGAAATAAAAGAATGAGTAGGGGGTGTTTAGCTCTCCATTTAAAGATAGCCCTGGTCGTGTCTTCTACAAAATAATTAGTTACTGGCTTACTGGGCTATATAATCTCGCGGTTTGTGTTCTGTGTAGCTAAAGGTCACTCGTTTAGGTGTGTGTGAATCTTTAGTCCAGCTTAATATTGAGATTTATGTTCAAGTAACTCGGCACACTTGAAAAGGTGTGGCCTCTAGCCCAACCACGTGATTAAGATTTTTCTCCAAATAAGCAAACTCTTTGTCCGGATACCCGTGTAGATGTTTGGCTTGAAGTCCATTTCCCCCCCCCCCCAATTAAGATTAACTACTAAGTAAACAAACATAGTTCCCTCGTGTGACCTCTATGGAGTGCTTACATCCATCGTATCTGACTTGTGGTCACCTGTCAATCAATGAACTCAATGTGATGGACTAAACAAATAAAAGGTGGAGGGAGTTGTTCATCTGGAATTATACCTGGTTACCTTAGTAGTCCAGCCCCTGTAATAAAGATTAACTACTAAATAAACGAACTCAGTCCCTCGAAAGGTGTGACCTCTAGAGAGTGTCAATACGGTGACATTAAACCTACGTCCATCGCATTTAACTTGTGGTCACCTGCCTATAAAAAAAACTCAATGTGATGGACTAAACAAATAAAAGGGGTGGGAGTTGTTCATCTCTACCTCTGGAGATATACCCGCACAGCTAGACAGACGTCTGGTCAGCATGACGTCGTCAAGGAATGTAGCATTTTAACATGTTAACTAACCTACTCAAAGGTCAAGACAAATTGAAAAAAGTGTCAGCCATTGCTGCTCTGTATGTAAAGCGCATTTATGATGTAAAGTTTCATCTCTCTTTATATTACGTTATTAACACGCCTTGTCCTTATAATAAACGATGTTTGGCGCATATTCATAATGGCTCTATTTTTAAGCACATTATTTTGTTTTAATATAAACATTAATACTGTCAACAACAGACATTAATGGAACGAGGTCCACTTTATGCATATTAAATAGGTGTATTTTTTACTATCCGGTACTGATATCCGACCGGAGCCGAATAGCACCGGATAGTAAAAAATGCCGGATATTCGTCAGAAGCCGGAGCCGGAGCGACTATCCGGTGCACCCCTAATATATATATATATATATATATATATATATATATATATATATATATATATATATATATATATATATATATATATATATATATATACTAGCCGGATATTACCCGCGGCCTGCGCGATTTAGTTTGGGAACTACTGATCTAGTGGATTTGATGTAGATCTAAGTAAAACATGGCGGATGTTTCCTTATCATTTTTGTATATTTTGCCACGCAATTGAAAGTAGAGTGTGATAATGGGTTTACCCGTTCAGCCGATATAGTCATATCTAGTATAAAATACTGTGAAAACGGATATACCCGATTTGTTAAAAACGTTTCGTCCTTTAATAGAGATATTTATGTATTTTTAATATTATTTTTAGGGCTTTCCGGTTGTGGGTGGGATATTAAACATATACTACGGTCTCCGCCATAATCTAAGAAACATATGTGCCAAGTTTTATCAAGATTGACCAAACTGTTTTGATTTCTATGTGGGACATACATATGTCTATACACACACGCGCGCACGCACACACACATATATACATACGCCTTACTTTCTGCTATATATATTAGACGTTTTAAAGATAACTCAGATATTTTACTGGGAATATAATAAATGTATGCATATTTGTCAATGCGAAATAAACCTCAGCCATTTCGATCAAAGATTCTAGATCTAGGGGACGGCGAACTCACAGATGGAGCTTCTGTTCATTCTAGACGGCGAATTCACAGATGGAGCTTCTGTTCATTCTAGACGGCGAATTCACAGATGGAGCTTCTGTTCATTCTAGACGGCGAATTCACAGATGGAGCTTCTGTTCATTCTAGACGGCGAATTCACAGATGGAGCTTCTGTTCATTCTAGACGGCGAATTCACAGATGGAGCTTCTGTTCATTCTAGACGGCGAATTCACAGACGGAGCTTCTGTTCATTCTAGACGGCGAATTCACAGACGGAGCTTCTGTTCATTCTAGACGGCGAATTCACAGATGGAGCTTCTGTTCATTCTAGACGGCGAATTCACAGACGGAGCTTCTGTTCATTCTAGACGGCGAATTCACAGACGGAGCTTCTGTTCATTCTAGACGGCGAACTCACAGACGGAGCTTCTGTTCATTCTAGACGGCGAACTCACAGACGGAGCTTCTGTTCATTCTAGACGGCGAACTCACAGACGGAGCTTCTGTTCATTCTAGACGGCGAACTCACAGACGGAGCTTCTGTTCATTCTAGACGGCGAATTCACAGACGGAGCTTCTGTTCATTCTAGACGGCGAACTCACAGATGGAGCTTCTGTTCATTCTAGACGGCGAACTCACAGACGGAGCTTCTGTTCATTCTAGACGGCGAACTCACAGACGGAGCTTCTGTTCATTCTAGACGGCGAACTCACAGACGGAGCTTCTGTTCATTCTAGACGGCGAATTCACAGATGGAGCTTCTGTTCATTCTAGACGGCGAACTCACAGATGGAGCTTCTGTTCATTCTAGACGGCGAACTCACAGATGGAGCTTCTGTTCATTCTAGACGGCGAACTCACAGATGGAGCTTCTGTTCATTCTAGACGGCGAATTCACAGATGGAGCTTCTGTTCATTCTAGACGGCGAATTCACAGATGGAGCTTCTGTTCATTCTAGACGGCGAATTCACAGATGGAGCTTCTGTTCATTCTAGACGGCGAATTCACAGATGGAGCTTCTGTTCATTCTAGACGGCGAATTCACAGATGGAGCTTATGTTTATTCTAGACTGCGAATTCACAGATGGAGCTTCTGTTTATTCTAGACTGCGAATTCACAGATGGAGCTTCTGTTCATGCTGCAAGAGACGTCGTTCAACAAGTAGCCAAACTGCTGTGTAGTCTCAACACAATTTTCGTTGGGGCCTGGGAGCCCGTCTGGCTGGCTGGCGCCCCACATGGGACTGCCCGTCAAATTCCTTGTGGTGTTTGTCCAAATAAAATACCTTTGTCCGAGAGTCTGTACCTCGGCTCCAACATAATAGGCCGCTGAGGCGTTCCCTGGAAGTAAAGAACATAGTCCTTTAGACATACATTAAAGAATTACATTTTTTTTTCATACTCCAGTGATTTATATTTTTTTCTGTTCCAGTGATTTATATTTGTTTTCGATTCCAGTGATTTGAAAATGCATATTTATGTATAGAAATGTCTAAATTTTTATGATGCTTACCTTTAACTGTAGTTTAATTTGACATTTTAACTAAAACTACTGTTTTCAAATTTTAAACTTTTTAAACTATTGCTTTTTTTAAAAAACTATAGGTCTATATAGGGGCCTATAGGAATAATCTATCATCTCTCGTTGCATATTTATATTGATAACCCTAACCTTCATTAGTTTTACTGGTTAATTAATATATTGTCTTTGTTCCCTAGTGCTATTAGAGCATGGAATGTGTTGCCTGAGCTAGCCAGGAAAATCAGTGACTTGGCAGAATTTAAGTCATAAGTAATATGCATGACTAAATGCATGACGCTTAGGACGTAATCATCTTCTTTTTTGAAGTAACGTCTGTATTATATATGATAAGAAGATAAGATAAGATTTATTACAGACTTATTACAGACAAATAATGTCATATCTGAGTTCATGCCATTAGAGATTTTCACCTTATGGTCCCATGACCCGCTGTCTCGCGATGTGAATGCGTGGACATCGGATCGTATTGGTTTTAAAATCAGCCACCATCAGAAAAAAAGATTTAAAAAAAAATCGAATGGATGGTTTTGAGGTCATACGATATGAATGCGTGGACATTGTATCGTATTGGGCTCAAAATCAACCACCGCCAGAAAAAAAAGAAAAACACACACAAAAAACGTCGAATGGATGGTTTTAAGGTCATACGATGTGAATGCCTGGTCATTGCATCGAATTGGTTTCAAAATCAACCACCGCCAGAAAAAAAAAGCAAAACACACACAAAAAACTTCGAATGGATGGTTTTGAGGTCATACGGTGTGAATGCCTGGTCATTGCATCGAATTGGTTTCAAAATCAACCACCGCTGGAACCCGCTGTTGGAATAGTTTAAATCAGTGGTTCCCAAACTTTTTTGTCTCGTAGACCCCTTGCCATGTTTTCTGGTTTTCCGTAGACCCCCTGCTTAAGTTATATTGAATTTTTGAAAATTCATCAATTTCAAATTACACATTTTGTTTAAAATAATATCTTACCAGTGACACAAGAAGTGAAAAAGTAATTTAAAACTACATTTTAAGTTGAATCTATTTTTTAAAATAAATTTATTAACAAAATTCAAATTTCAACCCATTATTTAATAGTTAACATACACAGCATACAATCACTAAACACATTGGAAACATTTGTTTTTAAAGGCTTGCAAGCTCACCATCCGTTGCTACGGAGATTATTTTTCATACACGGATTTGTTGTTTTATGAAGTAGTTCTTTAAAACATTAAAGAAAAATGTGTCTAAAGTATCACGGTAAAAGTTTTCACAAAGAGCAGTTTTTTTGTGGATTTCTTGAGCCATAATAATTTGAATAAAAAAAGTCATCACCAGACAAGGTTGATTCAGCCAGCGTTATAGAGAAATATGTTGATTGCAGGAATATGTCGTTTGCAAAGACTTACATAAGAAGAAAGAAATATTTGACTATATTCCAACAGGGCTCAAGAATTTAGTGAACTCTTCTACAAATCCATCGCCCTAATAACCGATAAGTCAGAGTTTGCATGGATGGTTCTCAGAAAGCCTCCACAAAAGGAGGAGCTGATATTCTCATTTAACGGCCAAATGGAGAAAAAATAATTTAAAAATTAAGTTCATTGTAACTAATGAGCTCTATGACAACCACAGAGAAGAAATATGAGCACTGGATCTAACAGATACCATGCTAGCGAATTAGCCAAATTCACCAAACAGTTAAATTTATTTCGTGACTAATATAAAAATAGTCCTTCAAAGCTTGACAAACTCTGATTCCTCCTGAATAAAACTACTCATGATGCCTGGACTGATGTTCGGTGGTCACCTTGCCTGCTCGCATCTCCCGTCGGAAGATTTGGTATTGGATGTAATTATCCACATAATCTAAAGGAACATCCAAAAGATTTTGTACAAAACATATTATGTGACCTTGTCAAGCACAACAACAGCAAGAGCACTGTTCTCCAATGTTGAAATAGAAGGAAATAGAAGGCTGACACACTTGCCAAATGTGAGAAAACAAATACACACTTGAACATAGCACTCTATCAGGAAGAAATGAAGAAATTTATAGAGAATTGTAAAAACGAGAAATGGACAAGCTCTTATTCGATATTTAAGGAAGATGAAACCTATTATAAACTATCCAATATGACCACCTATAACTGTTCACATCAGAACCGTACACATTATAATGAGAAAATATATGTTCCGGAAGCTTAAAATTGGGATTATTGTAATTACCCCTTTTGGAGTCTCACCAGAGAATGACATGTCTTCAAAATTGCATTCTTCATTAAGAGGCCCAAAACAAGACACCGGCCACAAAAACCAAACATGAAATTCTTTTAATGATATACGTTTGTGTAAGAGTTTTTTACAATTTCTTCAACGGCTGGTAAAAATCAATTCGTATGAGGTTTTCAGTATTTTACTATAATCTTCATCTTCTCAATATCAGGTCAAAGAGAGATTTTGTGGGTGTATTCTGAACTTTATCTTTGAGTGTTTGAAAGTTTTGCAAACTTTATCTTTTTATCAGGGTGGCATCATCTCAAATGATTTAGATTTCTTATGGCCTCATGACCAATCTACCCGCTGTCTCGCGATATGAATGCGTAGTCATTGCATCGTATTGGTTTCAAAATCAATCACCACCAGAATTAAAAAAAACAACACAAACAAAAAACATCGAATGGATGGTTTTGAGGTCATACGATGTGAATGCGTGGTCATTGCATCGAATTGGTTTCAAAATCAACCACCACTGGAACCCGCTGTTGGAATACTTTAAATGGACACTCGCTGAACCTCTAAGAAAACATTGAACTTCTAGGCTCTATTTCATTTCTCCTTGACAAAAAATGTTTAGAATGGGTATCAAACCAGGACTTTTGTTACGATGGACACTTAAATATGAATACACTTAAAATAATAACACTTTTAGGTAAACACAAACACGTTTAATCTAGTGTAGAATACATGCAGGAACTATGTAATCAGATTACTACACTTAAAGAGACAAATAAAAATGCAGTTTTTTGGATTATGGGTGACTTCAACCTACCTGATATAAATTGGAAAACACTAATCATAGATAAACACCAAAACCTTAAGGACATAAATGAGCTTTTCATAGAAACTTTACACAACCTAAGTTTAGATCAAATCATTAAAAAGCCAACTAGATTAAACAACACATTAGATCTCTTCTTAACCAACAGACCTGGATTAGTAGTTGATTATGATATTATCCCTGGTCTATCAGACCATGAGATCATAAAAATACACAGTCAGATAAAAGCAGTAGTCAATACAAAAACCAAAAGAAAAATCTTACTCTGGAATAAATGTAACCTAACACAACTACACCAAGCTGCATTAAACTTTCAACAAACATTTTTATTAGAAAAAGACATTAACCAACCAGTCGATGACCTCTGGAATTTGGGAAAATTGTCAGTACAATTACTTTCCCTATCTGGAAAAAAGTCTATGTTGTTAGTGGTGTCAGGTCGTAGGTGTCTTCTAATTCTTTGGTACATGAAACCATTTTCACCTTCTATAATGTAGGCACGTTTGTTCACTTTCCGACATACTCTGCCTTGTCTCCAGGTAGTATCGTTTGGCGATTGATAGAAGACTTTCTGTCCGACGTTTATAAGCTTCATGTCACGAGCTGTTTTGTTGTAGTGTTTTCTGATACTTTGCTGTCGCTTCCCCCGTTTGGCTGTGACTTCTTGTTGTGACATTCTTGCAGGATGCTCTCTTCTTGGCAATAACGTTCTTGTTGCCCTTCCAAAGAGCATCTGAGCCGGACTTAAGTTGGTATCTTGCCTGGGTGTATTTCTAAACTCTAATAGAGCTTCATAGGCATCTGATTTACTTTCTTTGGATTTTTTCATCAGATTCTTTAATATTTTCACTGCTGCTTCTGCCTTACCGTTTGACTGATGATGTCCTGGTGAGGATTTTAAATGGTGGACACCCCATGCTTCCATAAATACGGGGAAGTCAGCAGATGAAAACTGAGGTCCAAAATCATTTATGCACACTTTGGGGACTCCTTATCTGGCAAACAAATGTGCTGCATATAGTTTGGTCTCAATTTCTTTTCTTAATGCTCCTGACATAATTATTCTCTCCCCTTTCATTAGAATGCCATCCTTATAGGTCAGTACATCTGCAAGTGACCAATATTGTTTAAGTTCTATCTTATCTTATCTTATATAATACAGACGTTACTTCAAAAAAGAAGATGATTACGTCCTACGTGTCATGCATTTAGTCATGCATATTAACCAATGACTTAAATTCTGCCAAGTCACTGGTTTTCCTGGCTAGCTCAGGCAACCCATTCCATGCTCTAATAGAACTAGGGAAGAAGGAGTATTTGTACAAATTTGTCCTAGCATATGGGACGAGGAATGTGCCGTTATCTTTGTGTCTTTCAGAGTATTTTATTACATTTTGTTTTTGTATTTGAAGATTATGGTTCAGTGTTTTATGTATAATTGCTACTTTACTTTTGAGTCTTCTGTCCTGAAGGCTTTCTAAATTTAGTGATTTTACTATAGGTGTTACTCTAGTCAAATGTGAATATTCATTTGTTGTGAATCTCACTGCTCTATTTTGTGTCTGTTCCAGTTTCTTAATGTTTTCTTGAGTTGAGGGGTCCCAAATGGAGGATGCATATTCTATTATTGGCCTAACCAAGGTTAAATAACATTTTAGTTTTATGTTCTTATTTGATTTATAGAAATTTCTTTTAATAAATCCTAATGCTTTGTTTGATTTTTTTTTTATAGTTTCATCAATATGTGGATTCAATGACAGTTTTTCATTTATTATAACACCTAGTTATTTTGCGTTTTTAGTCTGTGTTACTGGTTTGCCATGAATAAGATAAGTGGAATTAATTTGTTTTAGTTTTTTTGTTACTCTTAACAACTGACATTTTTTCTGGGTGGAAAGACATGCTCCAATTTGATTCCCATTTCTGTAATTCATCTAATTCTCTTTGTAAAATATCTGTGTCTTGTGTTGTTTTTATTGTTCTATATATTATGCAATCGTCTGCAAATAATCTGACTTTTGTTCCTGAAGTAATGCAATTTGGTAAATCATTTATGTAAATTAAAAATAGTAGTGTACCCAAGACTGTTCCTTGAGGTACACCAGTGTTTACTGTTATCGGTGTTGATTTAGAGCCATTTATTATTACAGTTTGTTGTCTCGCTATCAGAAAATCTATAATTCACTGATGCAGTGGACCATTAATGCCAAAATATTTTAATTTTTTAAGCAAACTATGGTGGTGAACTTTGTCAAAAGCCTTAGAAAAATCTAGTAAGATAGCATCTATTTGTTCACTATTATCTAAGCCTTTAGAAAAATCATCAATTAGTCCTATTAGTTGTGTTTCACATGATCTATATTTCCTAAAGCCATGTTGGTATAGTGTGAGGACATTTTGTTTTTCTAAGTGGTTTATGATGTTGCTACATATTATGTGTTCTAGGATTTTACATGTGATGCTGGTAAGTGATACTGGTCTGTAGTTTCCTTGGTCAGATTTTTCTCCTTTTTTAAATAGGGGGGGTGACATTAGCTTCTTTCCAGTCCTTTGGTACTTTGCCTGGTTAAGTGAAGCCTGAAAGAGTATTTTGAACACTGGGGCTAGCTCATTGCTTAGTTCTTTGAGTAATCTAGCTGGAATACCATCAGGTCCAGACGCTTTATTTGGTTTGGTGTTGGCTAATAGTTTTTTAATTCCATTTTCTTGTACTACTATATCTTCTATGTTGTCTACTTGGTTCAAATTCAGTAATATGTCTTTGTCTCCTGGGACTGAGAATGCTGATGCAAAGTATTTGTTTAGGATGTTTGCTTTAGTTTCATTATCATTATGTATTATGTTATGTTCATCTTTTCATGGCGCTATGCCTGTTGTTTCCATTTTCTTAGACTTAAGTTCTGATACAATATGATGCTTGTCTGGCCAACCGTTCAGTATGTACTGTTTCAACATCTGCATCTCATTGTCTATTTTGACTGCATCTTTAACTTTATCTAACATTATATCTGGGCGGACCAGTTCTACAGTGTTGATAGAGGTGTCAGGAAAATCTTCCTGTTCTGGCAAAGGGTCTCAGCTTAGCGTGTCGGCAATCTGTAATCTTTTTCTTTTGGTATACTGGTACTGAACATCTTCTAAATACAAACGCATCATTAAGCTTTGAAGCCTTTTAGGTGCACAACTGAGGGTTTCATTGAGTATATTTTCCAATGGTTTATGATCCTTCTGTATTATTATTGTTCTGCCGTACGTGTACTGGTCAAATTTTTTCTAGAGCTACTACTACAGCCAAGAGTTCCTTTTCGATTTGAGCCCACTTTTTCTGAGGCACTGTGAGTGACCTTTATGTGTATGCTATGGGTTTGTCATCTTGTCATCTGAATAGTTACTTTCTTCACCAGGTCGAAATAACTTAGGGTTCCATGATTGGATATCTTCTGTTTGACACCATTAAATGCTTTCTCACAGTCATTCGACCACACGAATAGCTTGTGTTTCTTAGTCACTAAACGAATGATTGTAGGTCTGCTGAGAGACTTGGGATGAATCTTGATAGATATTGTATCATTCCACAAAATCTCCGAACCGATGTAATGTCTTCAGGTTTTTTTTAGATTTGTTATGGCTCTCACCTTGTTTGGGTCTGGTTTTATTCCTGACTGGGAAATAATGTGTCCCAAAAACACAATTTCTGACTTTCGTCAGACGCTCAATAACCAGGCATTCTAATACGTGCAGCATTCTATTTTAAAACTAGCCTGACATTAACCGCGGCCTGCGGGCCCTAGTCTGTGTTTACTTATCTAGTGGATTGGATTTAGATGTATGTTAAACTTAGCTAATGATCCTTTGAAGTTTTTCTCTTTCGCTACGAAAATAAAAAAATAAAAATGGGTTTACCCGAAGCCGATACATTCATATCTATTAAAAACGAAAGAAGTGATAGATGAATAGGATATAAAGTACAATTAAAACGGGTTTACCCGATTTGTAAAATGAAAGGGATTATAAAGTAAGTCAGGACGTCTGAATTCGCAGATATATGAAACAAATTTATGTAATAATGCTTTTGAAACACAAAATTGAAGGTTAATTTTATAACGTTATGAAATCTGTGACAAGTCAAAAGCTTTCTGTCAGAGTCACTCAAACTTATCTCAGCATTAATTATATTTTATCATTATTTATTCATTGCATTGTAATTATTTCGCAGTCTTATCCCCAGTTTCATCACCCGCCCCACCTTTTCCTCTCCAGGCTAGACTCAGTCCACCACTTTGGAAAGAGCTAGGCCGGGTCCTTTCACTTATCTCCCCTTGATCGGGGAAAAATAAACACACAATCTCTTTGGTCTTACCCGCCCGATGTCTGACGGTCGCAGTTGAAACCACCTTGGGTGGAATGGAAGTCACTCTTTCTTCCCCCCCCCCCCCATCCCACGTCTCTCTTTGATCAAAGAGATTACTAGGGTCTTGTTTCTTTGTTTTATATGTTTCGGATGTTCCTTCAGAGTTGAAGATAATTACTTCCCAGTCCAAACCTCCCGCAGGGCGACGGGGGATTGGAAGCGGGCAGGGTTTGAACCCTGGACCATCGATAAATCTGAACGACAGTCCAGCGCGCAAACCGAACGACCAGGCAGCCATTCCACACGCCTCGTGACACTCCAAGGTGCAACTTTCGTCAGACTTCACCCTAGTGAGAGATAATCTTTGGTCAATCCCATTTCCTGTTTCCGCCCACCTTTTCCAGGCCTATATAAGGTAGAATAAGGCAGAACAGCCACTCTCTCATTTCTCATTCTAGCTGAGTAATAGAGTCTGGACTATTTCATTTATTCTTACTCTTAGAGGAATACCTGGTGGTAAGCCGAACTTAATCACAGTTCCACTGTGCATATTTCTCACTGGATATGATCATGTGTATTTTATTATTTCATTTATATTTAATTAGTGCATTGTGTATTTCTCACTGTCGTAAGTAGAAAACATAAACCTGGCATGTGTATATATATTTATGTATTGCATTAATCTATTAGAGCTACGTTGCTCAATTGATCGTTGATGCAACCATGTATATATTTGTACATCTTTTTTTTCCCTTTATCTTGGCTGACCGCCTTGATAATTTTACTTGCGCACTAATACTGCGTTTAGAAAAGATATATGAATTATCTCCCCTGTAGTCATTCTACTTCGACGAGAACGGACGCTCTTCCCATTCAAACTCGCTACTTTGTTTATGGCCGACGGCTGACCAGCGTCCACCCCCCACCTTCTCTCTTTCCACTTGTGTGGTTTATTTTAGATTATTATTTCCCCCTTTTATGTACATTTTTATATTGCTACTATCAGCCCTCTATTTTCCAAATCCCATTTGCCATCATCTCCTCATTGTACTCAAAAGCAATTTTACCAATCTGACGAATGTACCTCAGTTGAGGGCATCGATAAGATGCATAAGAGACATGTCCCAACTTGTCTTTATTTATCCGCAGCCTCCCTCAGGTTTCTGCCTTTTTGCTGTTCAGTGTCTACTCGACACTACTGAACTATTTATCGGATCAATCACCTATGTACTTAGTGTTATTCGGCACTGCACTCCTGCCTATTCGCTATTGAGTATCATCTACTGCCTATGTAGATCTACTCAACTCTACTACTTGGCGCTATCGGCTCTACTTGCCTGCCTATTCGTCAACCCACCTGTCAACTGATTAGGTACGACGTCCCTATAGACCCAGAGTCTGTGCGAGACGTCATAGCTTAGCCTGAACTTCGTAACTCACTGGACTTATCCTGTTAACTAAGCTGCCCACGGCAGATCCACTCTGCCCGCAGTACACTTGTGCCCACGGTAGCCGGCCACCCGCCCTACTGTGCCCACTTCAGATGTCAGAACTTTGGATTGAGACTCCACAAGAACTGTATCACCGGCGTCCTTCTACCCGCTAGAGCGCCACCTCCAGCCGCAGAACCTCAAGCCAGGATCACAGCCAGCTGCGACGTCATCAGGACACCAGCTAAGTTCAGAAGACAAAGTGACATACTCTCTTATTAAGTGCAAGAGTGATGATTAAATATAGTATTGATTAGAAATAGATGCAAACCCTCCCCCTTTTTATTCTTCTATGTAAATATTTATGTAAATAAATATTCTTCTTTTTTTAGCTTTGTATATCTCTTTCATTGCTTGTCTCGTTGCGTGCCTGTTCCCGATTTATATGCTGACGGGTTGGTCTGTGATAACTTTCAAAATAATCATCCCCTAGACACTAAACGCGCCAAACACACGTCACTTTCGCTAACCTGTCACAAAATCAATAGACTATATTTTGTATTTTCATGTGTCAAAGTAAAAAACTATCTGCGCAAAGTGTAGTTCTTAAAATAAGATCTAGATCTAGATCCTTTCGATCTTTTCTCATGTAAATATGGCCTAGATCGATGAAGTTATAATGCTTTCATAGAGTTGGTCACATTTTTTTTTGAGGGTCTTAAGTTTGTTTTAAGGCTACAATGCATACACTACGGTCTAAGTTAGCACCCAAGGAACATTTCTGCCAAGTTTTATCAAGATTGGTCAAGCGGCTTTGATTTCTATTCCTAACATACATACATACATCAATACGCCTTACTTTCTACATTATAAAGTAGATTATTGTAGGTCTGTAGCTCTTACCGTTTAAAAAATAAAATAACTCTCTCAAGAACTGTAACTCTGTTAAAGTATTCAGCTGGATTAACTTCCCTCCCAAGTTGGAACAGTTATTGCTGTGAGAAACTTTAGTGGTCAGTGTGTAGAGTAGCAGAAAACATTTGTTGAAAAACTTGCTGTATTTATATTTACATGCTGGAAAAAACAAGCAAACATTCACCTGACTTAATGTTAGCACTATGAGCATTGGGCCCTACTATTAGCACTAAACATCACAATTAATCTCACTATTAACATTATGAGCTATTAACATTACGAGCATCACCATTAGTACTATTAGCATCACTATTAGCTCTGTGAGCATATATTAGCATTACTATTAGCTTTTAGAGCAACACTATTAGCACTCTGTGGATCACTATAAGCACTACGAGAATCATTATTAGCAGTATGCGGCCATCCGGCTCGCCTTCCAGCGAGGTGCAAATACATTTCTCTCATCTGTAGCATTTCACTGTCGTTTCATGCGGCAAGTATTAAGAACATTGAAATAAATCAAAATACTTTTTAAAATTAGAAATACATTAAAATATACTTTAAAAACAAAAGAAAATACCTCTTTTATACAACTTATAGAGAGATTGTTTTTCTCTTAATAACTAATGAATGTTAGTTTTTAAAACAATGGAATTGCCTTACATTCGGAAATTCCCGAATTCGATAGTCCTTTCAAGAACGTGATAGTTCTTTCAAGAACGTGATACTCCTTTCAAGAACGTGATAGTCCTTTCAAGAACTTGATAGTCCTTTCAAGAACGTGATAGTCCTTTTAAGAACGTAATAGTCCTTTCAAGAACGTGATAGTCCTTTCAAGAAAGTGATAGTCTTTTCAAGAATGTGATAGTCCTTTCAAGAACGTGATAGTTCTTTCAAGAAATTGATACTTCTTTCAAGAACGTGATAGTCCTTTCAAGAACGTGATAGTCCTTTCAAGAACGTGATAGTTCTTTCAAGAACGTGATACTCCTTTCAAGAACGTAATAGTCCTTTCAAGAACGTGATAGTCCTTTCAAGAAAGTGATAGTTTTTTCAAGAATGTGATAGTCCTTTCAAGAACGTAATAGTCCTTTCAAGAACGCTATAGTCCTTTCAAAACCGTTGTTGTATCTAGATCTAGACCTAGATCTCCAGCCAAATTTTTTTTTTACTTAAAAAAATGTAACATTCAAAGACTGTCCAACTCGAGTTTTCCCAATGTGTCCAACGAGCATGTAATTCTTTTCTTAGCGATATACATCAACTGTTCAATTCCTAGGAAAATCGTTAGAGCCGTTTTGATGATCCGTGTCGAGGTTCCACTTAGGTTCCTCCACCCAGGTTCTTCCATGAATAGAGGTATTATAAAAACAAAGGGTAATTGTATCAATTACTTTGACTCAATCGTTCAATTAATTTGTAATAGATCTAGACTAACAATACTACATTTTGTTTGCCAATGGAAATACATTTATCAACTTTTTCATGCTTTTAGAATGCTCACTGCGCTCTGGTCCAATCACATGCGTAGGACAGTTTTCGGGGCGGGGGGAGAAGGAGGTATCTGGGAGATTTCCTTATCTAGTATTGTCTCTATGTAAAAGAAAATGAATTAATTACGACTAATTGATAAAATAACTGGTCTTTTTTAATTGATTGATTCATGCGTTGTCAGGAACACTGACTAATTGTGCTGCGAAGTTTTCACTTGATCCGAGAATGGGAAGTGGGAGAAATAAGGTGTAAAAAAAAAACCCATAATTCTCAGAGAGACGTCCCGAATGAGTAGATAGAAGCTTTGCTCAAAGAATGCATGTAGACCTACCTGATGTCAAAGCGAAAGCTATTCCTGTCGAAGCAGGCGTAGTGTTTCTTGGAAACGGACTCCGTGGGTAGTCCAGGCCGTAGAACGTGCAGCTCTTGTTAGACTTCAAGTACACCAGAGTGGAACAATTCTCGTGACGGTCACACAGGGCTGCACATTGATGTAAGGAGACGTTGGATTGGCTTGGGCTTAACATTACGCTACCCGTAGTGGACACCACAGTGTTGACAGCTATCTGGTGGTACGAGCAGGTTCTGTTTTAGGAACAAACAAATAAATGTCTGTACGTTATTTTGAGTTTATAGCTTTCTATTGCAATGTTGCTATGTTTTAGATGTCTTGACTTTTGTATTTCAATAGTCATGTGTGTTATATGTCTTGACATTTGTATGTTTGTATGTCTCAGATGTCTTGTCCTTCTGTTGTTATTTTTTTTCTAAGTCTTAAGATGTATTGATCTTTATATTGTAATGTTTGTATCTCAGATATTTTGACCTTTGTATTTTGTATGTCTTAGATATTTTGACTTTGGTATGTTTGCATTACTATTTTTGTGTGTATGTTATATATTTTCAAGGGTTAAAAACTATAACAATCCTTCTGTCTAGCTCTTCAATTTTCAGTAACCCAATTCAATACTGTCATATTCCTAATGTAGAACTTGGAATGTATTACTTTAATTTGTAAATGTACAGATTTAACTTGAAATAAATATCTCTATAGAACTACACATTTCAGGAGAATTGAAACCAAATCTAACTCACTATTAAATACACGTTGCTTTCTGTCTCACATTTCTGGCTAGTCTCCCCTCTCTACAGTTTTCCACCAGTATTTATCGACTTCAATTACGACAGACCACTTCGCGATTTCATCAGAATCCATTCAGCCTACACAACCGAAACCATCTAATATCTTTTTTTTTCATTGTTACATCAAAAAAAAAATCAAACACACACACACACACACACACACTCCATAACACTTCAACAGCATTTGTGGTCTAATGTTAGGCTAATAATGTAATTGGCAATACTAAATTAGAGATTGATTCGATTTCTTAGGTCAGTGCTTTATTGTATACAAGTATATATGTCAGTGATGTACAGTGTTATGATATCTTTCTGAGAGCTAACACAATCGATCTTGTAGTCCGCGCTAGCTTGACGCCAGTGTTTAAATGGAGGATGCGATGACAGGTGATAATGGTTTATTGTTTGTATTAGACTCGGACGTGTCAGTGACAATTTGATTCTCGTCTTTGTAATAGCTTGACAGCAAACGTGTGCAACTTTTGTAGGGTTGAAATTTTAAACATAATGTCAAAAAACTTCGCACCTGTTCTCTGATATATTTGGAGCTGGGAATATGATATGTGAAGAGACAGTATACAATGATTTTATTGATCTAAATACACAGGAATTTGAATGGAGTACGTGGCGTTTTGTAGCGAAGCACAACTAAATTAATGAAAAAGATTTCCATCATCCACTGTTGACAAGAACAGTCATTCTGATTGAAGAAAGTTGGTCAGTCTGGAGAGGTCTGTGTGGGAACACTCAATGGAGACAATACTGTTTGAACTTACACACCACCTTGATCTACAAATAGTAGGAGCTGCGTAGGAACAGTTAAAGTAGGTGGTCCAATAGGATTACAAGATTTGGAAAAAAAGTTACCCCCCCCTCCCCCTCACTTTTCTCTGTTACAAAAATGAATATAAAGGAAGACGCTTTTCTTTTCTTCATCTTCTGTCTTGAAGCAACTCTTTTAATTACAGGCATTTCTTTCTATAATACTTTTAATTACAGGTATTACTTTCTATAATACTTTTAATTACAGGTATTACTTTCTATAACACTTTTAATTACAGGTATTACTTTCTATAACACTTTTAATTACAGGTATTACTTTCTATAACACTTTTAATTACAGGTATTACTTTCTATAACACTTTTAATTACAGGTATTACTTTCTATAACACTTTTAATTACAGGTATTACTTTCTATAACACTTTTAATTACAGGTATTACTTTCTATAACACTTTTAATTACAGGTATTACTTTCTATAACACTTTTAATTACAGGTATTACTTTCTATAACACTTTTAATTACAGGTATTACTTTCTATAACACTTTTAATTACAGGTATTACTTTCTATAACACTTTTAATTACAGGTATTACTTTCTATAACACTTTTAATTACAGGTATTACTTTCTATAACACTTTTAATTACAGGTATTACTTTCTATAACACTTTTAATTACAGGTATTACTTTCTATAACACTTTTAATTACAGGTATTACTTTCTATAACACTTTTAATTACAGGTATTACTTTCTATAACACTTTTAATTACAGGTATTACTTTCTATAACACTTTTAATTACAGGTATTACTTTCTATAACACTTTTAATTACAGGTATTACTTTCTATAACACTTTTAATTACAGGTATTTCTTTCTATCACCTATTGGATGAAAGGAAAGTTTGCACCCCCCTCTAAACCAGATAGGGTGTCTGGGGAAGTGCTGTAAGCTCCTTCCATAGGGATCCTGGAGGGAATTACGGAACAGAAGCCAGGCAAAGTCTTGAATTCTGAGCTACAGAATTGACATTTGTGTGGCGTCTAAGACACCACCATTGTTCGCGCCGTCCCTGTTCTAATTCAGTTTTAACCAACCGATTATTATCCTATTTATAAACCAACCTAATTACTAAGTCACACTTATTTTAAAGGACCACACATAGTACTTTTAAACTTTATTTCATCACTATCTTTCCTTTGCGTTCCTCATGGAACATAGGACCTCGGTAAACAAAAACACCTTTATCTACATTTACATTTTATACGTTGAGGTGTCCAGGTTTTCGTATAATTGAAAGGCGCCTCTTAAAATTCTGTTACAAATACTAGAATGTAGTCCGATGGAAAAGTAATATATATCATGGGCGTAGCCAGGGGGGGTTGGGTTCAAACCCCCTCTAAATAAAATTCCCCCCGAAGGGGGGAGGGCATCGGAATTTAGTGACTGATTTTTTGCTTTAATTTTGTTTATTTTAGGTGAGATTTTAATACTAAACCATCACTTGCCCCAGCACAACCAAAGGGGTTTTGAGTTAAAAACCCCCTACCAGGGTGTTTTGAGTTTAAAACTCCCTACCAGGGAGGTTCGAATTAAAAAAAACCTACCAGGGGGGTTCGAGTTTAAAACCCCTACCAGAGGGGTTCGAGTTTAAAAACCCCTACCAGGGGTTTTGAATTTCAAACCCCCAACCAGGGGTTTTGAGTTTTAAACACCTACCTGGGGTTTTGCAGTTAACTCCTCCTGTTCTATAAAACAAAACAAAAAACAAATCCCCTAATTCCAAGAGCACAGTTAAGAAAAGATTTTGATTTTAACCCCCCCCCCCTCTAAAATTTACGATAAATCTTCTCTTCAACATAAAAAAAGCTAATTACGCCTTCAAAATGTTATGAGCGTAGCTAAATGGGTTTTGACTCAGTTTTGAGTTTAAATCCCACTTCAGCGGGGTTTGAAGGTAAAAAATACCTCTTTAATAATAAAAACAAAGCAAATTATACACTCAAAATTTAATGAGTGTAGTCAAAGGGTTTTTGAGTTTAAACTCCCCTCCAGTGGAGTTTGAAGCTGAAAAGTACCTCTTTAATATAAATAAAAGCAAATTACTCACTCTAAAATCTATGAGCGTGGCCAAAGGGGTTTTGAGTTTAAACCCCCGCCAGGGGGGTTTGAGGCTAAAAAATACATCTTCAGTGTAAGAAAAAAAGCAAATTACGCACTCAAAATGCTATGAGCGTGGCCAAAAGGGGTTTTGAGTTTAAACTCCCATTCAGAGGGGTTTGATGCTAAAAATATCTCTTCAATATAAAAAAAAGCAAATTACACACTATTTGAGCGTAGCCAATCCAATCGGTGGTTTTGAGTTTAAACCCCTCTTCTGCAAATGTTTTTTTTTAAAGTTTAAAACCCCTTCAGATGGTTATGAGTCCCCCTACAGAGCATTTTGAGGTGGAAAACCCCCGAAAGATGATTTTGACGATAAAACTTCTCTTTTCGATATAAAATCTAAAGCAAACTTCAGTCACTTAATTCCAAGAGCGTATTCAAGAGAGGTTACACATTTTTACTAGTGGCAGGGCTCCATTAATAAACTGCAGTGAATAGTCATCTGCCGAAATTGAGAAACACTAAATGTGGCTCAACAAAGATGGCTAAGACAGATTTTAGGAGTCAGTTATAGAGATCGGGTCTAAATCAAGGAAATCCTTTGCCGAACTAGGAGTCGACCCCTTAGTAAGATTGTGAGAGGTTTGTGGGACATGTTCTCGACAAAATGAATTACGCATAAGAAGAGTTGCAATGATATCCTAGTACAACTTGACGCCACTTATTCTCGGAGGTCCTCATGGCAGGTGGGAGGAGGCTTCAGACATTACCAGTGACAGATTTTTATGGAAACAGCTTGACGGCGAATGCGCCGAACGGCGCGGGAGGATCTAAGTCAGTAAGAATAGCACATTAGGTTTTTGAAATAAAACTTTTTAATAGCAGGAAAAAGCAGTGTAGATACCTCAGAATATGCATTTTGTTGGCTTTCAATATCAGAAATAGTGCTTGGCGGCGGGGCTTCGCCCCGCGTTGGGGGAGCGACTAGTAATGGCGGGGTATTTATAATTTTTCCACTAACTCATGGAAGAACGTATTCTAGGGCACAATAAAAGCCTTCCGAAAGAATGAAGGGTCAGAATGTAATAAAGATTATGTACACACACACATAAATACATCTACATTTTTTTCGCGGGGGGAAAACCCCCCCCCCCCCGAAAAAAAATCCTGGTTACGCCCATGATATATATATATATATATATATATATATATATATATATATATATATATATATATATATATATAAATATATATATATATATATATATAAGAGTTAGTAAGTAGAACAAAATACTAGTTGTAGTCCTATCGAAAAGTAATATATGTATATATAAGAGTTAGTAAGTAGAACGTTCTCTTACCTTGACAATGACGTAACTGTCCACACAATGAGAAGTATGATCAAAGCAATACGAAAATATTCTTTCAATAAAACTTGAGCCATTCTAAACATTGAATTATTTTCTTCAATTTTTTTTCTGCTTTTTTTTTTTTAGTCTAAATATTTCAAGGGATTCAAACTTTTGTCAACATTTCCTGGTAAACAAACTTTGAAGGCAAATTTGAGTTCTTCAATAAGTTCTAACAAATATAAAGACGCAGAATATTTTAAAGATTTTTTTTGTTTTTACATTTGGATTTAAATAAATACACATCAGATTATCGACTAGGCCTATAAAGACACAGTCTAAGTAAGTGTCAATAAATACACTTCAGATTATAAACTATCGACACACAGTCTAAGTAACTGTCAAAAAATTACATTTCAGATTACTGACTGTTAGCACATAACATTTTTGTTTTAAAGATCAGTTCTTGTTCAGAATGTGTAAGCTTTATGAACATGGGAACTCAAATGCAATATTAGTGAGTGCAGAAACTAGTGCGAATCTATCAGAACTACAATGGAGTCTAGATTTTCTAAATATAGGAGTTCAATGTATGATTTATACATAAGTTGTTTTTAAAGCATTCAAACTTTGGCCCTCAGCAGACCGTATTGATTTCATTTGCTAGGGCGCTCACACAGATAACTCTTCCAGATGAAACAGAACAAACCGATAAGAGTTGTTGTTCATTCCGCCCTGGGTACTAGGAATCAATGTTCTTTCACTCAGCTAAACTTTACATATCCTTACAAGATAACATGTATTACCGCCCCTACCTAAAGTACCTAATTATTCCCATCCTTCTAAAGCACAAAAGACGTATACAAGAAGGCAGTATTAAACGTGCCATAGATCTAACGTCCAATTTCAACGAGTTTATTTTCAATCAATTTAGTTTCGATCTTTTCTTTTTTCTCTTTACAGCAGACGTGGGCTAATCGAAACAGCAAATGGTGTATTGTTGAGCAGACGACATTTGATATTAATCAGTTCACTGTTTTAAAAAACAAAATTCAAGGTTATATGGATTTAAGTTGAACCTGTGAACAATTGCATCCAGGGGCGTAGCTCACAAAGCTTGTTACCAGGCCAGGTCCCTTTTTCTAGCTAAGTGAAAAAGAAATGGTTCCCTTTCAAACTCTTTCGATGTATGAGGTAGAAGATGTAATGCTCATTTGTTTCTCTGGCCGACAGTTAACGATGGTGTCAAGTGGCCAGCACAACGACCAACTGACTTGTTTTCCGCGACTTGTGTTAAGTAAACATTTGAGATGAGTACACATTCAGGGACGTACTACAGATCCTGAGGTTCAAACTACAATCTTCACGGAATTCGATACCGAGACCCCTAGGCTCAGAAGCTAAGCTTTTTTGAACTGGGCCACCACCTCCCATCCATCAAGGAGGGTTATTTATACGATGTAAGCCTGTTTTTTGTTCAAACACCATATACAATCCTTCTGAATTACACATCGAAACTGAACGGCTTTGAAGTAGCCCTTCAATTCTACGTTAACCAACTGATTTTTACAAAGCTTATTTCAGCTCACTCTTTCTGTCTGGTAACAAATTGAAACACACATTTCTCCCACACCCATTATCGGATCAAGTTGAAACTTTAAACAATTATTTTTTTGTACCTGACAAAACATTATTTTTTTTTGTTAAATTAACCACTTAGTTAATTAACTATTGGTAATTAACTATTTTGTTTGATATCGAAGAAGGGAAATAACTTCTCCATTATTGAGAGATATAGTTATAAATCCGGAGTTCTTATGCCTAGCTATAATATTCCTGTTTATGTAACACAGACAATTTATTTCACTTCATTCATTGTTTTAATATTAGTCTCTTCGTGTTTTATAGAAGGAAGACCAAAGTTCATGATTACGTGCTGTGGACAGTTTTTGACAATGTCAAATCTTTTTTTGCTCACTCTTATATGTTATCGAAAGTCTAAACGAACGAAATTGTGTAAATAGAATGATGGAGTAATTCATTTAAAAGCAAAGTGTCTCTTGAGTCAAGGTCAAATGATGCTTCTTAGTCTATCATTATATACACCATGAGTATTTATAAACTCTGTCTTCATAGTCTAATACACGAAGGTCTTCCTATTACAACAATTAATACACGAAGGTCTTCCTATTACAACAATTAATACACGAAGGTCTTCCTATTACAACAATTAATACACGAAGGTCTTCCTATTACAACAATTAATGAGCCTTAAAAATCTTTTGTATTACATTAGCAAGAAACTTGTGCAATACAAGTAAAGCCTGCCAGGTGTAGATCTAGCCTACATCTTAGTGTGCCTAACCTTTAGCCATCTTTTTTTTCACCCACATGAAAAACACACACACACACACTCGACTGATCTAATTTTCACCACACGATAATTCATACACAGGCATTCACACTCACACAAATAAATATCTATCATTTCACTACGAATAGTTCACATATACACTCACTATATAAACACACACACACACACACACGTGCCCATCCTCTGCCCTGCTAGGGAGTTGTTCCACTTGTATGACGGTGTTCTCACATTCCAGCTCTTTGTGCTTCAACCAGTCCAAGACGTCACTAATCTATACAACTGTCTTCATCCTCAGCTCACAGAGTCTGTTCAATTTCTAGTTTTTTTTTTTTTTTTTTCATTCTTCAAAAAGAAAGAAGAATCATTAGGAACTAATGAGAGAAAGGAATCAATGATAATAACTATTTGTATCGACATTCAATCATTGATAGATACGTATTATCCAATGATGCAGTCACGTGGACTGTTCTTTAATCTCTGCCGTTGTCTAGATGACAAGAAGAATAGAATGACGGTATACTCATCAACAACAGAACTAGATAGTCTGATGCCCAGAAGTAATGTACTTATCCTTGCAGTACTCTAGTGCTCTAGTGTCTTAGAAAAGGTTTAAGATGTCCCTTGGTGTAAAAGTGTAATAATTTCTTAGCGCTAGTCAGGCCTAGTCAGTGCTAAGAACTAGTCAGTTCTTGTAAGGTCAAGGTCCAAGGCAGTGCTAAGAATGGGTTAGAGCTAGATAGGACCAGTCATTGCTAGTTAGGACCAGTCAGTGCTAGATAGCACCAGTCAATGCTAGATAGGACCAGTCAGTGCTAGATAGGACCAGTCAGTGCTAGATAGGACCAGTCAATGCTAGATAGGACCAGTCAGTCAGTGTTAGATAGGACCAGTCAGTGCTAGATAGGACCAGTCAATGCTATGCAGTGCTAAAATGTAGACGAAAATGATTTGTCTTCTCTAATAGATAGGTCTTACTTTGTAAAATAGGTTGTGGTGCAGACATTTAACACTTAGGCTTGTCAGTATGTCCAGTCCACTAGTCTAAAGCCAGCTGTCTTCTCGCTAAGTCCGAGACATAGATCTATGTTTATTCCATCAGTATTTCTTGTTGAATTTTGGCCAACATATATTCACCATAGGAAAGAGAAGAAATGGACCTCTTCACCTATTGGTTTGAACTCAACTAGATATAACCTAAATCTATGAGCAAACATCTAAATTGTACAAGTTGAAAAAGAAAAGATTAATCAGTATTTTTAAAAGAACATTGTTAACGTAGTCACGTGGTTTCGAAGGCCATGTGAAATGCCAGATGATTTGCTTAGATATAGGCCGGCAGACGATTCTTCCAAATAGTTCCAAGGTCTTATTATAAGCAGGACATTAAAAAGATATTTATTATCTACCATACAGGCAGGAGAAGTAACCGTACAGCACAACAACACCACGAATTTTTTTTTTTACAATTAAACAACAATTTCTTAGCTCTTAGATTTTGATCAGACAAGTTTCTTTTAGTGTCAGGAAAATTGTGTATACTGTCTGATAAGTTTTGCATAGTGTCAAACAAGTTCTGTATAGTGACTATCTTACAACACTCTGTGTTCACTATTTTCTATCCACTATTTTGTGTTGTTGTAGTTAATACGTGATGAGGTGGTTACGACGAGAATTCTACTTTAGGTTTTAAAATTCGGTTAATACAGAGAGGATGGGGAGGTCTGTGCATTTCTCAACAACCAAAAAGTACTTCCACATTGACATTTTTGGGGTCTGTTCCTTTGTTCTCACCAAAGCGACAAACTTCTATTGACACCTATTGACATTAGGATGCTTCCACTTTGTGACAACGTCGTTTATTATATGACATTAGGATGCTTCCACTTTATGACAACGTCGTTTATTATATGACATTAGGATGCTTCCACTTTATGACAACGTCGTTTATTATCACGTCTTTGTTTTGTTGCTCGTATTTTTTACCTCTCCGTTGATTTTACAAAGCTAGCAAAGCGACGGCTTTTTGTAGAACTATCTTCAATACATGGCCCATTAAATAGATTTCATTATCCCTAGTATTCATGCATTTTGGATACCAATCTTGGACGTACAGTGCAGACCTAGAGAGGAGGATCTTAAACATGGAATCGAGATGCTATAGAGTATAGAAGGATCCTAGGCATCATCTAGAAAGATCGCATCACTAATAAGGAAATTCGAAAAATAATCACAATGACTATTTGGACCCACGATGACCTGCAATGTTTAAACTATATGGCCATGAATGGATTTACACTTGAAAAGGCTTTAAGCAATACACAAAAGTGTACGACACTCAGTCCCTGCTCTACACAAAAGTGTACGCCACTCAGTCCCTGCTCTACACAAAAGTGTACGACACTCAGCCCCTGCTCTACACAAAAGTGTACGCCACTCAGTCCCTGCTCTACACAAAAGTGTACGCCACTCAGTCCCTTCTCTACACAAAAGTGTACGCCACTCAGTCCCTGCTCTACACAAAAGTGTACGACACTCAGTCCCTGCTCTACACAAAAGTGTACGCGACACAGTCCCTGCTCTACACAAAAGTGTACGACACTCAGTCCCTTCTCTATACAAAAGTGTACGCCAATCAGTCCATTCTCTACACAAAAGTGTACGACAATCAGTTCCTTCTCTACACAAAAGTGTACGACAATCAGTCCATTCTCTACACAAAAGTGTACGCCACTCAGTCCCTTCTCTACACAAAAGTGTACGACACTCAGTCCCTTCTCTATACAAAAATGTACGCCACTCAGTTCCTTCTCTACACAAAAGTGTACGACACTCAGTCCCTTCTCTACCCAAAAGTGTACGACACTCAGTCTCTGCTCTACACAAAAGTGTACGCCACTCAGTCTCTGCTCTACACAAAAGTGTACGACACTCAGTCCCTTCTCTACACAAAAGTGTACGCCACTCAGTCTCTGCTCTACACAAAAGTGTACGCCACTCAGTCTCTGCTCTACACAAAACTGTACGACACTCAGTCCCTTCTCTACACAAAAGTGTACGCCACTCAGTCTCTGCTCTACCCAAAAGTGTACGACACTCAGTCCCTTCTCTACACAAAAGTGTACGACACTCAGTCTCTGCTCTACCCAAAAGTGTATGACACTCAGTCCCTTCTCTACACAAAAGTGTACGACACTCAGTCTCTGCTCTACACAAAAGTGTACGACACTCAGTCCCTTCTCTACACAAAAGTGTACGCCACTCAGTCTCTGCTCTACACAAAAGTGTACGCCACTCAGTCTCTGCTCTACCCAAAAGTGTACGACACTCAGTCCCTTCTCTACCCAAAAGTGTACGACACTCAGTCCCTTCTCTACACAAAAGTGTACGACACTCAGTCCCTTCTCTACACAAAAGTGTACGACACTCAGTCCCTTCTCTACACAAAAGTGTACGACACTCAGTCCCTTCTCTACACAAAAGTGTACGACACTCAGTCCCTGCTCTACACAAAAGTGTACGCCACTCAGTCTCTGCTCTACACAAAAGTGTACGACACTCAGTCCCTGCTCTACACAAAAGTGTACGACACTCAGTCCCTTCTCTACACAAAAGTGTACGACACTCAGTCCCTGCTCTACACAAAAGTGTACGACACTCAGTCCCTTCTCTACACAAAAGTGTACGACACTCAGTCTCTTCTCTACACAAAAGTGTACGACACTCAGTCCCTTCTCTACACAAAAGTGTACGACACTCAGTCCCTGCTCTACACAAAAGTGTACGCCACTCAGTCTCTGCTCTACACAAAAGTGTACGACACTCAGTCCCTTCTCTACACAAAAGTGTACGCCACTCAGTCTCTGCTCTACACAAAAGTGTACGACACTCAGTCTCTGCTCTACACAAAAGTGTACGACACTCAGTCCCTTCTCTACACAAAAGTGTACGACACTCAGTCTCTGCTCTACACAAAAGTGTACGACACTCAGTCTCTGCTCTACCAACAAAAGTGTACGACACTCAGTCCCTGCTCTACCAACAAAAGTGTACGACACTCAGTCTCTGCTCTACACAAAAGTGTACGACACTCAGTCCCTGCTCTACACAAAAGTGTACGACACTCAGTCTTTGCTCTACACAAAAGTGTACGACACTCAGTCCCTTCTCTACCAACAAGACTCCGCCATTAACTATATCTAACTTTCTAGTTAATTTTAAACTTTATTTGGTTTCCTTCATTCCCTACAATTGTGCGACAGACTTGAGTGGCTCGACATTTACTACAATCTAATTTCAACATATTTGTAGTTTAGCTGTGCAGACTCTTAGCCATACTTTCCCCCGCGCAACCTATACCCATCTCTAGTAAAGTTAGAATGCTATGAATATGGAGCCCATCGTCTGGTGAAACAGACCTTACAATGTGCTAATCAACATAGGACCGGCCTGGAGTAGAATGTAGAGGTGAAGTCCCCTGCAGTTCATAAATTATCCAAGAATGAATCTCTTACTTTATTTACCACACGTTTGATAAATGTACCGCAGATAGTTATAGAAAGACACGATATGACACTTGTTCCTCTATTACCAAATGTTTACATTGCTTTTCTAGAAAAGGAGAAAATTTGGGTTACAAATTCAAGTGATCCTAGGAAATTGCCACTGCGAAGAGAACCAAACATTTCCTTATCTCATCTGAAAGATAAATCATGTTCTGTCTAAGAAATTATGACATTCAAAACTGGTTCAGGAACGTTCTTCCAGTCCTGTCATTAGTTATTTCTTTGTTCTTCATGTCCTCGTATTGTTTAGGTGCTGCGTTACTCATAAGTCCATTGCTAATATTTGTGTGAAGTAACTGCTCTTACATAATAGCTTCAGCTTCATTATAGAAGAATTGCTTTAAAAAATAAAATAAAACCCAGCTTTTTTTATGTTACTTGTTATAATTGAGTTAAGAAACAGTGATCTTTCACAATGGCGTCCTACCCAATGTTTACGTGGTCACTTTATTTCCACATCACTTCCCATCTGACTCTTTCCTTTAGGCTCCATTATATAGACATCACATTTCTCCACACACTTTTATTTTGTTTTCTCCTTTCTACATTTCATTGCTTAAAGAAAGTGAACGTGTTCAAAGTGTAAACTGTGATGACTTTTTGGTGTGGACGTCTCTAGTTTTGCTCAAGTTTCTGTAGTCATTTTTCGATCCTATCAGCAAGCATTGTAAAGTAAGCTATCATAAAAACCTGGCCTTTACACATTCTCTATAACCGAACTGTCGTCTAGCCGATTGTCTACCAATCAATGGCCTTCTTACAATTATTGATGTAACGAATGTCTACCAATTAAATTTATCAATACAAATGCTCACCTGTAGGAATGAAAGGGTTGTGGTCCTTGAACAAAGAGACGCGCTCAGGGTTCTTTGTCTTGATAAAGTCTGAAGTCTTTTGGTCGAGTCCAAAAGAAGGGGGAAAAGGGGGAAGTTAGGTTTAGGAAGGCAGAACAAAAAAAAGTCTTAAGTCCTAACTTTCATTCAGCTCTTATAAAACTGCGGAACTCTTTGTCATCAAAATCAAAATGTATTGATAGAATCGACTGGATTTGTTGTGTTATTGTTTTGGTTTATAAACACTTTTTTTCTTTTATGGTAATCGAATTTTGAGGTAAAACTTCAATAAATAAAATAGCATGCATTTGAGCTATACAGTTAGTCTAACACAAATACATCATTGTCTGGCCTAGGCTGCAAAATCTAACTTACCAGTGTACGGCTTGGGCTCTCAAAAACACACATACACAGAGAGAGAGAGAGATAGAGAGAGAAAGAACAAGAGAGAGAGCTTGATTAGAATAGAGCTTCTTGTGATAAACAGCAGAATTTATCTTTTCTAAATTACAGACGTTACTTGGTAAAAAGAAAATAATTACAGCACCCTACACGCATCTCTAGTCATATATGTTAATCAGTGACTTAAACGTTATTTGTTTTTCTGTCTTCTTTTCTAAAGTAACGTCTGTATTATATAAGAAGAAGAAGACTCTCAGGTGATCTGTATGTTTCTATATAAACCTAATAGTGCAATAAGCTTTGCTAATTGACATGTCGACAGGATCGCTATTGTTTTACGCATTTCACACATGTAAAAGCTCTTAAATTGCTCTATTGTCAAACCACGATTTCTAAACTGCCGTCAACTGTAAATACTTTGACACTACCGAATCCCTTCTTCCAACGCTAAGGAGCTCACAAACCACAAGGCCCCGCCCTAGAAATCTATCGATAATCTTGGAATCTTACTTTTCTCGTTTGGGAAAACAAGGCGAAGTATAGGATATTGATATATTGGTGGAACTCAGTGGGATCCATTTAACATGGTTACAACATGATGTCCTATTACATTGCGTTAAGAAAGTATAATAGCTGAACGGAAAGCATAACAGTGAGGTCACAAATCATTGACATAAAGCATTAGTTATATAAATAGATTTCGTTGTGCTAAGTATGGGGGGTGGGGGGTGGGGAGGTTCTGATTAAAACATACATTATGAAACAGCCAGTTATTAGTTGTGCATTACACCAAACAAAACATTGTAACTATAGAAGACCAAAATATACATTCACACCAGACTCATTCATAATTTACATGCGAAAAGTTTATATCAGATAGTTTCTATTTAAAGATTTGATTGCCAGGGGAACAAAAGAGATTTTGTGTCTTTGCTATCGGTGTCTTTTTGCGTCTTTTGTGATGGTAAAATCACAAAATCCTGACCCAAAGGGTGATTTTTAGCGGCCTCCGAAAGGAGAATAGACATTATTAGTTTTGTGTGAAATGTCTGTCCGTCTCTCGTCTGTCTGTCTGTCCGGCCGTCCCATTTAGATCTCGTCTTATCTTATATAATACAGACGTTACTTCAAAAAAGAAGATGATTACGTCCTACGCGTCATGCATTTAGTCATGCATATTAACCAATGACTTAAATTCTGCCAAGTCACTGGTTTTTCTGGCTAGCTCAGGCAACCCATTCCATGCTCTAATAGCACTAGGGAAGAAGGAGTATTTGTACAAATTTGTCCTAGCATATGGGACGAGGAATGTGCCTTTATTTTTGTGTCTTTCAGAGTATTTTATTAAATTTTGTTTTTGTATTTGAAGATTATGGTTCAGTGTTTTATGTATAATTGCTACTTTACTTTTGAGTCTTCTGTCCTGAAGGCTTTCTAAATTTAGTGATTTTACTAATGGTGTTACCCTAGTCAAATGTGAATATTCGTTTGTTATGAATCTCACTGCTCGTAAACTAGAAAAGATAATGAAAATCGACATCCTAATAGTTTAGTCCATTCAAAGCTCTGAAGCAATCGCTACTTTTTTCTTTTCTACAAGCTAAAAATCTCATTTTTAAAATGCAAGCAGTTTTTATATAAAGTACACCACTTTGACAACTATTCACTATTAATAATAACAAATATGGGAGGCTCAATAGCAGCAGGTACCAGAGCACACCATATTTGTAACACATTTATGCAAATGGTTTTAGACTTTTGCTAACAATATTTATTGTACATTTGTATTGGTACGTTATGTAAGTTCTGTCCTACTAACTACTGCATTTAGCCAAAAAGAATGTTTACTTTTTTTAAGAGAAAAAATCTATTTAGTATGCATATAAGTTGGACATAATTTAAAACAATAATTAATAAGTAGGTTTTCATATTATCGCGTGAACTGCAGTGCTGCAACTCATAAGTAGAACACTTAAATAAAGAATTTTGTAAATTTTTTTTTACAAAATGTTTTTTTCTTTTTTTTTTTGAGGATTTTAATAAGAGATTGACCCTTAACAAAACGATTAGATCAATTATATATCGTTATAAGACATCAGTTAGGCCAGGTTCGCATATAACTTCACATTCACTTTCACCTATCCTTTGGTCTGCTGGACCGCTGGGGCACCACACAAGATCTGTCAACCTTTTTTCTCCATTCTTCCATGTCATTTGTCTTTGATAGAATTTAATTCTGATGTTCTTTCTGAAAATATTGATACCTGCCTTTTTATCTACCTTTTGTGGACCACTTCGGGGGCTGATTTTGGGTTTCTGTCTCCACACAAACTGTCTTTGTAACCTTGTTTATTTCTAGAATCTTTTTATCTTTTTATAAATGTTTGTCACAAACATCTGCCCAAGTGGATTTGTTATTTGCCAATGACTTTAGCAGCAGCATTTAGGATTCTATAAAGTTGATTTTTAATGTTAAGATTGCCATACCAGGCAGTGATATTAAAACTTAAAATATTAAAAATATGAGCGTAAAAAAAAAAAAGCCAAGGCCTTTTCGCTAACATTAAATCGTAAATTTGCATTATTGAACAGATTATTAATTCTAACAGAGGTGGGGGAAAGGGAAAAAAGCGTTATAAGGTGAAGGTTGGCTGAAGCATAGAAAATCAAGATCAATGAACAGGGTGTGTTAAAAGTTACAGGTTAAAGAATATTTTAAAAATTATATATTGGCCAACCATGTGCTTGTTACTCCATCCCGGTAAAGAGAGAGATAACAAGAGAAGTAAAGGAACAGGTCAACAAAACGGTAAAGAACAGATAACCAAAGAAGTAAAGGAACAGGTCAACAAAACGGTAAAGAACAGATAACCAAAGAAGTAAAGGAACAGGTCAACAAAATGGGAAAGGACAGATAACCAAAGAAGTAAAGGAACAGGTCAACAAAACGGTAAAGCACAGATAACCAAAGAAGTAAAGGAGAAGGTCAACAAAACGGTAAAGGACAGATAACCAAAGAAGTAAAGGATCAGGTCAACAAAACGGTAAAGGACAGATAACCAAAGAAGTAAAGGAACAGGTCAACAAAAACGGTAAAGGAACAGATAACCAAAGCACTAAAAGGAACAGGTCAACAAAACGGTAAAGGACAGATAACCAAATAAGTAAAGGATCAGGTCAACAAAACGGTAAAGGACAGATAACCAAAGAAGTAAATGAACAGGTCAACGAAACGGTAAAGGAACAGATAACCAAAGAAGTAAAGGAACAGGTCAACAAAACGGTAAAGGAACAGATAACCAAAGAAGTAAAGGAACAGGTCAAAAATCGGTAAAGGACAGATAACCAAAGAAGTAAAGGAACAGGTCAACAAAACGGTAAAGGACAGATAACCAAAGAAGTAAAGGAACAGGTCAACAAAACGGTAAAGAACAGATAACCAATGCAGTAAAGGAACAGGTCAACAAAACGGTAAAGGACGGATGACCAAAGAAGTAAAGGAACAGGTCAACGAAATGGTAAAGGACAGATAACCAAAGCAGTAAAGGAACAGGTCAACAAAACGGTAAAGGACAGATAACCAAAGAAGTAAAGGAACAGGTCAACAAAACGGTAAAGAACAGATAACCAAAGAAGTAAAGGAACAGGTCAACAAAACGGTAAAGGACAGATAACCAAAGAAGTAAAGGAACAGGTCAACAAAACGGTAAAGGACAGATAACCAAAGAAGTAAAGGAACAGGTCAGCAAAACGGTAAAGGACAGATAACCAAAGAAGTAAAGGAACAGGTCAACAAAACGGTAAAGAACAGATAACCAAAGCAGTAAAGGAACAGGTCAACAAAACGGTAAAGGATAGATAACCAAATAAGTAAAGGAACTGGTCAACAAAACGGTAAAGGACAGATAACCAAAGAAGTAAAGAAACAGGTCAACAAAACGGTAAAGGACGGATGACCAAAGAAGTAAAGGAACAGGTCAACAAAACGGTAAAGGATAGATAACCAAAGAAGTAAAGGAACAGGTCAACAAAACGGTAAAGGAACAGATAACCAAAGAAGTAAAGGAACAGGTCAACAAAACGGTAAAGGACAGATAACCAAAGAAGTAAAGGAACAGGTCAACAAAACGGTAAAGGAACAGATAACCAAAGAAGTAAAGGAACAGGTCAACAAACCGGTAAAGGACAGATAACCAAAGAAGCAAAGGAACAGGTCAACAAAACGGTAAAGGATAGATAACCAAATAAGTAAAGGAACTGGTCAACAAAACGGTAAAGGACAGATAACCAAAGAAGTAAAGGAACAGGTCAACAAAACGGTAAAGGACGGATGACCAAAGAAGTAAAGGAACAGGTCAACAAAACGGTAAAGGAACAGATAACCAAAGAAGTAAAGGAACAGGTCAACAAAACGGTAAAGGACAGATAACCAAAGAAGTAAAGGAACAGGTCAACAAAACGGTAAAGGAACAGATAACCAAAGAAGTAAAGGAACAGGTCAACAAACCGGTAAAGGACAGATAACCAAAGAAGTAAAGGAACAGGTCAACAAACCGGTAAAGGAACAGATAACCAAAGAAGTAAAGGATCAGGTCAACAAAACGGTAAAGGAACAGATAACCAAAGAAGTAAAGGAACAGGTCAACAAAACGGTAAAGGAACAGATAACCAAAGAAGTAAAGGAACAGGTCAACAAAACGGTAAAGGAACATATAACCAAAGAAGTAAAGGAACAGGTCAACAAAACGGTAAAGGAACAGATAACCAAAGCAGTAAAGGATCAGGTCAACAAAACGGTAAGGGACAGATAACCAAAGAAGTAAAGGAACAGGTCAAGGAATCAATTCAATTATTTGTAAACATAAAATAGAACATGGTTCCAGTGTTTCTACAGTGTTCATGTTTGACTTGTCCTATCATCTGTCTTAATGTTTGACTTGTCCTATCATTTGTGTTAATGTTTGACTTGTCGTATCATCTGTGTTCATGTTTGACTGGTCATAACATCTGTGTTCATGTTTGACTTGTCCTGTCATCTGTGTTCATGTTTGACTGGTCATAACATTTGTGTTTATCTTTGACTTGTCCTATCAACTGTGTTCATGTTTGACTTGTCCTATCAACTGTGTTTATGTTTGACTGGTCATAACATCTGTGTTCATGTTTGGATTGTCCTATCATCTGTGTTCATGTTTGGATTGTCCTATCATCTGTGTTCATGTTTGACTGGTCCTATGATCTGTGTTCATGTTTGATTGGTCCTATCATTTGTGTTCATGTTTGACTGGTCATAACATCTGTGTTCATGTTTGACTGGTCATAACATCTGTGTTCATGTTTGACTTGCCCTGTCATCTGTGTTCATGTTTGATTGGTCCTATCATCTGTGTTCATGTTTGACTGGTCATATCATTTGTGTTCATGTTTGACTGGTCATAACATCTGTGTTCATGTTTGACTTTCCCTGTCATCTGTGTTCATGTTTGACTGGTCCTATCATCCGTGTTCATGTTTGACTGGTCCTATCATCTGTGTTCATGTTTGACTGGTCCTATCATCTGTGTTCATGTTTGACTGGTCCTATCATGTGTTCATGTTTGACTGGTCCTATCATCTGTGTTAATGTTTGACTCGTTCTATCATCTGTGTTCATGTTTGACTGGTCATAACATCTGTGTTCATGGTTGATTGGTCCTATCATCTGTGTTCATGTTTGACTGGTCCTATCATCTGTGTTCATGTTTGATTGGTTCTATCATTTGTGTTCATGTTTGACTGGTCATAACATCTGTGTTCATGTTTGACTTGCCCTGTCATCTGTGTTCATGTTTGACTGGTCATAACATCTGTGTTCATGTTTGAAATGACCCATCATCTGTGTTCATGTTTGACTCGTCCTATCATCTGTGTTCATGTTTGACTGGTCCTAACATCTGTGTTCATGTTTGGATTGTCCTATCATCTGTGTTCATGTTTGATTAGTCCTATCATCTGTGTTCATGTCTGACTGCGCCATTCAATCAATCAACTTAGTGAACTTGGTATTCGATTGCCCCAAAGCCAAGCAGGTGACAGCCATTGATCTCTGATTCTACCAAGCAGGTGACAGCCATTGATCTCTGATTCTACCAAGCAGGTGACAGCCATTGATCTCTGATTCTACCTAACTACACTAATCATAATTATAAGATGTCTTCGTCTTCTTTGTCTACACTGTCTTTGTGTGCATCGGCTTAAGGTCGATGCTCTTTGCACCTTTCTGAAAGGCAAAGGGGGGGGGAGGTGGAGAGGGAATTGGGCAAAGCGTATGTCAAAAGGTTAGACAACCGCAACGTGCATTCAACAGGAAGTAAAACACACACAAACACAGATATTTTGAGCCATTCAATGGTGCACATCGGGATATTAGTTTACGTTCTTTACTCGGTTAAATAAGGGAAATATCTGTACGAGTCAAAACTTAAAATGACACCTAAATCCATGAGTCATTTCTACAGCTCTACATCTAAGTTGTAATGTCCAAAACAAGGGAACACATTCGTCAGTTCTGTCTCTGTATAGATCCACACCTGTAATGGACAAGATCAGATCTCAATGTTTCCCAGAGACATGCATTCAACGTGGAACATAGGAAGTAACAAGAGACCAAATCAGTTTATGTCAGAATAGAAGGTTAGGACTGGAAGTCTCTATAGGCGGCTAAAAGTTCCATCACACAGAGTAAACAAAATCAATTTTCAGAGATAGAAACAAAGAAACGCAAGGAAGTGTAAGAAGAAACAGGCACAGATACACGCACACACACACGCACACACACACACGCACACACACACACAACGGAAAGAGATGGGAAGAGAATGGGAAAGGAGAGTGCCAGAGAGAAGCGTGTTAGAAATAAAAGAAGAAAGGAGAGTGCCAGAGAGAAGCGTGTTAGAAATAAAAGAAGAAAGGAGAGTGCCAGAGAGAAGCGTGTTAGAAATACAAGAAGAAAGGAGAGTGCCAGAGAGAAGCGTGTTAGAAATACAAGAAGAAAGGAGAGTGCCAGAGAGAAGCGTGTTAGAAATAAAAGAAGAAAGGAGAGTGCCAGAGAGAAGCGTGTTAGAAATAAAAGAAGAAAGGAGAGTGCCAGAGAGAAGCGTGTTAGAAATACAAGAAGAAAGGAGAGTGCCAGAGAGAAGCGTGTTAGAAATACAAGAAGAAAGGAGAGTGCCAGAGAGAAGCGTGTTAGAAATACAAGAAGAAAGAGAAAAGAAATGAAAAGAATGGCGCGCGCGAGAGAGACGTGATACAAAGAAAAGAGAAATATTTGAAGAAAGAGAAGAAAGTGAGAGAAGACGAAGAAAGATAAATAAGAGAAAGAGAAAAGAGACAGGTTAGAAAAAAAAACATAGGGGAGAGAGAGAGAGAGAGAGGAGGGACAGAAAGAAAGAAAGAGAAGAAAAAGAGATAAGAGTAGAAAGCAAGAGAGAAAGGCACACAAAGATAGTATAGAGAGAATGATGACATAGGAAACAGTTCAATTACTGGCAGAGAGTGCCAAGGAAAGGACTCAACTTTGTCAAGTTCATCCTATGGTAGGCCTACAACAAGAAGTATAACACATTGTCAAGTACATCCTATGGTAGGCCTACAACAAGAAGTATAACACATTGTCAAGTTCATCCTATGGTAGGCCTACAACAAGAAGTATAACACATTGTCAAGTACATCCTATGACCTATGGTAGTAGAGCAGTCACTTGCCACAAAGGTCAACAAGGTAGCAACAAGACTGTTAAAAAGTCCTCACGGGCAAGGTGGTGTATTTCTGATGCTAGAATATTATAAAATATTTCTTTTTAAATAAAACTCTCGATTTACAGTACCATCCCACCAAATGTTTGTCATCTGTCAGGATTTCATGCTACATTCACTATTAATATTTCCAAAAGTTGCGTTCATAATGAACATAGTTTAAAATGGCTGACTGCTATTGTCATATGTAGCCAGACAAAGATATGTTTAAGATGGCTAGCGAACTGCTCTTGTCATATGTAGCCAGACAAAGATATGTTTAAGATGGCTAGCGAACTGCTCTTGTCATATATAGACAGATTGTTGACAATGTTGTAAATAAAGTGCGAAGGAATTCGTATTTCTAAGTCCATCTTGTCTCACACCAAAGAGGCAAATTAAGTAGACCTCTTAACGCTCTCACTTGGGAAATTACGAAAGAAATAGATAATCTTCTTGATGACACCAACAGCATTACGTATATATGAAAGAACATGGAGGTCAATGATAACAAGGTTAGGTCTGTGGGACACTCAAAGAACAAAGGCTGCTTTTGGATATTTTTCACGAATCTTTGCCTGAACAAGTTCTGATTTCTGGCCATCACGGTGCTGCTTTAATAGCCTTGACCAAGTAGTTTGACCATGTCTAGACTGTACATAATCTTTTCGCTGACAACGACGTTAGACACAGACAGTGCGTCTCTCTGAACCACAGGAACTAAACCAATGACGTTAGACACAGACAGTGCGACTCTCTGAACCACAGGAACTAAACCAATGACGTTAGACACAGACAGTGCGTCTCTCTGAACCACAGGAACTAAACCAATGACGTTAGACACAGGCAGTGCGACTCTCTGAACCACAGGAACTAAACCAATGACGTTAGACACAGGCAGTGCGACTCTCTGAACCACAGGAACTAAACCAACGACGTTAGACACAGACAGTGCGTCTCTCTGAACCACAGGAACTAAACCAATGACGTTAGACACAGGCAGTGCGTCTCTCTGAACCACAGGAACTAAACCAATGAAGTCGAATACAGTCACAATCAACAAACCGAACGCTCAAAGACACCTGCTCGGTGCCCGAGATATTTGCAGTTTCATTACCAAAACGCCCAGCTAATGCAATCTTCACTTTTGTTCAAAGAAAATTTCATATTTATCACTAAACTAAATATAACAGATTTTAATTGATCCTATGGTGCAAAAAAAAAATGCTTAGAATTTGACTACTCGGAATCCAGGGCTTATAGAATGAAATAGTGGGAAAAAAAAAGGTTCTGCCAAAGCTTCTCTATCTCCAATTCGGTATATTTTCGTAGTGGAACCATTTTAGACCCAAAATCCTTAATATTTCAGTCACCAGTGGACAACTTCTTCAGTAGCTACACAGATTTTAATTGATTTGATGGTGCAAAAAAAAAAAGGCTGAAATTTGGCTACTTAGAATCCAGGAAGTGCACTACCTTGCACCCCCTGCGGGCGCTCATGAGACAGAGTAAGCTGATCTGAACTTGTAAAATAGAATATAGAACATTAAATAGATAAAATATAAGCAAAAATGACGTCATCTTTCTTTCATTCTTCAAGTGGTCTGACGTACTTTGTGCTTAATTGATGTGCATCTATTTACATTTGTTCGTTTCTATATAGAACTAAATTAAAATGCACATCTATTAGAATTGTTATTTGTTTATTGTGTTTCTAAAAATGATAATTCTCTCAAAAATTATAAATTGATAGAGTGAACAGATATAATCACATTGATTATTACCAGTTTTTTTTTAACTTTCTCCTCTTAAAAAAGTTTTTGACAGACCAAAGAGAATGCCAGACACCAGCCTCAAAAAATCTTAATACATTTTTTTTTACATTGATTTTAGATGGGAGGTAATACATCTGTCTTCTTTTTAGCAAAGTTTTTGAACTGATTATTTCCCTTACTCTACAACACTTTAAAACCCAACTTAGGTGTCAGACGTCAACAAAAATCTAATCTGTATTTATCTATATATTGCCAAGGTATCAAAGATTAGCATAAGATACTTGCCAGAAAAACAAACTTAAATCTAGTATACAAAGTACAGTACCATGAATACAACAGTGTAGGAATTATACCAAACAATTTAAATTATCATTGGTAACTTTCATGGATAATTAACAGGAAAAAAAAATACATGTTTGGATTTATAGCTGTTTTAAGATATAGTTAAATAAATTTGGCGTATTTTTTTGTGTCTAACACCTAGCGGTTATAACTGAATATATATTTTTTTAAAAGGTTGTCAGCACGAAGTTTTAACGGATATTAGCACTCCACTACCTATAAAATGCTTCCAATGGCATACATCTCAAAGACAACATGTGGCTCAGATATTGAGTCTGGCAGAACTGTTCTCACATACACCTGTTAACTTCAGGCAGGAAGAGCCAGTTTTCCTAGGCTGGCTACCCAGCTAGAAGGAATGCTTTAAATTTAAACCTATGCTGTCTTAAAGCTTAACCCAAACATGGGAAAGGCTTCGGAAGTCAACCCTGAAAAAAAAATCAGGAGCTGGCGAACTTAGGCAGTTTGCAGCATACAGTGCTACACCCTGCCTGCGACCCCAAAATTATCGGAACATGCCGTTTTTTTTGGACGCATCAGTTGCGTGGAAAGTGAGGAACTGCTGTGTGCTGTTTGCTGTGTGTGCGACATCGTTCTGACCAGACATTCAACTCATTTCTATTCGATGATCTATAGTAGCTACGTGATTGGTGGAGCCCATATGTATATAGATATATAGATAGATAGATAGATAGATATGCACAAATGAACAGATGGGTGGAACATTACTCTGAGCTCTACGCCACAACAAGCTCAGTCTCTGACTCAGCCCTTAAAGCCATCATACAACTACCCACAATGAACGAGCTAGATGAAACACCCACCCTTTCAGAGCTCAACAAAGCCATAGACAACATTGCTGCCCGCAAAGCACCCGGATGCGATGGTATCCCCCCAGATCTTCTAAAACAATGCAAAACTACTCTAATCCAACCTCTACACGAACTGCTTTGTAAATGTTGGCAAGAAGGTGCTGTGCCACAAGACCTGCGGGATGCTAAAATCATTACACTGTATAAGAACAAAGGTGACAGAAGCGACTGCAACAAATACAGGGGAATCTCCCTCTTAAGTATTGTAGGCAAAGTCTTTGCTCGAGTGATACTTCCCAGGCTACAAAAACTCGCTGATCGGGTCTACCCAGAATCACAATGCGGCTTCCGCTCAGGGAGATCCACGATTGACATGATTTTCTCCATCCGCCAACTCCAGGAAAAGTGCAGAGAACAAAGGATGCCTTTGTACATTGCATTTATTGACCTGACAAAGGCCTTCGATCTAGTTAGCAGTGATGGCCTCTTTAAAATTTTACAGTTAATAGGCTGCCCACCCAAGCTACTAAATATAATCATATCTTTCCACCAAAATATGATGGGCACAGTGCAATTCAACGGTGCCAGCTCTAAAAGTTTCAGTATAAACAGCGGAGTTAAACAAGGATGTGTCCTGGCCCCAACCCTCTTTCTAATACTATTTTCACTGCTAATCCACAACGCGTTTGACAAATCCACTGTGGTCAACTCGCGACTGGCACAAGAAAAACTGGTCGCCCCCACCTCCGTTACATAGATGTTATAAAACGTGACCTCAAATCAGTGAACATCAATACTGACAATTGGGAAGACAGCTCTAGACCGCAACAGGTGGAGAGAGACAGTGACAAAGGAAGCTATGGACAGTGAAAGTACATGGGTCTCAGCCCAGGAAGAAAAACGCACAAACCGAAAAGCGGCCAGCTCCTCTACCACCGAAGCAAAAGCCAAGGGGACCCTAACTTGAGCTATCTGTGGACAGGAGTGTCTCTCCAGAATAGGGCTCCACAGCCACATGAGGAAGTGTGCTCTGAGATGAACCATAGTCGTCCTACGACTGAAGGAGGCCAATGAATGAATATATAGATAGATAGATAGATAGATAGATAGATAGATAGATCGTGAAAAAAACTTTTTAGATTAAAAGAAATGAAAGGCATCAGCTACAAATCCATCGCAGGGCCGATATTACGCAAATTAGGCAGCCGTTTAGGGCCTTCGATTGGTTGGCGCCACACACAGGGCTCAAAGAATCGTCCATCAAACACATACGTGCTAACAGCGCTTGGAAGCAAGTCTAGTTTCACAACTAAACCCATCTCTAAGATCCTCGAAACTATCCACTAAAAGCAAATCCTCATTAGAATTTGATTAATTGACTATCACAAACTTGATTCAAATAATCGTTAGAAATACTCTAGCTACAAAAGCCCACTACAAAAGAATTACAATAAATTCCCAGTTGATGTATTGAAACGAATCACAATGAATATAACCGACCAAGAGTTTTCTTTTTCATTTCTTTGTATTCCCTGGGATCTGCGTATACATCTAGAATGAACTGAGTTCTTATAAATCCAAAGTTTTAGGCCTAATGTTTATTTTGATGTCATTTGGTCTTGTATGAGTTATTTTTAGCTTACCACGTGAGTTCGATGGTTTCGAGTAGAAGATTGTTACTAAATTTTTCGAATTGTCATTGGCAACCAATTACACGTTTTATCACGTCTATAAATCAAAGGATGACCACTTCAATTGTTGTAAGAAAAACGCTGGTCAAGGGATTGTAACACCTTTCTTTCAATTCAAACCGACATATTTCCGCATTTTTATGGATCAATTAAGAGCTTCAGGCTTATAAAAAAAAGTTCACATGTAGATATAAGTAAACAAAAAGTCTTCTTTTTAAAATCCATTCCTTTTTATGAAGAGAAGATTTCTCAATTTATTTATTTTTTGTTATTCTACACTATTGCAAGGAGTCTTCCCAGTGAGCTTTGCACAATTGTTTCTATCAACAAAATGTTCATGTACTTCTATTTATTTATTCAACTCTATACAGCAGTGATGCTCAAACTACGGCCCGCGGGCCATATCCGGCCCGCGACGTGGTTCCATCCGGCCCGCCGCAACGTCGGCACTAAGTGTAGAAAAGTTGAAAAATGTATCTTTACCTACGTTTGGGCCCTCACGTTTTCTCTGATGGATTGGTATCATGATATTTAACATTTGTGTGTTTATGAACATGATAATAAGCCAACATATTTATTGTATAAAGAAAGTGTGGTTGATAAAACAACAATATAAAAACGGCATTAAAAAATTAAAATGGTGGCATTCTTGGTCTGAGCCGCGAATAAAAAAAAATTTAAACTTTGCTTAGATATTGGAGGATCCATGGAAATATTTATCAAAAAGAGAGACCACAAAATGAGCCGGTGTTGCTCACATTTAAGTAGAGAGATAATGATAGTGTCTAACGCGTAAAAAAAATTAATTAAAATGTCAAATAACCTATTAATTAATTATCAAATCCATAGGTTTCTACCAAAATAGTTTCAGAACAATTTCATTTCATTTTATAACTTTTCGTTCATGTGGCCCGCGAGACGAGTGTAGGAAATTATAATGGCCCGCGGGCCGAATTAGGTTGGGCATCACTGCTATACAGAATACAAAGAAACATTCAAGTCGACGTTTCAAGCTGAAGCTGTGTTCCAAATCAGAAGATGTAAGCCACATTTGATTTGAAAAGGATGATGTTTTGAAAACAATATCACGGTCAAACCAGAGTTTTCACTGTGTGGCCATTTACTTGGTAATTAATTTCCCAAAGATGTACAGAAACTGTCAAAGTTCTAGGAAAACATTTTGAGCCATTTTCGAAATGTAAGTACCACTTGTGACTTTGCAATCAAATAAGAGAAATTGTAAATACACAATCAATCATCACAAACCAGTTCAATAGTTTAGGTGTTCGCTGATTGGAATAAAGATGTACCAGTGAAAGAATCGTGACCCCCTCAGTTTCAAAAAGTGAAGAGATAATTATAAAACAATGAAAAAAGAATATTAGTAAAAGAGAGGAGAAAGGGGCGTGGTATAAAATGATTGCTGTGGCTTAAAGTGAACAAAAATATTCAGAGTTGTCTTTCCTATTTCATGAACAGATAAAAATAATTAACAATATAAATAAAATAAAGGGTACAACAGTCACATAATAATTGCAATAATAATGTGAAAAGAGAAAAAAAACAGTAAGAAAAAACAAAAACAATTTTTTTTTATTTTCTATAAACAATAGTAGATCTATTTATTGCATTTAAAGTGCGGATTACTTTCTACTACACCTGGCTGCGGGGTTAAAATGTGATGGCGGTTTCCATGGATACATCCGTACACCACAAAGTTGATTAGGTATGTCCCGGATAAAAAACTTGACTCTGGACGCAGGGCTGGCATCGACATATTTGATTAGTGTAGGCTGCAAATAGATACAAGAAGCTGGATTATTAGATTCACACAAACAGTCCAAAAGCTATATCAGTTTTATTTTTCTAAACATTATGTGATTACTTAAAAAAAACTTTTTAAAATATGTGAATGAAATAACAAAATGGCCACTAGCGTGACTAGGTCTAGGATACAATAAATAAATAAACAAACGAGCAAAGGCTTTATTAAATGCATTCATTATTGGAAGATGGAAGAGAAACTATTGCAACAGAATAAGATCTCAAGCCAAAGTGAGCCTCAACAAAAGTGTTTGAAATGGTGAATGGTGAAAAAAGATTCCACTAGAGTTTCACTACTAGAGCTTGTACAGCCACGTGACCTAATGGCTTGGTCCGTGTACAACTTTTGGGTTCATTATTAAAATTCTAAATTACACAAACACCATAATTAGTTAATGACAATGTGACATAACAACAAAGAACATGTACTTTAATAGGCTTTAAGAAACAAATAGACGATTCAATTTGGACTTGACCATGAGACTGGTTTTGTCAGTCACCAATGACCTACACTCTTTCCACAAATATCAATGAAAAGCCTCGATGATCTCCTGAGCAGGTGTTAGTAGATTTCAACTACATGAACTAAGACAAACACAACTTCATTACGCACTTTATAAACACAAACTGTTCCAGTCAATGTTCAAGCTCTGCTCTTGGTTTCTTCATGCACAGTTCACAGATTGAAGCAGTTTGGATAATCTTTAGAGAAGTTCGAGATGTGCTATCTGTATCCTACCAGATTTGGTCAGAACAAGGTTGTGGTCAGTGGTTGTTGTCATAGACTTTGGTCAGTTAAAAATGCGTCGGTATCGGACGTAGTTCTCATACGTCATGGTTGTGTTGAGTCTCGGGAACTTGCCTCGACCAGGTAGGTCGTCTACAGGGCTGGAGTGAAACTCTGCAAACTCTGGAGGCAGTGGAACCAGCTTGGACCAGAGTTGAAACTTGGCATTGTTACGTCTAGTCGGCAAAGAAAATCTCGTGGGGTTATCCATTGGAGTGTATCCACTGACCAAAGTCACCTTCAACAGAATAACACGAAAATGGAGGTAGCGGATGAGAAAGGGAGAGAGAGGGAAAGAGTGACAGAAAAGAGTGAATATAAAAGAGACAAAGGAAGAAAGCGTGAAAAAGACGAGCAAGAAATAAAGAGAAATAAAGCAATAAAGAGAGATAACGAAATAAAGAGAGATAAAGAAATACAGAGAGATAAAGAAACACAGAGAGATAAAGAAATAAAGAAATAAAGAGAGATAAAGAAATAAAGAGAGATAAAGAAATAAAGAGAGATAAAGAAATACAGAGAGATAAAGAAATACAGAGAGATAAAGAAATACAGAGAGATGAAGAAAGAGAGATAAGAAAGAAAGATAAAGAAAGAGAGATATTAAGAAATACTGGATAGAGAGATAAAAAAGAGAGAAAGAGGAAGTTAGGTAAGTAATAAACAGAGATAAATGAAAATAGCGACAAAATTTAATTTTACACAAAATACAAAAAATATTGTAATAACTCTTTCATAAAAATTAAGCTTCAAATTACATCACCGAAACAAATTATTGAAATATTTTGATATTTCCTTTTCTACCAGTTTGTGTGTATTTGCTAATTCATACATTCTCATTTTACAAGATTTACTTTCAGCAAACCTGACACTTATTTCAATTTGCAGTCTAAGGAAACTAAAACTTAAATTTTGTATTTAGGACCAAGCCATTAGAACCTCAATAAACTTCGGACAATTTAATTCTTGAGCAAAATTGACATTTTTAAAACCGAAATCATTAAATACTATCCAATCAAATTTCAGAATGTTATAATACCTGTACAGTGACACCTGGTGGAATATTTTTGGAATTCCCTTCAATGCCAATAGTAAGGTTTCCTCGAGAATCAATTTTAGCGACTGTAGGAAGTTGGATTGGAACTCTTTGACTTTTGGGTGGCTCGGCGGCCTTGACATTGTGAAACAAAATGCACGATTTTTATTTAAGATCATTTCAAATGTACACATTACCCATTAAAAAAATAAATATACACATCAAGATTTAGAGGATTAAGACACAGTACAGTAAATATAAATGTTTCAAATTTATATTCATTTTCTGATTCACACGCATCCAAACAATACATTCACATCCAGACCCATAAATACTTAGAATCATGGATATGCAGGCACATTGTCACCAATATTACATACTAACACAGCATTTAAAAGTGAAGACTTGAGACTCTTAGCTCACACGCACATGACCAACACTCAGATTCTACAATGACAAATCCACACTTAGATTTACTCGCACACACACATATAAACCACCCATCATGTCAGGATATGTTAAGTTTTGATTGCAGGATAAAATGGACGTACCTGGAGCTCAGTTATTGGAGGCAAAGGTTTGATTTGATGGAGTGTGAACCCAGGACCAGGCTTGCCTGCCTCGCCAATTTTATACTTTTGACTGTAAGGTACCTCTGATCCCTTCGAAGGAGGGTGATATGTCACTGGGCGCGGTTCCGGCTGACCCGACAGACGCGGGACGAGTGGCTTCTTGGGCGGAGATGGTGGTGGCGGGGGCGGTATCCAGGGCTTCAGTTTGAACAAAGGTGAAACATATGGCTTGCTCTGACCTGGAGCTGGTGCCTATGCAGAAATACATACAAAGATACTCTCTACAACATTGAAAATGAATATTAATGCCTCATTCAAACAAAATGTCAGTACTTGTCAACATATAGTGAACAAAACCCTGATTTAGGCCTATTCATTCCATCGTATGATGGTCTCTATCCCAACACCTCGACACATAGCTCTATTACGATATCACACTGACATGTACAGACGCTTACACTCAAGATTATAAGGGGACAAAGACGACATTTTAGACAGAGAACTGTCACGTGGGTGTTGACTTCAGCAGTGGATGGATATGTAACTGTAGTTCAACTTCTACGCTTACTACAAGTTCAAAGTTGGCCCTGCAAATCTTGTCAGACCAACACATACACACACACATTACATTAGATTGAGTAGTTTATTGGGATTCAGTAGTGAATCACATTCAACTACAGGTTTGTATGCAATAAATAATGATACACTAAAATGTAACAAAAATTGAATCGACTTGGTATTGACAGTGTTGTGACTCTACACTTCCAACCAATCATTGGCAATCATAGAATATGTTCTTGAAACTAATAATGAACATTTAACATAATTAGTTTGGGTCAGAACCATTTAAACTGTTTACACATGAACTGTTTAATTTCAGAAAAATCTTTCAGTTTAAAAGAATATTAAAAATGTATACAGATATGAACTGAGAGCCACAATGAACTTTTTTCAAGTTCATGAAATGAACTTAGGCATCAAGCAAAAAGCTACTTTGCAATGGTAGCAAGCTAAAGATTACTTGGCAACGGTAGTAAGCAAATTGTTACTTGGCAACGGTAGTAAGCAAATTGTTACTTGCCAACGGTAGTAAGCAAATTGTTACTCGCCAACGGTAGTAAGCAAATTGTTACTTGCCAACTGTAGTAAGTAAATTGTTACTTGCCAACGGCAGTAAGCAAAATTGTTACTTGCCAACGGTATAGTAACCAAATTGTTACTTGTTAACGGTAGCAAGCAGATTACATGCAAGGCTCAAAAGAACAAATAACACCAAGCTGTAATTTAACTTTTATTAGGACGCTTTTAACTCAGTTTTCATTGATTAATAAAACTAGACCAAAACAAAACTCTAACATGATTAATTAAGCATTTTATTTTGTTTAAGAATACAATCTTTTGAAAGACCAACTCATTAGAGTAAAACACCAACTAAAACACCAACCAAGGGATCATTAGATATCTAGAATACAGATCACGTGATCAGTATTTAAGTTAGCTATTTAGTCACCAGGACGGATTTGAAAATATATATGAACAATTTTATTTGTGCCCCACAAAACCGTTGGCTCCTATGCGTTGCCTATAAGAGAGTCCATCACTACTAAGTACAGTCAACCAGAACGTAATAAACTAGTGTGTCTTTCTTACCCCTGTGTATTTTATTCGTGGTTTGGGTTTTTCATAAGTTTTGACAGGTGGCAACTTCTTGTTGTATGGTGGCACATACTTCTTTGGGCTTGCCTGTGGAGTAGGTTCTGGAGCTGGCTCGGCTGTTGAACAAAAATGAAGATGTAGAATCAAGTGACAGAGTTAATCAAAATGTTGTCAAGCTAATCAGGTGTTTTTTAATTATTCAAGATACTAAAACCAAATCAACACACGTAACTTCCCACACTAGATGTTGAATGGCATAACATCATTTAGGCATACATTACATATTATATGTTTCATTTCTAAACTGACTGAACACAGCCGAACAGATTTTACTCGTTGATAACCTTTACACGAAGAGTCTTTAAGCCAAAATAATAATCTCTAGTAGCTGCGTACTTTGTTTAGAAAGGACATTTTCTAATTTACTTATAGTTTGAAGTCACTAACGCCTGCCCCCTTCCTTCTCAATCAACAAACACTTGGACACAATCCTAACGAAGTGAAGACATGACTACCTGTAGGAACTGTTTCCGGTTCTAGCTCTTCTTCAAAAAGTGGCTCCAGTTTTTTCTTCTTTTTCTTCTTTTTTTTCTTTTTTACTTTCTGCCAAAGACGAAAACAAAAACGTCCGAGTAGTTTTAAAATCAACTATCACGTGACCATGTTTTCCACTTTCCTTTTCAACTACGTCTACACTAAGAGAACAGTTGATCAGCCCCCCCCCCCCTGTACGTACATCACCGCCATTTTCACAGGTCTAGAATCAACCTTTTTTTGTGTGTTTAGTATTATAACTATTCTCTTAATATTAAAATCAAGAATCACAAAACTTTTCTTATCATATTTTCTGAGTTTCATCTGCAATAGATCAGCACTTGTGTCTACTTAATCATAAAGCACAGAGCCAGGCGCAGATCGATAGCCACTTGACAAGGTGACATAAATTATATCGTATGTCACTGCCAAGAGTGCTGAGTGCCAATTGAGGACATCGAGGGATGAAAAAAAAAAGATAAAATTATTTTTTTCTTCTACAAATGCATGTATACCTGTCAACCATGATCTAGTTTATGGCCTTCAGAGAAATCTGCATTTATTTTAGCACATTTAGCACTAAGTTTGTTTTGTTATGCAAGTTTAAGACGACCCTTTAGTACTGTAGATGAATAAGTCCTAGCCTGGAATAAAGGCGGGCAGTGTTTAAACTCGGTACTATCACGATGACTAGTCGGAGCGATTGCCACACGAGCTGGCAACAGACCACTCCTCATGGCGTGAAGCTGTGAGTCTCGGAGTCTCAAGATTTGAAGCAAGAAGAATGGCCAGGGCGAAAGAGCGCCGAACCAACAAAAAAGCTGAGAGAAGAAGCAGGCCTATTTGCAACTGACCTAACTTGTATCGATAAGTTTGTATCAGCCATGTCATTAAATTCTTCATAGATCTAGACTAAAAAAAAAAAGCATTTATAAAAAAAGTTGGGGAGGAACGACGTGAATTCGAACTGAGGCTTCTCAAGCCAACACGGTAACCATTCTGCTAGTGTAGTGCTTATGAACATGGAAGATTGCATAGTTATCTATTGTTTCTATAGTCTCATACTATTTTTCAGTTTTGTGTTCACTAAGACTCAGACAACGACCTATAAAGGGGACTAATTTAGCTTATACCACCACTTCAGTCAATTACAATTTCTTTCCCTTGTTCGAGATACCAAACAAAATAATTTATTACTGATAGTTAATTAACATTTTTTAAATTGATTCTTGTCTTGTCAGGTAAAAGAAATAATTGTGCAAAATCTCAGTTTGATCCGAGATTGAATGAGGGTGAAATCACGTGTAAAAAATTTTTCGAGACAGACAGACAGACAGTGAGTTGATATAAGTTTTGTAAATAAAAAAAAAAGTTGCACTATTCTAGCAGATTAAAGAGCGTCATTAGCGACATCTAGTGAACACAATGAAGACAACTGGGTAATGGTGTTGTTTATTTTACCTGTAGAGAAAATTAATTAGGTGATTGGCCGTAGGCTAACGAATGTATAAATGTAGCTAGAGAGAGAGAGGGGGGAGTACGAGGGAGAGAGAGGGGAGACAGAGAGAGAGACACAAACCAACACCAGAAAGAGTGAGAGACAAAAAAAAACACCTAAGAGAGAGAGAGAGAGAGGGGTGGGGAGAAAAAGAGAAACCACTCACAAATAAAACTTCTGTATTGGTGTCCGCATGTAACAGCGTAGCAGATTCAACATCCTATGAGTTGCGGCACATAAAACGAAAATGCGGTAGCTTAAAACGCAAGTCCTATCTTGTGATTGGCTTTAAAAAGACAAATGTGAAGTCCCTTTGAAAGTGAATCTAGCTCATCCAATTCGTGATGCGATGAAACAATTCTACATTTTCTTGCTAACAACACCTTTTAGAAAGTAAATAAATTACCCCTTTCAAACCTTGCAATCTATAGAGCAGAGGATATAAAAGTTATCTGTATATATAGCTTACGTTCAACGAGGGTGTAGTGTGGTAACTTCAACGACAATCGCTTTAGTATCCCCAACTAATGTCAGGTACTCATTAGAGTTGGGGCTGTTACCGAGATTCGAATCCGAAACTAATCGGTTAGGATGACAAACACTTGACCACTCAGCGGCCTCGTTCTAGACCTCTGTACTGATGGATGGGGGATTTTATATTTGCTTTAATTTAAGGTAGATTTTATTAAACTAGTTCGCTTGCATCATTTTAAATGCATTTAATTTACATTTGTCAATCAATAGTTTTATGGAATATATTTCAACGACGACTTCCAGTGATTCACGCTGCTCTAATTGTAAGTTCGTTATTTGAGTGCTTTTGTGAAATTACATTTGTTTTTAAAGAAGTTTTTTTTTTTTTTTTTAAGTAGATCAACTAAACGAGTTTAATCTGATCAACATCTAGAAGAGAAAGGGAAAGATTGTGTTACAAATGTAATGAAGAAATGTCACACCTTGATATCTTTCCTTACAGTTCCACAGTTTTTGTGATCAAATGTTCAATTTCTGGTCTTAGCTTACACTTTCTCCATGGATGGTAATAAAAACACAAATGTTGATAGGTAATAACGTGATTGTCTTTTGATTTGACAAAGCTTTATTCAACCCTGTCAGTCTGGTCAAAAGTTTGAACATGTTTGTTTTCTCCCGTTTCCAATTCTCGGATGACGTTTTGAAACTTTGCACAATTCTTCATTGAACCTGACAAGACATGAATCAATTTTAAAAATGAAACAATTAGTTCATTAATTATATTTGATATCGAAATAAGGGGAATAAATGCTACTTGATGAGAGATGTGGATGTATATATGGATTTAATCCCTTCCTTACGTTTTGACACGTTCCTTTTACCACTTCCACTTCTTGGATCTAGTTGAAATTTTGCGACAATTATTCATAGTCGATGACATTACACGATACAATACAAAATTTACCATTTAGTACTAATTGATTAATTTAGTTTTATAACGCAGAGAGGGAGCTAGACCCTACCATTTTTAGATAAATGGCAGTAATTAGTGATTCTTTCCCTTTGTTTTTCAACTAGTAATAGGTTTATCGTTTGCTTCATTTCTTTCTTGTGTTTCCATGACAAATCACGTTGCAAATAGTTCATTTATTTTAGTATTCAAACATAAGGTCACTAAGTCTCTATACACAATACAAACAATTATTTTATTTCGTTCTTTGCAGTGTTATTAAAAAGGTCGAGTAGTCTTTTAATGAACTTTTTAAAAAACCTGCTGTCGGGAGAAAATGAACATTTATTAAATTGGTCAACTACTTTGTACAACTTAGGTTTAAAATAAATGTTCTAACAACAATTAGTTCCATGACATAACGAACGCATTAGTTCGCCTCAGTTAGTCTTCAAACGCAAGTCTGCAAATTAAGGGAAGCTTTCAGTTAGAGTTATCGACCTTATCTTTGTAAGATAGAGCGGAATGTAGGCGGGGAAAATGCTTCCTCTTTAGTTTATGTTCACTTGCACGTAATAGCAGACGGCATAAAACAGAAGTCAATTTGTTTTCGATGTTTTCGGAGATTACTGCAAACAGAAGTGAAATGTTTATCTTGTATTTTAAAGCACATAAAATGTAATGGTAAGAACAATTTATAAATGTAATGATAGGATACTCTATCAATGGATATAGTATTTTAATTAGACAACATAATGATTAGAGTTATATAATATTGATTTCATTTGTAAATCTTTTAATGACTTTAATCTATAAGTAGTAAAGAGATTAAATTATTAAATACATTCAGTTGCTATTCCCAGAAATAGGCCTAAGCTGCTTTTTAAGAGAAAAATGTTTAAAGATCACTGGACGGCGAAAAAGAATTTTGATATTATATTAATAAGTTAGGTAAGCTTTAAAAAACAAATTTTTAAACATAAAGTGCTAAAACGTTAATTTTTACATTAGCATAGGACACGTTTTTGAAAGGGCGTATGTAAGTTATTGGGGCTTCTGATCAGTCACTGGTTCGAATCTCGGTGAAGACTGTGTGACAAGTCAAAAGTTTGCTGTTAGAGTCACTCATACTTATCACAGCATTAATCATTATTTACTATTATTTATTTATTTTATTTTAATTATTTCCCCGTCCTATCCCCACTTTCTTCACCCACCCCACCTTTACCTCTTCGAGCTAGACTTAGTCGACCACCTTGGGACAACTAGACCAAGGCTTTCACTTATCTCCCTTGACCGGGGTAAAGATAAACACACAGTCTCTTTGATGTCTGACGGTCGCAGTTGACACCACCTTGGGTGGAATGCAAGTCAATCTTTCTTCCCCCCCCCCCCCACTTTTCAAAGAGATTACTCGAGTCAACACGCCTCTCGACGCTCCAAGGTGCGACTCCCATCTCGAGTCTAATTCACCCACGTGTAAGATAATTCTTAGCCTAGGATATTTCCTGTTTCCGCCCACATTTTCCAGGCCTATATATAAGGCAAATTAACTCAACCAGACCCTCTCATTTCTCTATCGCTGTCAATCGACTCTGGACTATATCATTTATTCTTACTCCTAGAGGAATACCTGGTGGTAAGCCGAACTTAATCACAAGTTCCATCTTAATTACTTTATGTGCATATTTCTCACTGGATATTATCATGTGTATTTTATTATTTCACTTATATTTAATTAGTGCATTGTGTATTTCTCACTGTCGTAAGTAGAAAACATAAACATGGTATATGTATTTATTTATGTATTGCATTAATCTATTAATGCTACGTTGCTCAATTGATCGTTAACGCAATCATGTATATCTTACTTTATTTCTTTTATCCCGGCTGACCGCCTTGATAATTTTACTAGCACACTAATACTGCGCCTAGCAAAGAGATATGAATGATCTCCCCTGTAGTCAATTTACTCTTACGAGAGTTGCGCCCCTTGAATGGACAACCTCTCCATACAAGCTCGCGCCATTGTTCTCGGCCGACGGTCATATGTAAACAAACGTCATGGTCGCTGACCACCGCCCATCCCCCCCCTTTTCTCTCCTCCAACTTGTGTTGATTATTTGAGATTATTATTTCCCCTTTTATGTACATTTCTATATTGCTACTATCTGCCATCTATTTTCCAAATCCCATTTGCCATCATCTCCTCGTTATACTCAAAAGCAATTTTACCAATCTGACGAATGCACCTCAGTCGAGGGCATCGATAAGATGCATGAGAGACATGTCCTAGCTTGTCTTTATTTATCCGCAGCCTCCCTCAGGTGTCTGTCTATGTGCTTAGTGCTATTCAGCACTGCACTTGCCTACTGAGATCTACCCAGTTATTTGCTATTTGTTTAGATCATCTGCCTATTTACCTGCCTATTTATTTGGCATTATCTGCCTATTTATCGGATCACTTGCCCACTTGCTATTGAGTATCATCTACTGCCGACGTGGATCTACTCAACTCTACTACTTGGCGCTATCGGATCTACTTGCCCGCCTATTCGACAGCCCACCTGACAACTTATTAGGTGCGACGTCCCTATAGACCCAGATCTGTGCGAGACGCCAAACCCTTTGCAACTCACTGGACTTATCCTGTCAACTACGCTGCCCACGGCAGATCAGCTCTGCCCGCAGTAACATTGTGCCCACAGTAGCCGCCCACCCGCCCTACTATGCCCACTACAGATATCAGAACTTTGGATTGAAACTCCACAAGAACTGTATCTCCGGCGTCCCTCTACCCGCTATAGCGCCACCACCAGCTGCAGAACCTCAAGCTAGGACACAGCCAGCTGCGACATCATTAGGACAACCAGCTAAGTTCAGAAGACAAAGTGACATACTCTCTTATTAAGTGCAAGAGTGATGATTAAATGTAGTATCTTATCTTATCTTATATAATACAGACGTTACTTCAAAAAAGATGATTACGTCCTACGCGTCATGCATTTAGTCATGCATATTAACCAATGACTTAAATTCTGCCAAGTCACTGGTTTTTCTGGCTAGCTCAGGCAACCCATTCCATGCTCTAATAGCACTAGGGAAGAAGGAGTATTTGTTCAAATTTGTCCTAGCATATGGGACGAGGAATGTGCCTTTATTTTTGTGTCTTTCAGAGTATTTTATTAAATTTTGTTTTTGTATTTGAAGATTATGGTTCAGTGTTTTATGTATAATTGCTACTTTACTTTTGAGTCTTCTGTCCTGAAGGCTTTCTAAATTTAGTAATTTTACTAATGGTGTTACCCTAGTCAAATGTGAATATTCGTTTGTTATGAATCTCACTGCTCTATTTTGTGTTTGTTCCAGTTTCTTAATGTTTTCTTGAGTTGAGGGGTCCCACACGGTGGATGCATATTCTATTATTGGCCTAACCAAGGTTAAATAACATTTTAGTTTTAAGTTCTTATTTGATTTATAGAAATTTCTTTTAATAAACCCTAATGCTTTGTTGGATTTTTTATAGTTTCATCAATATGTGGATTCCATGACAGTTTTTCATTTATTATAACACCTAGGTATTTTGAGTTTTTAGTCTGTTACTGGTTTGCCATGAATAAGATAAGTGGAATTTGTTTTACTTTTTTTGTTACAATTTTTGTATCAATTAGAGATAGATGCAAACCCTCCCCCTTTTTATTCTTATATGTAAATATTTATGTAAATAAATATGCTTCATTTTTAACTTTGTATCTATCTTTCATTGCTTGTCTCGTTGCGTGTCTGCTCCCGATTTATACGCTGACGGGTTGGTGTGTGATAGTCAAAAATAATCATCCCCTAGACATTAAACGCGCCAAACACACGTCACTTTCCCAACCTGTCACAGACTGGCATTTTGAAAGTCGGATCTTTAGGACACCCCTGAGTCCACCCAACTATACTGGTTACCTGATATTAGTTGGTGAACCGTAAAAGTAAAGGCGTTAACCGTCGGCCATAGAAGCAGATGATTTTTACATCATCGGTCCTATAGATCTGGGAGGGATACTATGTAATGTATAAGAGTGTTACAATAAAAGACATCAGAATGTGTTCCTGTTTTATCTTATTGGTAAATTTAATTTATTTGATTACTGTAGAAAATGTTTTGTTTTTTTACCATAACTAGACCTACACATACACTTGTACTCAAACACCCATATAGTTAAACATTACTAATTGATAGTGAAGTCAAGGTTTAAAAAACAAAAATCCATTTGATGAAATCTCAAAACTTTTAATATTGTTGTCTACGTCTGAAAATGTTGATCATTATTCTCTTTAAGATTAACGAGACTTAGTTCATCAAAGGGAATTTAAAAAAAAACATCAAATTCTTAGTTTGTATTCATGTCTGCTCCTAACCAAAGTCTCCGATCTGTTCATGTCTGCTCCTAACCAAAGTCTCCGATCTGTTCATGTCTGCTCCTAACCAAAGTCTCCGATCTGTTCATGTCTGCTCCTAACCAAAGTCTCCGATCTGTTCATGTCTGCTCCTAACCAAAGTCTCCGATCTGTTCATGTCTGCTCCTAACCAAGTCTCCGATCTGTTCATGTTTTTGTTCAGCTCTGACTCAGTTTTATTGAACTGAGCCCTTCATTTGAATGTATATACATTTTGGTTTATTGAAATATATAATTCCTTAAAATAATGTTTTTAGATGCTCCAACCGAGACATTGTTTAGTAATATTAAAGACGGAACATTATTTTTAAGGTTTAGATCAAAATATAATAACATCCCAAACATGGTCAATAACGTTTTCCTCATTTTTTTAAACTAAATAAACGCAGCCATGTTTTGTGTATGTAAATGATTATTTGGAGAGAAACCATTTTCCAATGCAACTCAGTTTTCGAAATCTATAGTTTCACAGATTAACTTGTTCATCTATAACTAACCAAGACTTGATCTTAAACTGTCAGTTTTTTTTTAATTAAAACACACAATCCAATTTTAGTTAATCATAGATTGAGAAGTTTACGGAATCAATAAATATGTTGGGGCAGTCACCTCTAAACTGAAATTTAATGAGCTCAATAGATCTACTTCTGTCTTGCTACTCTAGTTTCCTCTCTTGAAGTACAAAATAGATCAGTTTGATTAGAGGTTAGGGTCAGGGTTCATCAAGTCCATAAGACGGACGTTCTTAAAGGAATCGATATCATTTTACGTTGTTTTTTTTTAAAGCAAGTGCTGTCTTTTTAAAAGCTATTTAACAAACAAAAATTGCTCCTGCCTGAATTCAAACTGGAAGCCGCAAAGATGGAAGGCCGACGCGCTAGCAACTAAACTATTCAAGTACTTATAGAAATAGGTCTTATAGAGTGTTGTTCAACGAACGACCAAATTCTCCACACAAGGCTTACCTCCCATAAGCTTGGTAATTTTGTGTATATAAAACAAAATGAATTAATTACGACTAATTGATGAACTAAGTGGTATATATTCGATTAATTTATTGTGTTGTCATTGACACTGAATAATTGTACAAAGTTCCAGCTTGATTTGAGAATGAGAAGTGAGAGAAATAACGTGTCCACCCAAACAGACAGTGGGAGTGAGTTCAGATACATTTTGTAGCTAGGAGACACATTCAATCAAATCTACCAGAATTATGTTTCACGTTTCCTGTTGATGGATTAGAATGCTACGAAAAAGGCTCTAGTAAGATAAAAGCTCGGATTGAAGATTTCATTCGACCCCACGGGGGGGGGGGGTGCAGGCTTATGTTTCACCATAAGACACTTTGATCAAGCTATAGATATATTTACAATAAAGATGTATCTTTTTTTTTTTTAACAGTCAATGTACATAAATATTGCAAGCGAGTAATAGCACTATATTATGACTCAGGCTACAAAATTTAGTGAAAGTATTATGAAATACTTTTCTAAGTAACTTTGATAGTTAACTGTTTAATTAACTGTTTAATCTTTATGAAGTTTTCTCATTTCTGTCAATAGATTGTAAGATGTTTAATATCCAGGCAATGCCTCCTTACATCAGCACATGCAATGTGGACATCTGAATTTTCATAACAGGCCTTCAACCAGGTGCTTGAGTTTAGAATCATGTTTTCAATATTAACATAACTTGTAATGAAAGCCTTTATTCAATCTCAAGTAAGAAGTTGGATATAACATCGAAATATAATGTTTAGTCCATTAAGATGCAAACTTTTTCGTGACTAAAGACTTGATTACCTTGACCTTAAAGTTATACAATAATAGCATGGTGAATGTCAGCAATAGTGGTTTGCAAGGTGATTCTTTAGCTACGTCATCTATCATACTGGCCATATTGACCGCTATAATGTCTGCTTTAATCACATTCGTCAACTTGTTGACCATTCTTGTCATCAGGAGGACGCCAAGTCTCCGGACGCTGTCCAACATGTACATCACCTCCCTGGCATTGTCTGACCTGGTGGTGGGCTTGAGTCTCATTCCTCTCCTCCTCTTCTTTATCCCGTCCACCCGTGTCCAGCTGTTTGACCAGAACATCCAGTTTTGTGTCCTCGTCTTCGGCATCAACCTCGGGGTAGCCGTTGTGTCCAACATCAACATGACCCTGATCGCCGCTGACCGCTACATCTACATCACCAGACCTTATGTCTACAAGAGAGCGGTGAACAAGCCCTGCGTATTTATTCTCATGGCCTGCGCTTGGGTGTTGGGGGCGCTGTATGCCCTTCTTCCCCAGCTGATCCACAACAACGACGTTTACTCCTGCGACGCCACGCTGGTGATGCCCGAGTGGTATTTATTCTACACCAACCTGACAATGTACTCACTGTTGGTCATCACTGACCTTGTACTGTACTCACACATTCTTTACGTGGCACACAGACAAAGCAGAATAATAACAGTAGTAAACACATCAAAAAACATACCAATAACTTCGCCTGTAACTTCGCCGCCAGAACATCTCACTTCAAAGCCTGGGCAAAATACTGGTAAAACTTTTTCAACCAGTGACCAAATTACACTATGTAAAACTGATGCTACATTATCAAATCAAACACATTCGTCAAAGTTAAAAAAGGACGACATATTTAGCATCCACCATATTGCCAACGAAATGTGCGTGGAGCACATTAAAGAAACATTTCTCACAAATCCTAGAACTATTTTCAAAAAGTCTCACGTGAATTCCCAGACTTCGTCTTCAAGTCAATCCAAAAATATAGAAGTCCTCCAAGTCAGACGTCACGAACAGACGCTAAAGGGTGGGGACAAGCTGTCAACAAAACTAGGCAATAATCGCATGAAAAGCGTCAAATTTTTCATGACTGTGTTCGGGGCGTACTTTGTCTGCCTGACCCCCACCATCGTGTGTATGGGGCTGGACTATTACACACCTGTTCCCAGGTTCTTGTACAATATCTTCAACCTGCTGGCTCTGCTTAACTCCGGCATTAACTTCATCATCTACCTGACCCTCAACGCAAGGTTCAAGCTGGCTGTTCTGCGCTTCTTGGGCCTAGCCAATCCTAATGTCATGGATGTCATTGACTTAATGACAAACTTTGATGCATGATGTGGATGTTCAAATACCCCCATTGCACACAACAAAGTTATATCATAACATCCACATCCACACAGTTTTGTTTCAGTTGTTGTAACAATTAGGATGCAAAACAAAATTAGGGAGGAATTTTAGATCAGCCAAGAGCAAGACAGGAAAAGGGTGCGGCGAACGGGAAGTACCGTTGATAAGAGGTGGCTTGCTGAACGGTCTCTGTACAGCATGATTCCTATGTAGGTTCAGCGCGCAAATTAAAAAAGCTCAAAGCTCGGCATCCTTCTCTGTTCTTTTTTCTTTATGGGGGGGTGGAGGGGATAACCAAGATGTAATACGCTAAAGGCGGTACTAAAACATTATAGTAGTGTCACAGTGTAGGTTGTAAGAAACTGTGTGATTTTTTAAAAAGTGCTTCCGTCTGTACATAGGGACGATAAGGGCATGAGTGAATATGAATACACTAGAATGTAATGTCTACATCATTGAAGGCATAAGAGTTACATTAGCTACATTCATGAAAGCGTAAGAATATATTCGTTTCATCAGTTGAAACATAAGATTATATTAGATGTAGAGCTACATCAGTGGAAACATAAGATTATATTAGCTACATCAGTGGAAACATAAGATTATATTAGCTACATCAGTGGAAACATAAGATTATATTAGTTATATCATTGGAAGCGTAAGATTATATTAGTTACATCACTGGAAGCGTAAGATTATATTACCGTGGCGTAGTTAGCAATGTGCGGGTGGTGCGGGCCGCAAGGGCATCAAGTGGTCGGGGGGGGGCATGAAACTGAGGACAAACTTTCTCTGTAAAACTACACACTGTAAGTACACAATTAAAAACTAACACATTGATTTGTATTGGTAATTTGTTATGTCCTATATTGTTTTTTAAATAAAATTAAATGTAAGCTGTAGAACAGCTTGAATCAAATTTTACTTGTTTAAATCTCTTTTACACTTTTTTAAAGACTTACATGATGTAACTTCATTGTTCAATTCACTGGTTATGGACACGTTGATAATGATGTTTTTTTTAAAAATTACTAATTAGTAATGATCAAATTTCTTTTGTGGACCAGTGGGTAGAGAAGGTTTTCCAACCGCTCAGCATACACAACCCTGCTAGAGTCGGGATTCGAACTCAAGCCCCCTTGAAAGGTGGCCAAGCCGTAACCAAGCGTTTTAACCTGTCAGCCAAACATCACTTGCTTGGAGGAAACTTGAAGTTTGTGACTAGGGAACAATAATGACAGCAAAGCTCAAGATGTAAATAAGCAAGAGGGAAAAATGTAGAGAATCTTGGATATCATGCATTTTCTTTTAAAGCAGTATCTGGCACTCCGTGGGCATTGCGAACGAGTTGAAGAACAATTGGCAGTACAAAATCAAAGAAATATCCTGGAGTCAAATTACATGAGAGGCCGAATACGTACATGTCCCAAAACAAGAAAACCGAATTCATTGTAACAGAAGTGCTCACGAAAACAAAACAAAAATCATACAGAAAGTATAAAAAGCAAATAATTCTCGATTTTTTTCCACAGTACACCTAACATAAAAATTTTATGGTACATTGTCATGCAGAGCCTCAAAAACGTATTGGCCACTAGAAAAAATTGAAGCCGAAAAAAGATGTAGATTTTCGATCAACACACAAGAAAGAGCTACTGATGGAAATACCTTCCTTGGACCGTATTGTTCATGAAATAATAACTCTATAAGAACAATGTCATGCTAAATATGAATTTTAGTCGCCTTCATTGAATCCTCAGACGTAAATAAATCTCGATGGTTCTCCCAGCGACACAGACAAAAACGAATTTTGTCTGGGGGCTTCAGGTAATTGTCACAGTTTCTACAGAAGTCTACGAACTTCCAAAATACGTGAGATTTACTTGTGTTATCTTTTTTTGTAAAATTGATTATTTGCGAAATAGCAATGCTTAAATAATGAATACACTTTATTTCGAAATCAAAAATTTTTCGCTGTTTTAAATTTTTTTTTCGGAAGGCATTATGAGGAACTGCCGCACAGGCATCAAATACACTAGCTGCGCCACTAAATATATTAGTTACATTAGTGGAAACGTAAGATTATATTATCTACATCAGTGAAGGCGTAAGATTATATTAGTTTCATTATTGCAATCGTAAGATTATATGTTACATCAGACAATAATCCGAATGTCATAAACTTACTTTTCGATCTGGATTGTTGTCTAAAATAGCGACACCTGGCAACTGGTTTCCGGCAAGAAATGACATGGCGGCTCTTCCGTTTTTGTTTACTGGACAATCCACACTTTGATCTTTCCACACCAGCCAAGTGTTGACAGTAGTCTCCCCTAGAATCATGACTGAAGCTTCTGATCTCAATGACTGTGGAAGAGAACATGAACTCAAGTCACCACTAAAGTTATGAAGAGAAAGGGAAAAAAATGCAAACAAATTTCATGTGAAAGTCAACACATTTGTATAGGCAAGTGATGCTAAAGTAAACTAATGCAGCAAAAGTAAAACAAGACTAAGTAGGTCTACATTTAATTCAAGAAGTAGTGGCAGATAATGTCAAGGACAAGTGATATTAAGGTCAAGTGATGTCAAAGACTTGTTATATTAAGACCAAATAATGCCATAGGGTGGTGATGTTAACGTCACCTATTCAAGGTTAACCAAAGTGCCATTTAGAAAGAACAACAAAAAAAAACACGAATTGCCTTTACTTTTCCCATCAAAACATCATGCCCCATTGTTGCATGGTTTGCTCTGGGATGCTACACGAATCAAGCGTCACTTGAGACTGTAGTTCGAGAGTTTTGAATGATTAAAATAGTTCAATACATACAGATGACAGTACCTCTCCTATAGAAGCTACTAGAGACTTGGTTCCTGCACAGAAAATGTCTATCTCGCTGACACCAGGTGGCCCATACCAAATAATTTTGTTGGCTCTAGTGATGACACCTTTAAACTGACTGTAACTCTGTTCTCCTATGTCTAATATAGTCCAACCTAACATACACAAATAGAATGTATAACAAATTATAGGCATTCTAGTATAAAATAAAGAACAACAACACTATTAGTTCTGGAAGATTAGAGTATCGCTAATGTATTATGTAGGTTACACGGACTTTTAATTCACGTATCCTGTGGATAACTAAGATTTCTTAATATGTAGCAACTTATACGACTTTACTACCATAGTGTGATATAACAAGGTTACAAAGACAATTTGTGTGGAAACATAAACTCAAAATCAATCCCAAAATGGCCCACCGAGGCAGAAAAAAGACAGGTTTAAATATTTTCAGAAGAATATCTGTAGTAAATTCTATCAGAAGTGGTTCACTAGGCAGGTAAAAATGCAGGTTTCAATAATTTCAGAAAGAATATCATAATGAAATTTTGTCAAATGCAAATGACAGAGAAAAATGGAGAAAGTTGGTTGACAGATCCTGTGTGGTGATGTGAACCTGGCCTAACTGATGTCTTATAATGAGTATTTAATTGATGTAATTGTTTTGTAAAGGGTCAATCTCTTATTCAAAGCTTCAAGAAAAAAAACATTTGAGTAAAAAAAAATTCCATTAGTTTTGTACTGTGTGGCAGTGTAGACACTGCAGTTCACGCGATATGAAAAACAACTGATTAAATGTTTAACTTATTTGAATAGCAAATAGATTTTTTCTTTAAAAAAAAAAAGTAAACAGTTTTTTTTTGTAAATGTAGTATTTAGTATGGCTGGTCGTGCGGTTTGTGCGCTGGACTGTCGTTTGGATTTATCGATGGTCCCGGGTTCAAACCCAGCCCGCTCTCATCCTCGTCGTCCTGCGGGACTATCTTCAACTCTGAAGGAACATCCGAAACATGTCAAACATTTTACAACAAACATTTTACATAACTTAGCAATACGATTGTGAAAAATAATATTTTTAAATCAAAAATCCAAAACCATTTGTATAAACGTGTTTAAAAAATGGTAAATTAATATCCCCCTTACTTAAAAGCCTCCAGTGTCTGTTACTATTAATAGTGAATAGTTGTCAAAATGGTGTGTTTTTAATGAAAAATCTGCTTGCATAATTGATTTTATAATTAAGATGTTTCGCTTTCAGAAAAGAACAAAGTAGCCGTTACATCAGAACTTTGAATGATCTAAAATATCATGATGTCCGATTTATATTTTCTTTTCTAGTTTCTGGGATCTAAACCGGACGGACGTACGGACACGGAAAAACGGACAGAAGGCTACAAAAAGCTAATAGCGTCTTTTCCCCTTTCGGGGGCCGCTAAAAAACAATGCAAATGACTCCTGATATTATATACATTAGTACGCAAATTGAATTTTATTAAATAAGCGTTTGTATAGAATTACATTCAAATGATGAAATGATTGAAACTTAGTTAACATCTCAATGTCCATGTCTAAATGACGAATTCCCCCTACCCCCACCTCACCACCACACATACACACACACACACGCACACACAAACACAGCGGCTGAATACGTGTTTGTCACTTGTTAGACGAGATGTTTCTAGACAAGCCTCTGCTCGCGAAGTCTGTGCTGGATGGAAACAAAAGTAATAAACTCGATGCCCCCTCCATTCAAACAAAAAATGCCCCCCAGAACAAGTGGGGGCCCTAAGCTATAGTTTTTGTTGCCTACAGGTAAATCTAAAATGTTTGATGTTCGATCTGTTTCTCTTTGAATCATCTATCACTAATCAGTTGTTACACTTCAATGAAATCGATCTGTTTCTCTTTGAATCATCTATCACTAATCAGTTGTTACACTTCAATGAAGTCCATCTGTTTTCTTTGAATCTGCAGACATCTAGATAAACATGTCATTGTTTGTTTTTTTTGTTTTTTTTTTTAACAAAAAGTTACCTGAGAAATATTACAATTGTAAAACATCTCAACTAAAATGCTAGTTGCCAAGAATGTGTTTACATATATAGCGAGTTGTGGCTTTTTTGTGTGTTTAAAACGATATAATTTACAAATTATATTTTATGGAAAAAACTAAAATCCAATGAGTTTCTGAAACTGTTCAGCTGTCAGGATAAAAACATCTTGGGCGAGCTTTTGTAATGATCGGAGACAGTTTCCATAGCAACATATCTAATTATGTTTTATAAATGTCATTCAAGTGAGTCATCAATAAAAGAAATTAAAAAAAAGTAATCAAATTTGAATATAATTAGCATTTGTTACCGCATTTTTTCCTTGTATATTTACTATTATGTTCGGCGAACGATTCGTGTCTTCTTTGTTAATTAATGACTCGATGTTGTTTTTTTTGTGTGTTGTTTTTATTCAACTAGATAATAGTCACACTCCTAGTAGAGAAACAACCAAACAGTACAAAGCAGGTGGAAGAGAGAAATCCTGCATGTATCCATATAGGGATCTAAAGATAAATAAGCCTTAGCTTTCTGAATACTTTAAATTAGTTCCAAATGAGTTAGAAGTACTACTCACTATTCTGAAGTTGCTGCTTATCACTCGATTAATATTTTGTTGCTACCCATGTTTCCATTATTGATGAAATGAACTGACAACCAAAGTAACAAGTTTGTTATCCTTAGGAAAAATCTTCTAAATGACGCCTACATGATAGGTAATACCGAGAAAGATCTGAACCGAGACCAATCGTCATAGAAGGCCTGAACACTGACCTGTTAGTCTCCGCTGCCCATAGATTGCGACGTCGCAGGTCAGTGTTGAGCTCTTCTATAACTGAACACAGCCACATATACCAATACCACCAAAGACGAAACACCCTTACAAGAAATGTACACAACACACACACAACCACACCATACACACACATGCCCCTCGTCTAGTACTGCTTGTGTTGAAGTCCATGCAGAGTTTGATCTATTTGTAGTTCATATTCACCTAAAACATGTCCACTCTTCTGCTTGAAGCAACTCCTATAGTTTCCATGACGTACATTTAATGCAATAAATCCTTAGAATTGTCCAATCGTATTGTTTGAACAGTGAAAAGAAATGATCAAGGTATTGTACTATTTGAAAACACAAGGTAGAAATTCAGCTACATAAAATAGTGTATGTATTTAAAAACAATGTATTGCAGATCTCACTAAAATATTTTTTTCCCTAACAATACAATAAGAAGGCTAATAATAAGATATCAAGTGACATTTTGTTTCACTCTATTGTACAGATACTTAAAAGAGTAAAGGGAAATTTTATTATGCTAATTTAATTAATGTTTTAATACTTTTTTTCTGTTCTACGAAGATAACACACAAACACATAATAACATTTTTAAAAATGGGTTTCTCTAAAACTAGAACTAACTACAGAATTGTTAAGTGTCTAGATTACCTTCTGGTATCTTCTCTGTAGCGTCAAGCATTTCTATATTTGCATTGTGTGACTTCTCATCCCCAATAATAAAATCCTGGGGTAAGTAAATTTGGACGCCATTCCTGGCAGCTAGTTCAAGTATTTGTAGACCTGGCTCTACTCCATACTCATCGTACAGACGACTTTGTAATTCTAAGCCTTGGACTTTCAAGAAATAGTTCGCCAATTCTAGTGGGAAAAAAAAAAGATGAAAATTTTTAGAATGAACTCGGAGGTTGGTAGTCCTGAAACCTTTTTAAATGAGAAACATTACATAAAGGTTAGTGAGGAAAACGAGAAACATATAAAGGCAAACCAGAGCTAGTTTTTAAATGTCTAGATACAGCTTGTGTTTTCATGTTCAAATTAAATAACAGGAAATTGTGTAACACTCTAATACATGCTCATTTTTTATTTTTTAGCGGCCCCGAAAGGGGAAAAGACGCTATTAGTTTTGTGCGAAATGTCTGTCCGTCCGTCCCGTTTAGATCTCGTAAACTAGAAAAGATATTGAAAATCCGACATCACAATATTTTAGACCATTCAAAGTTTTGATGCAACGGCTACTTTTTTTTCTGAAAGCGAAAAATCTAATTTTTAAAATCAATTATGCAAGCAGTTGTTTTAAGAAAAAAAGCTAATTAGTATGCATTATAAGTTAGACCTAAATTAATACGAATAGTAATCTTGTAAATGTCATTTTCATTCGAATAAGAGATAGAGACACTCCAGAGCAATTGCATCAATTATAAGACTTCAGTTAGGCCAGGAAAGGCACGGTATCTGAGCGGTAAAGCGCTTGGCTTCCGAACCGGGGGTCCCGGGTTCGAATCCTGGTGAAGACTGGGATTTTCAACCTCGGAATCCTTCGGCGCCCCTGAGTCCACCCAGCTCCAATGGGTACCTGATATTAGTTGGGGAAAAGTAAAGGCGGTTGGTCGTTGTGCTGGCTACATGACACCCTCATTAACCGTATGCCAATAAAACAGATGAACTTTACATCATCTGCCGTATAGACCACAAGGTCTGAAAGGGGAACTAGTTAGGCCAGGTTCACATCTAACTTTGCATTCACTTGCACCTATCCTTTGATTTGCTGGACCGTTGGGGCACTACACAAGATCTGTCAACCTTCTTTATCCATTCTTATCTCTCATTTGTCTTTGATATAATTTCATTTGGATGTTCTTTCTGAAAATATTGAAGCCTGCCTGGGCGGACCACTTCGGGGGCCGATTTTGAGTTTGTGTTTCCACACAAACTGTCTTTGTAATCTTGTTTTATTTTATAAAACTTCCTTTGTATTGGACACAATGTGATCAAAATTAAAAAAATTAAGAATCAACTTTTTAATTAAAAAAAGGATCGAGCACACTATTCACAACACTACTCTGTTTAAAAGTGGGAATATGAATGTATGGTCGTTGAGAGCTTTGGACTATCAAAACAATGGTCCCTAGTTCTACATTCAATCCACTACTTTTGTTCCAAGTTCAACATTCAACCCACTACTCTTGTCTCGAGTTCAACATTCAACCCACTACTCTTGTCCCGAGTTCAACATTCAACCCGCTACTCTTCTCCCGAGTTCAACATTCAACATACTACTCTTGTCCCAAGTTCAACATTCAACCCACTACTCTTGTCTCGAGTTCAACATTCAACCCACTACTCTTGTCCCAAGTTCAACATTCAAACCACTACTCTTGTCCAGAGTTCAACATTCAAACCACTACTCTTGTCCAAAGTTTAAATATTGCCTGTTTCCATCCTCCGCCATCCAGCAAGAGGTTCTGATTAGTGGCGTAATAATCTTCTCTGAATAAACGTCCAAAACTTGATTAAACATATCAGAAAATAGAATAACAATAAAATAATTAGTGATATTCTACATTCTAGTGGTTTATAACCCCTTCCCCTCCCCTCTCCAGCATCCCCTTATCTGACTGCTGAACAACGTACCGCCTACAATAATAACTTCATTGACGTTGTTCAGGATGTCTTCCAAGAAGAACAATTTCTCAGATGTTTCCAAGCCTCCAACAATGGCCAAGTAGGGCCTTTTGTCATCACGCTCAAAGTCTTCCACTGCGATTATCTCTTTAGTGCAGGTCAAACCCAAGGCTTTCTGAGGAGCGTCGATACCTACGATGGAGCTGTGGGCCAAGTGACTGGATCCAAAAGCGTCATTGATATATACGTCACATAAATTGCTCAAGGATCGCCTGCAGTTAAAACAAATATAGTTGTGAATATATAAATGCATTTTAAGAATTAAGATAATGATAGGACTCAAATATCTTTCTTCAGGGAACTGTACCAGTAAAAAGAAAAAGAAGACACAGAGAAATCGATGTGAAGACAGCACTAAAGAATGACATTGACTGTCATCGAAAGAGATTCTATTCAATGCTAAAGACAGAGAGGAATGGAGAAAGACGGTCGACAGATCATGTTAACAGTTCAACAAGGATAGGTGACACTAAGTCAAGCTGATTATGTAGTCACTCACTAGTACACATTTACTATCAAACAACTGATAATAAAATGAACATATATACAGATTTGATAGAGGGACTTCTAATGATCCGACAGTAACGCTGGGCAGGGCACGTATCCCGTAAGGGAGACGAACGTATGCCAAAGGCAGTTTTTTTTTTGAGAGCTAAAAGGTCGTCGACGTAACAGAGGTGCCCAAAAGAAAACGCTTCAAAGACCAGCTAAGGCTGACATAGAAGAGAGCCCCTGGCTGCATGCGGCCTCGGAACGAGACAGCTGGAGGTCACTCACAAAGACCGCGGGATACACATTTGAGACCAAAAGAAAATCCGCTGCCGAAGACAGACGCAGACGGCGAAAAGAAAATCTTAATCGACCACCGGCGGACAATGGTTTCGCTTGCGGATGTGACAAAATATGTAAGTCACAGCTGGGGCTGCGTTGCCACGGGAAATACTGCATTCCTCATTAATCCCCAGATTTGAATACAGAACAGTTTCTCAAATCATGTCTCCCTTCTTCAACAAATAATTTTGACATAAATACATGACTGCAAGCAAACGTTTCTACAGAAGATTTCCTTTCAAAACATATATTTACACTAGAGCTCTTCTTGTTGGCATGTTAAAAATACCTCTAGACAAGTCAGAACTTAATGACACCTGGAACCAGCAACTAGCCTGGACGCTGATCTTGCTGATGGCTCTAGCGATTTTCCTAGAAATTTTAACAGTTGATGTATATCGCTGAGAAAAGAATTACTAGCTCATTGGTCACACAACTTTTATTTTGTATTCAATTCTGGAGATATGTTCCTTTTATTATTTGTTTCAAGTAAAAAATGAAATAAATTTAAATTTGACTATAAATTTGATTTAATAAAAAAATCATGGCGTAGTCAGTCGTAGTGTATCGATAACTGAGTTGTTTTTAAATCTCAAGTTGCTTCAAGTTTATTGATATATTATATCTAAGCGTTGTTTGTATTTTTACGTAAATCTAATATAGTGTGACAAGTCAAAAGCTTGCTGTCAGAGTCACTCAAATTTATCACAGCATTAATTATTATTATTCATTATTTATTTATTTTATTTTAGTTATTTCCCCGTCCTATCCCCACTTTTTTCACCCGCCCCACCTTTACCTCTTCGAGCTAGACTTGGACCGCCACCTTGGCGTCCTTTCATTTATCTTCCCTTGACCGGGGTAAAGATAAACACAGTCTCTTTGATCTCACCCGCAGAATGTCTGACAGCCGCAGTGGACACCACCTTGAGTGGAATGCAAACCAATCTTCCCCCCCCCCTCTCCCACGTCTCTCTTTGATCAAAGAGATTACTAGGGTCAACACGCCTCGTAGCACTCCCAGGTGCGACTCTTGTCGGAATCATCCACGTGTAAGATAATTCTTAGCCAAGGACATTTCCTGTTTCCGCCCATGTCTCCCGGCCTATTTAAAGTAGAATAAGGCGGAATAGACACTCTCTCATTTCTCATTCTATCTGAGCAATCGAGTCTGAACTATATCATTAATTCTCACTCCTAGAGGAATACCTGGTGCCTCCCTCAGGTGTCTGCCTATTTGCTGTTCAGTGTCTACTCGACACTATTGTCTGCCTAGTCAATTGCCTATTTGATATTGAGTATCATCTCCTGTCTACTGGGATCCACTCAACTATTTACTTGGTGCTATCGGCTCTACTTGCCTGCATATTTGACAGCCCACCTGTCAACTTATTAGGTACGACGTCCCTTTAGACCCAGAGTCTGTGCGAGACGTCATAGCTCCGCCTGAACTTCGTAACTCACTGGACACATCCTGTTCACTACGCTGCCCACGGCAGATCCGCTCTGCTCGCAGTACCACTTGTGCCCACGGTAGCCGGCCACCCGCCCTACTGTGCCCACTACAGATATCAGAACTTTGGATTGAGACTCCACAAGAACTGTATCACCGGCGTCCCTCTACCCGCTAGAGCGCCACTTCCAGCTGCAGAACCTCAAGCCAGGACACAGCCAGCTGAGACCCAAGCAGGACAACCAGCTAAGTTCAGAAGACAAAGTGACATACTATCTTATTAAGTGCAAGAGTGATGATTAAACATAGTATTGCTTAGAGATAGATGCAAACCCTCCCCCTTTTTATTCTTCTATGTAAATATTTATGCAAATAAATATTCTTCATTTTTAACTTTGTATCTATCTTTCATTGCTTGTCTCGTTGCGTGTCTGCTCCCGATTTATATGCTGACGGGTTGGTGTGCGATAATTTCAAAAATAATCATCCCCTAGACATTAAACGCGCCAAACACACGTCACTTTCCCCAACCTGTCACATATAGATTACGTCTAGATCTAGATATAGTTCTAGACTCAATTAATAGAGTTCTAAATAACAAGTCTAGATCTAGTTCTAGATGGCTATATCATGAAAGTACCTATACAGATTTTCAAGTATACAATAACCACAGTCTGAAGGGTAGAATTGTTTATTCAAGGAGCTGACGGTTTCAAATTCTCGAGCTTCACTTTCGATTAGAGCTAAAGGTTTTATTTTTTTTTAAATTTACATAATAAAGGTACTGTCTTAAAGATTTATTTGTAAAAATGTTATTCTTAATTGATGCTTTGATTACTCGAAGAAACGTCCAACCATTATAAAAACGTTATGACGAACCTTACCTAAACTCCTGAATGTCTTCTGGTGTGCTCTTCACCCATTGACCATCTTTTCTTCCAAAACCTTGTTCCTCAGGATGAAACTTAACATTCTCTAGAAGTATGAAGGAACCAGGTGGCGCATCAGAACATTGTTTCTCTACTTCCGGACCGACGCAGTCAGATACAAAAATAACTTCCCTGTTTAGAAGAGTCTCAAGCTCCCAGGCCAGGGGTTTTAAGGAGTACTTCAGATTAACTCGACCACCCGGATGGCCCATATGGCTGAGCAGAAGGACTTTCTCGGGGTTTTGCTGCAAGACGTACTCTATGGTAGGCAAGGCTGCTGACAACTTCCAGTGTTGGACGAGGTCTTCCTGGCGTAATGGCGCGTCCAAGTCACACCTGATCATCACACGCTTCCCGGCCAAAAAACATTGACTCAACCTTAATTTGTCCATATCCTAAAAACGACAGACAAAAAACAAATAACAACCTACAACAGACAGATAAATAAACAGAAAACAGAAAAGATAGGGCTGATAATCATGGAGGAGTTCTTTTAGCAATAAAAAACACTCTTATAGCAGAAGAAATTACCTTACCTAACTCAAAAAACATAGAATCTACATTTTGTAAAATTAATACCACCTCAACATCCCTTATAATAGAAAGCATTTACAGACCACCGAATTCTAGTTTAGAATACATGCAGGAACTATGTAATCAGATTACTACACTTAAAGAGACAAATAAAAATGCAGTTTTTTGGATTATGGGTGACTTCAACCTACCTGATATAAATTGGAAAACACTAACCATAGATAAACACCGAAACCTTAAGGACATAAATGAGCTTTTCATAGAAACTTTACACAACCTAAGTTTAGATCAAATCATTAAAAAGCCAACTAGATTAAACAACACATTAGATCTCTTCATAACCAACAGACCTGGATTAGTAGTTGATTATGATATTATCCCTGGTCTATCAGACCATGAGATCATAAAAATACACAGTCAGATAAAAGCAGTAGCCAATACAAAACCCAAAAGAAAAATCTTACTCTGGAATAAATGTAACCTAACACAACTACAACAAGCTGCATTAAACTTTCAACAAACATTCTTATTAGAAAAAGACATTAACCAACCAGTCGATGACCTCTGGAATTTCATTAAAAACCATCTTAAAAGCATTATAGAAAATCATATACCAACTAAATACACATCAAACAAAATAAATAAATGCTGGTTTAGTAATAGACTAAAGAAGCTTTGTTAACAGAAGGAAAACCTATATAGAAAATTTAAAGAAACCAAGGAAGAAAGAGTTTACAAAAAGTATATAAAAATTAAACACTTAACCCAAAAAGTAAGCAGACAGCTGCAGAGTGAATACATAAACAGTGTAATATCTAAAGATAACAACAAAAACCTATGGTCATACATTAAGTCTAAGAAAATGGAAACAACAGGCATAGCGCCATTAAAAGATGAACATAACATAATACATAATGATAATGAAACTAAAGCAAACATCCTAAACAAATACTTTGCATCAGCATTCTCAGCCCCAGGAGACAAAGACATATTTCTTAATTTGAACCAAGTAGACAACATAGAAGATTTAGTAGTACAAGAAAATGGAATTAAAAAACTATTGGCCAACACCAAACCAAATAAAGCGTCTGGAACTGATGGTATTCCAGCTAGATTACTCAAAGAACTAAGCAATGAGCTAGCCCCAGTGTTCAAAATACTCTTTCAGACATCGCTTAACCAGGGCAGAGTACCAAAGGACTGGAAAGAAGCTAATGTCACCCCCCTATTTAAAAAAGGAGAAAAATCTGATCCAGGAAACTACAGACCAGTATCACTTACCAGCATCACATGTAAAATACTAGAACACATAATATGTAGCAACATCATAAACCACTTAGACAAACATAATGTCCTCACCCCATACCAACATGGCTTTAGGAAATATAGATCATGTGAAACACAACTAATAGGACTTATTGATGATTTTTCAAAAGGTTTAGATAATAGTGAACAAATAGATGCTATCTTACTAGATTTTTCCAAGGCTTTTGACAAAGTTCACTATCATAGTTTGCTTAAAAAATTTAAATATTTCGACATTAATGGTCCACTGCATCAGTGGGTTAAAGATTTTCTGATAGGGAGAGAACAAACTGGAATAATAAATGGCTCTAAATCAACACCAATAACAGTAAACTCAGGTGTACCTCAAGGAACAGTCTTGGGTCCACTACTATTTTTAATTTACATAAATGATTTACCAAATTGCATTAGTTCAGGAACAAAAGTCAGATTATTTGCAGACGATTGCATAATATATAAAACAATAAAAACAACACAAGACACAGATATTTTACAAAGAGAATTAGATGAATTACATAAATGGGAATCAAATTGGAGCATGTCTTTCCACCCAGAAAAATGTCAGTTGTTAAGAGTAACAAAAAAACTAAAACAAATTAATTCCACTTATCTTATTCATGGCAAACCAGTAACACAGACTAAAAACGCAAAATACCTAGGTGTTATAATAAATGAAAAACTGTCATGGAATCCACATATTGATGAAACTATAAAAAAAATCCAACAAAGCATTAGGGTTTATTAAAAGAAATTTCTATAAATCAAATAAGAACATAAAACTAAAATGTTATTTAACCTTGGTTAGGCCAATAATAGAATATGCATCCACCGTGTGGGACCCCTCAACTCAAGAAAACATTAAGAAACTGGAACAAACACAAAATAGAGCAGTGAGATTCATAACAAACGAATATTCATATTTGACTAGGGTAACACCATTAGTAAAATCACTAAATTTAGAAAGCCTTCAAGACAGAAGACTCAAAAGTAAAGTAGCAATTATACATAAAACACTGAACCATAATCTTCAAATACAAAAACAAAATTTAATAAAATACTCTGAAAGACACAAAAATAAAGGCACATTCCTCGTCCCATATGCTAGGACAAATTTGTACAAATACTCCTTCTTCCCTAGTGCTATTAGAGCATGGAATGGGTTGCCTGAGCTAGCCAGAAAAACCAGTGACTTGGCAGAATTTAAGTCATTGGTTAATATGCATGACTAAATGCATGACGCGTAGGACGTAATCATCATCTTTTTTGAAGTAACGTCTGTATTATATAAGTTAAGATAAGATAACAGATAACAACCTAAAACAGAGAGATAATTAAAAAAATAGCGACCTAATATAGACAGATTAAAAACAGATAACAACTTAAAACAGACAGATAATTAAACAAATAATAACCTAATATAGACAGCTAAAAAACAGATAACAACCTAATACAGACAGATAAATAAACAAATGACAATCTACAACAAACGGATAAATAAACAAATAACAACTAAATACAGACAGCTAATAAACAAATAACCTAAAACAGACAAATAAACAAATAACAACAAGAAGGGAATAAGGCTGAATGATATAAAAAGGTAAAGCAATGATATTTATTGATTGCAGTTTAGTTGGTGTATTACAGTGGTTTTCAAACTATGTTCCGCGGGAACATTCGATCCGTGCTTTTCTTACCCTCCATATGTTTGTCCAAAGTGTCTAATGAAGCCGCAGACAATGGGTTCCATTGGACTTGTCCATTATTTGAGGTAAAAAAGCTAATGACGACACATAGATCGGACCTTTCTATGCCCCTCCCCCTCGGCCGAAATAGTTAAGGCATGTCTGCAGTCGTTCATATTTCAACTATAATCATAATCTAATCTATATATTGTTATGCCATAACTACAGCTAGCGGGACAAATGCGGCCCCCTTATCGATGCAATCCACACCTCTCAAAATATCGCATCGAAGCCGCAGAAACTCAGTTCCATTTGGACTTAACGATTTTATGCAATGATGTAGCTTGGAACAAAAAGTAGGTCATGCATACACACACACACACACGCACAAACCCAGGATAAACAAAAAACCTGGGCAGGACTGGTCTATCAAAATAATCATCATAATAAACTGTGATTATCTTACAGTCCCAAGTCTAAAGTAATTTTAAATCGCAGAATGTCACGTGACCCCCCAGACCCTGTTGCGATCAATTTGTTTTTCGTCTTATTTTGTCGAAGGCAAGCCGTTGAGCACCAGGTGTGCGAGTGGACACTACAAAACTTACAGTCTAAAAAGTATTTTAAATAGCTAGATGGATTTCGCTGACCAATTCTCCACTCCTAAATGGCTAAACTGAACCCCAGTGATAATTTTTTGGTTTCAAAAAATATGACGCTGCTTGAATGAGTCGTTCATGAACAAAAAAAGATTCACTTGAACACTTTTTAGTGATCCCAAGTCGCGAGACGTTGATTTCACTTACCCTTTGTATTGGTGCAGCAGACAGCGCCTCAATCCCAGGTAACATTTTCCCTTCCAGGAGTTCAAGACTGGCGCCGCCTCCGGTACTCACGTGACTCACCAAATGTTCTGTGTTGAACTTTTTAGCGCATGTGGCCGTATCTCCACCACCTATAATAGTGACCGCCCCCATTCTGGTCACCTACAGTAGAAATACATTTGTTGTTGAGACACAGACCTACAGTAGAAATACATTTGTTGTTGAGACACAGACCTACAGTAGAAATACATTTGTTGTTGAGACACAGACCTACAGTAGAAATACATTTGTTGTTGAGACACAGACCTACAGTAGAAATACATTTGTTGTTGAGACACAGACCTACAGTAGAAATACATTTGTTGTTGAGACACAGACCTACAGTAGAAATACATTTGTTGTTGAGACACAGACCTACAGTAGAAATACATTTGTTGTTGAGACACAGACCTACAGTAGAAATACATTTGTTGTTGAGACACAGACCTACAGTAGAAATACATTTGTTGTTGAGACACAGACATACAGTAGAAATATATTTGTTGTTGAGACACAGACCTACAGTAGAAATAAATTTGTTGTTGAGACACAGACCTACAGTAGAAATACATTTGTTGTTGAGACACAGACCTACAGTAGAAATACATTTGTTGTTGAGACACAGACCTACAGTAGAAATACATTTGTTGTTGAGACACAGACCTATAGTAGAAATACATTTGTTGTTGAGACACAGACAAACAGTAGAAATATATTTGTTGTTGAGACACAGACCTACAGTAGAAATAAATTTGTTGTTGAGACACAGACCTACAGTAGAAATACATTTGTTGTTGAGACACAGACCTATAGTAGAAATACATTTGTTGTTGAGACACAGACATACAGTAGAAATACATTTGTTGTTGAGACACAGACCTACAGTAGAAATACATTTGTTGTTGAGACACAGACCTACAGTAGAAATACTTGTAAGTGCAAGTGTAAGAGCAAGTGTAAGTGTAATTGTTTACTGGCCGGACCTACCTTCACCACAGCGTTCATCATGGCCTTTGTGCCAGATGCAAACTTGGTCATTTCGAAAACTCCCGGTGGCCCGTTCCACACGAGTGTTTTGGCCCTTAAAATGACCTCAGAGAAGAGTTGGTTACTTGTCTCTCCGACATCCAATCCCATCATACCTTAGTCAGGAAATAGTAAAAGTAAATGTAAAAATATCATTATTTCATTTGAACTAACCTAACGTGCTATTTGACATTTGTAAAAGCTAGAGACATCCCCAGATATTTCCCATCCCGTTGCGGCCTACAAGGACTTTGAATGATATTAATAATGATTGATGGGACATTCTAGGCATTTATTATGTCTGAAACTTAGAATGGCTTGTGTCCATTCATTATGTCTGAAACTTAGAATGGCTTGTGTCCATTCATTATGTCTGAAACTTAGAATGACTTGTGTCCATGTTTCGTGGATAGTAGGAACGAACAAGTAAATTACTTATAGTTAGAGGTCATCATGTTACCCGGAGACAACATGCGATGAATCAAACAAAATGTTTCGAAACTAGTTATGAGTCTAGTCACGACATCAATGGATCAAAGAGCCAGTACTCCTGTACTTAAACACTGCTTGAAATTTCGGTCAGCAGAGAAGTATTTTGCTCAAAATTTAAATTATGAAAAAGTACACCAAGTGATTGATCTAGTTAAACCTAGTTAGTGCTGACGTTACACTGACCTTCAGGTATCCCATCCTCTAGGGTACAAGTTTCAGTGTTGACATCTTCAGCTAGTTGGTCAGCTGCTATGAAATCCACTGGAAAGTGAATCGCTACATTGTTGTTCTTGGCCTTTTCCATTATACTACTCACTATCCCTGAGCCATGTTCATCAAACAGGGAATTCCCGATAGACATGTTTTGTAGGACCTTGGACATAAGACAAGCTGTACAACTAACAGTGTCCAACGTGTCAATAAAAACATGTCACTAAAAGATAATTATTTCTTTCGTTATCTAAAAACATAGCACACCTTTAAAAACGTGAAAGCCATTCCTCCAGCGATGATCATTTCATCCACCAGGTTCAAAAGATTTTCAATTAACAGAATCTTATCGGATACTTTAGCACCACCGAGAATAGCAATTAGAGGTCTTTTCGGATTTTCCAAGACGTTAGCGAAGCTATGAACTTCTTTCTTCATCAGAAAACCTGAACAAGAGAAACAGCACACCGAGGGTAAGAGCTATTGAGCTGATGGAGAGAACTCCAATGGCACCTGACGGATCATACAAATATTTGATAACTATGACTTAAACTTTACCTAAAACACATTAAGAAAATGTAAAGTTTGCTTAGAATATGTAGAGGTAATGTAAAGTTTACCTAGAGCACACTGAGGTAATTTAAAGTTTACCAAGAGCAAGTAGAGGTTATGTAAAGTTTACCTAGAGCACGTTGAGGTAATGCAAAGTTTACCTAGAACACTTTGAAGTAATGTAAAGTTTACCTAGAGATCATTAAGTTAATGTAAAGTTTACCTAGAGTACGTTAAGGTGATGTAAAGTTTACATAGAGCACGTTGAAGTAATGTAAAGTTTACCTAGAGATCGTTGAGGTAATGTAAAGTTTACCTAGAGATCGTTGAGGTAATGTAAAGTTTACCCAGAGATCGTTGAGGTAATGTAAAATTAAACAAGAACACTTTGAAATAATGTAAAGTTTACCTAGAGATCGTTAAGGTAATGTAAAGTTGACCTAGAGATCGTTGAGGTAATGCAAAATTTACCTAGAACACTTTGAGAATAATGTAAAGTTTACCTAGAGATCGTTAAGGTAATGTAAAGTTTACCAAGAGATCGTTAAGGTAATGTAAAGTTTACCTAGAGTACGTTAAGATAGATAATGTAAAGTTTACCTAGAGATCGTTAAGGTAATGTAAAGTTTACCTAGAGCACGTTAAGGTAATGTAAAGTTTACCTAGAAATCGTTGAGGTAATGCAAAGTTTACCTAGAACACTTTGAAGTAATGTATAAATTACATAGAGATAGTTGAGGTAATGGAAAGTTTACCTAGAGATCGTTGAGGTAATGTAAAATTTACCTAGAACACTTTGAAATAATGTAAAGTTTACCTAGAGATCGTTAAGGTAATGTAAAGTTTACCTAGAGTACGTTAAGGTAATGTAAAGTTTACCTAGAGATCGTTGAGGTAATGTAAAGTTTACCTAGAGATCGTTAAGGTAATATAAAGTTTACCTAGAGCACGTTGAGGTCATGTAAAGTTTATCTAGAGATCGTTGAGGTAATGTGAAGTTTACCTAGAGTACGTTAAGGTAATGTAAAGTTTATTTAGAGATCGTTGAGGTAATGTAAAGTTTACCTAGGGCACTTTGAAGTAATGTAAAGTTTACCTAGAGATCGTTGAGGTAATGTAAAGTTTACCTAGAGATCGTTGAGGTAATGCAAAGTTTACCTAGAACACTTTGAAGTAATGTATAAATTACATAGAGATAGTTGAGGTAATGGAAAGTTTACCTAGAGATCGTTGAGGTAATGTAAAATTTACCTAGAACACTTTGAAATAATGTAAAGTTTACCTAGAGATCGTTAAGGTAATGTAAAGTTTACCTAGAGTACGTTAAGGTAATGTAAAGTTTACCTAGAGATCGTTGAGGTAATGTAAAGTTTACCTAGAGATCGTTAAGGTAATATAAAGTTTACCTAGAGCACGTTGAGGACATGTAAAGTTTATCTAGAGATCGTTGAGGTAATGTGAAGTTTACCTAGAGTACGTTAAGGTAATGTAAAGTTTATTTAGAGATCGTTGAGGTAATGTAAAATTTACCTAGGACACTTTGAAGTAATGTAAAGTTTACCTAGAGATCGTTGAGGTAATGTAAAGTTTACCTAGAGCACGTAGAGGTAATGTACAACCAACCACGGAGCTGTGTGCCCGATGAGCTGTGCCAAAGGCATCGTTGACAAAGACATCCCCAAGGCTGCTCAGTGACTTACGGAAAGCTTCAACATCTTCAGGTTTAGCTTGGATCTTATTTCCAGATTCATCAAAACCTTGACCTTCTTCTTCAATGTGGAACCTAAAAGTGACGTGTGTTGAAATGTCGATATTATAAAGACTCCACACTTCAAGTGACAACAAACACTATTCAGTGGGATAACAATCCCAAGGTTGGCCTAACCAACAAGATGTTCATGATCTGAGAAAGAATGGGTGCAACCTAATTCAACTTTTTCTTATTTGCCAACTTCATTACAATAAAACACATTTGTGGTGTGCATCCTTAAAGCTTAGTGTCATGTATTTACAATGTATGTGTCTCTATTATCACTTTATGGCAGCATTTGGAGACATTTTAGAAATTTAGTCTACACAAGTTTATAAGTCTACAGGATCTAGTCAGGAATCTAAAGAATTTATTAGGATACATAAGACGTCTTCAAAAGTCATTCGAGTCATTCAGGAGTAAACAAGAGTCAACAAAATTCATTCAAGAGTCTACATAAGTCATATAGGAATCTACAGGAGTCATAAAGGTGTCTTCAGAAGTTATTCAAACGTAAACAAACAATAGTTATACATTTACCCATTAAACTAACAAAAAATTGCAGAACAAATCAGTTTTTAAATTTATTTTAAATTATTTTGTTTTTACACTTCAAAGCATGTATCGCCATTTCGCCAAATGCCGGCCAGTTCGCGATATCGGCCGATTTCCGGCTTTGGCTGTAAAGTGTAGAACAATAATAGATTTTAAAGTTCTATACAAGATATTTAGACTAATGGGAACAGGATATTCTAGCGGGGCCGTATGCGAAACAGATTGCGAGGGGCCCAGTCTGGGTAGCGAGGGATAAGGATAATAAGTGAAAATAAAAATGATTTTGTTAGAAAATAAATTCGTCTTTGCATTGTACTCATACTTTTCTTAGTACAAAATCACGGTCACATTAACTTTACAAGCCATCTACATTAGATGGACATTTTGCAACAAAAAGTCAATAAACATTCATATTTGCCTTTTAGATTTACTATCGGTGACTAGCAAAATATCACTTCGATTTTTTTAAAGAGATCGAGATTTCTATCTATATTTACATGCCAATGAATATTACAGTATATTAAGTATTAGAACTTCCTTTTTTGTGTTTCGTCCTATTATTTTTATTAAATGAAAACTGACAATGCCGTTTTTTTTTTTATATCGCGAGTAGGATTGATTTGCGTTTTCCATATTGAATGACACAGCAAAATGACAATTTTTCTATTTATTTAGGACATTGTTATGAGTTTTAAGGATATTTTAACAATGAGATTTTCATGACTTTTTCGTCTAATTTGCGATTTCAGGTGGCTGAGTGCTTGGCTTCCAAACCAGTGTCGGGGTTCGAATCCTGCTGAAGACTGGAATTTTTAATTTCGGGATCTTCGGGCGCCTCTGAGTCCACCCAGCTCTAATGGGTACCTGACATTAGTAAAGGCAGTTAGTCATTGTGCTGGCCACATGACACCCTCGTTAACCGTAGGCCACAGAAACAGATGACCTTTACATCATCAACCCTATAGACCACAAGGTCTGAGAGGGGAACTTTCTTTTTTTCCTGGAAAATCAAGAGGCCGCGGGAACCGTGTGATATAAGTTAAAACAATTTAATAATAAAATAAATTGCCGGCCCTGAACTCTGTAATCAATGACTTATTCTGTACAAAAATGTGATTATCAAATAACTCAAGCAGAGTTCCTCCAAGCACAGACCTAAGGTTCTCTAGAAGGATAATACTTCCTTGGCGTGGCTCTCTACAGGCTGCTTCAACCTCGGGACCAACACAGTCCTCTAGGAATGTAACTGGCTTCTTCAAGAGTTTGTGTAGCTCCACGGCTACAGGTTTCAGTGAAAATTCTGCAACTTTCTGACCGTCTGGTCTGCCCAAGTGACTCATTAATATTATACACCTAGCCCCTGAAATGTAGCAATTATCGGTTGATTAAAAAAGTAACAATGAATCGTGATACATCCAATTAATCAGATCAATTAAAAGGTCACAAAATGTGCAATACTGCTAAACAAATACACGATAGTTATGGTGACATAAAACACTAAAATAAAGAGCGTTTCATGTCATTAATTCTAATGCTATACACTATGTCTAGACTGACATTGGACTGACACAAGAGGCAACGCTTCATCTAAACTGTTGCGCCGTCTAGAAACCATCATAAAAAGGACATCAAATATTACACTCACAACATTACTACATTTAAAGGAACTTTTTGAACAAAAGTATCCAAGAAAAATCGAACAAATTTTGGAAGACAACGGCCACCCGCTCCATCAGAACTACGTCAGGTCGTCGCGAAGTGGGCGACTGCTATCAATCAAAACAAGAACAGAGCGGTACAAAAACTCGTTCGTACCTCATTCGGTCAGACTAAATCTGACCACTCGTTGATCAGGAAACATGAAAAGGACTAAGATGTCTGTGTGTAGTCGCTGAATGAACTCTTTATGTTGTGACTGTTGTATTTATGTGTATATTTCTGATGTGTTGTCTTTATATGAGAAAAGAGTCCTTGTAATCACAACACATTTCCATAAGGATGAATAAAGCAGTAGTATTAGTCAATAACACTTATAAGAACAGACATTATATTAATATAAAATACAAATGAAACTAAACAAAATTACGATCTTTCTCTATTTATATTTATTGTCAAGAAACTACTTTCTTTCTCTCCCTCCCTCCCTCCCTCTCCCTCTCTCTTTCTCTCTCACACACACACAGAAGCACTAATCACACTAATATTAGACTTTAAAAGTTTAACACAGGCCAAAAGTTTGATAAATAAAAGATTTACTTTGTAATTTCTGATTCCTTTTATTTCTGCTTACAAAAATAGAATAGTCTCATAAGTAAGTCTAGACATAGATAGCATTGATTCATTGCCTCTTTTGGCCCGCTCACTGAATCTTATAGATACCAATAGGCGCTAACAATGTTGCTTAGACACAATTGTTATGTCGTGTGTACATTTTCAATGATCACAACCTGTACGTTTGAAAAGTAAACTAATTGTGTTCTTTTTTTTTATTGAAATGTTATAATATACGAAACATAGCGCCCCTCCCCATTGCCGACGCTCGCCCACTTCTGCCATTACCAGTGACGTCTGTGGACTAAAGTAAGTTAATGCTGACCTTTCTTCCTGATGTACTTGATGGTGGGTAGCGTGGCTTTGATTCTCTGATTGTTGGTGATCACGCCATCTTTCATTGGTACATTGTAGTCCACACGCATCAGTACTCGCTTACCTGACAACTGGCACTGGTCGAGGCAAAGTTTATCGGACATGCTCACCTGGTCAAGACATTAAACAATTACAATTTCTTTAGCAGCTAAATATTGACATCAATGACGAGTCTGGACTGACACAAGACTGACAATAGACTGACACTAGTCGGACATTTAAAGAAATGTTTCCTGAACATAAACTGATTTTTGTTTTTGGTAATTTAAGAAAGAATGAATAAAGGCGTTTAGTTTAGCTTATTGGTCTATTAATTAATGGTGTAGTAAAATAAATACATGAAATCATTACTGTATGTTGTTTTGAATGAAATCCGAGAAATAGATATAATCCTAGAATGGCTGCACCAAACCTTAATCAGCTGAGAAAAGCAATGACTTATGAGTTAAAGGACTAGATGAACACATGGACACGTGCAAGATGAAATTATCTTCATTTCTTAAAGCAACATCTGTAATGGATAAAAAAAAAAATAAACAAAGAAAAAAAAACCCACAGAAATTGAACAACAACAACAAGGACAAGAACTACAAATAATAAATAATATAAATAATACTGCTTGTTTTTGTTTCTTTTCTTCCAGAGGTGGAGATGGATCAGACAGATTGTCTTCAGCAGACGTGACCAGTTCAGTTTCATCTTCGCTGACTCCCGTTACTTCTGTTACTTCTGTAAATAAGAGCGCCTCATCGTGTCACAACAAAGTATTTAGAAGCAAGAGTCAGCAGACGTGTACATTCAGCAGAACAACAGCAGACGTATGACGTTAGAAGAGAGGACAGGAACGTTGAACTTTAAAATGAGGAAAATGATTATTTTGGATTCACTCCAGTATTGGATATTTCCACTAACATATATCTTACACGTAGATTTTTCATTGTACACTGACCCGCGGACCTTAGTTTGGGTATTACTATTCTAGTGGATTTAAAGCTATGTGAAACATGATGAATGTTTCCCCAACATTTTTTTTTTAAATTTTGCCACGAAAATGAAAATTTAGTGTAAAAGTGGGTTTACCCGGATTTGTTCTTTAGTAGAGATAATTTTGTTTTATTTTGTTAGGACTCTCTGGTTGCGGTAGAGACGCTCAACACACACTACTGTCTCCGCCAGGATCTAAGGAGCATTTATGCCAAGTTTTATCAAGATTGGTCGAACAGTTTTGATTTTCATTCGGGACATACATTATTACATACATACAACTTACATTCAATTATATATATTAGATATTTAAGCTTCTCTTGAGTTTCTTATATCTGTAGATTTAGTTATAAATTCGTATTGAACAAATAGCGCCTGAGATAAATCTTGTAAACTAACGACACACCTTTTTCTTCATCCGCTTCTTTATCAGCAGCATTTTCGTTGGCATCATCTTTTCTTTTTTTCTGAGTCTCAGAGTGTGAGACCAATTGTCGTCTGCTACTGGAATAGTGTTGGCTCTCCAGGGTCTGCCGTGTCTAATTAATAAACACAGTTCTCAATATAAACATAAACGCGCCAGTATATGTCATTAGAATACACTATAACTATGTGCACATTTTACTGTTAAAAGTCTACAAAGTGTAAGAACACAGTGGGTTATAGCCTACAAAGTGTAAGAACACATTGGGTTAAAGTCCACAAAGTATAAGAACACAGTGTGTTATAGTCTACAAAGTATAAGAACACATTGGGTTAAAGTCTGCAAAGTATAAGAACACAGTGTGTTATAGGCTACAAAGTATAAGAACACAGTGGGTTATACTCTACAAAGTATAAGAACACAGTGGGTTATAGTCTACAAAGTATAAGAACACAGTGTGTTATAGTCTACAAAGTATAAGAACACAGTGGGTTATAGTCTACAAAGTATAAGAACACAGTGTGTTATAGTCTACAAAGTATAAGAACACAGTGGGTTATACTCTACAAAGTATAAGAACACAGTGGGTTATAGTCTACAAAGTATAAGAACACAGTGGGTTATAGTCTACAAAGTATAAGAACACAGAGTGTTGTAGTCTACAAAGTATAAGAACACAGAGTGTTGTAGTCTACAAAGTATAAGAACACAGAGTGTTATAGTCTACAAAGTATAAGAACACAGTGGGTTATAGTCTACAAAGTATAAGAACACAGAGTGTTGTAGTCTACAAAGTATAAGAACACAGAGTGTTATAATCTACAAAGTATAAGAACACAGAGTGTTATAGTCTACAAAGTATAAGAACACAGTGGGTTATAGTCTACAAAGTATAAGAACACAGTGGGTTATACTCTACAAAGTATAAGAACACAGTGGGTTATACTCTACAAAGTATAAGAACACAGTGGGTTATACTCTACAAAGTATAAGAACACAGTGGGTTACTTTACCGACAGGTCAGTATCGTCAAACTCTTCTGTCGAGTAGCGGTCATAGTGAGTATCCTCTTCCCTTTCATCGTCGCCATCGTCAGCAGTTGCTCTCTCATCATCTATCTCTGACTCTTCGTTCTCAAATGTGTCATCGTAGCTGAGCTGGTCAGAAGCTGAAATTAAATGGTGTTGCTCTCGTGGTATATGTTTCACTTATATTTAGATCTATGTATTTGTACAATCTCTTTCATAAATACGCTCTTGGGAAGTTGGAATAAGGACTGTCAAAATAAGAAGCCACGCTGCGTGTTTAACAAAGCTTAAGGGAGCGTGGTTTCTGACAAACACAAGTAAAAGAGGAAAAATATACTTCTGTAACATTGTAAGAGGTACAAAAATAAACATTCTGATAGGATTTATACAACAAAAAAGTTATAAAGTGTTTGGAAGTTTCGAAACTAGATAAAAAAAACAACAACAAATCTATGCGTGGATTCCAGACTTTGTGAAATGGGGTGTGGGGTGTCAGTCAGAGCTGAGTTATTCATTATGGTTGTAGCTAGAATGCTGCACAGTTTGTTTTTTTCATTTTGTAACTTTTAAACCAATGTACTTGAGGCAGCTACATTTATAATTACAATTGTGCATCATGTTCAGGATTATTTAAATTGAAATCATCATATAGAATATTACATATGCTCCTATGTCTCCATTAGATACTGTGTCGCAATCCATCTGGAGATACAACAACACACGCCATCCGCAATCAGAGCTCACAGCTTTCCGACACTCTACTAGGTTATTTTTAATGATACTGTAAATAAATTTTGGCTGTCAGTTGCAGTATCGCACCATAGCTTTTTCTTTCATAAATGACTAACTCCTTTAATTTTTAAAACTAAAATTCATTCCATACATATTTGTTATGGTAATAATTTTTTAGTTACCTTTCTTTGACCATTTCATTATGTACTTCAATGATATTAGAAACGTAAAGGAACTTTTTTGAAAGCTTTTGGTATTAGATAGTGTTCTTCCTCTTTCACGTGTTTTTTATAAAAATATATGGCTCACCAATCTAATTTTTTAATAACATTACTTAATCTTCAAATACTAGATCTAATATCATCTAATACTGAGATCTACTCCTCTAGTCTAGTCGATTAGTGTTTGACGCCCCCACTGCACCAACCTGACATTTCCTCCTGTTTCCTGCATTCCTCATCAAACGCTCACTTGCAGACAGATGTCAATTCACAAGCCCGCCTAATGACTGAATGGGACGAAACAGGACTTGATCAGTAAGTGATTGAGACGAAATCTAGATCTACATTATTTGGTAGAAAAATGGTGGTCCTTGTAAGTAGAACTTCCGCTATCGTCATTTCCTTTTGAAATTTTGACGTCATCAAACTTTGTTGAGGAACTTTTTAGAACTGATAATTGCTCTACATTTATTTTCACGATACATATAAACAAGTCAGAACTTCATGAAACCAGCAGATCCAGCAGAAACCTGGATCCAGGAACCTGGACAGCTGATGTCAAAAATGGGTCTAACGATTTTCCTAGAAATTTAATATTGGAAATAATAATAACGCTTGTTTTCGAATCGGAAGATTAACAAGGAATGCAGTAATTCCCAGCCCCAGCTGTGTTCTACATATTTTGCCACACCATTGGCAAGCCAAACCATTGTCCCCCGGTGGTCGATTAAAATTTTCTTTTCGTCGTCTGCGTCTGTCCTTGGCAGCGAATTTTTTTTTGTGTCAAATGTGTATTTTTATAGTTGAAGTGTAATAATGCAGGTTTTGTCTTAAAAAAAAATGCTTTTCTTGTATTTTAAGTAGGTAAAGAAATTAATAATGAATGATGTTTTGTAGCGAATGTTTGTTGTTTGCTTGGGGGAGGGTGCAGCTGTAATTCTACTAGTCGAAACGACCTTATAATGTAGGGTATTACTAGTCAGACCTTTTCTTTGATTCCGAAGAATTATTGTTAGTGCAGTAGTTCACGTAATCCTGTCTGCACTCATCCATAAATCTTCCGAATAGAAGACATTGCCATTCATTGCACGTGACAGTCTGACCCGATTGCGAACTGCATATTTTGCCACACCTAATGCAAACAAAATGGTCGGTGACTATTAAGTCATATTTTTGCTGTCTGCACCCATCTACGTCAAGGGTTTTTGTTTGGGTCTCAAATGTGTGTCCCGCGTTCTTCACGAGAGTTTCCCCATCTGTCTCTTAAGAGGCTATTTGCTGCCAGATGCTTGCCTCTATGCCAGTGATGGCGAACTAGTGTCTTGAGTCTAGATAGCGCTTCCGGTGGGGACCTCTGTTAAGTTATACTTCATTAAGCTTGTCATAAAAAGGTACTACACACTATTAGAACACGCTCTGGATTGGACACCTAGACGGTGTTATTGATTTGTTATACACGAGAAAATGATTTAAATGTCTATATTAAGCTTACTGAAATATCAAAAAGGACAGATGACTTGTTTAATATTTATTTATGTTTTAATACTGGCAATGTCTTTGATTCTTAAAGTTAAGGATAAATGCAATGTTTCATTTGACAACGCAAACACAGTTGCGACCTGTATAGTTTGCCACAACTGATTCCGACAAAGCCGTTGTTTGTTTGGGGGGGGGGGTTGTTTTCTTTTCGTTATCTTTGGGCCTCTTTTTCTTCTTCGTTCTCATTTGTTATGTTGGAACGTTCAGATGACTAGACCAATACATGAGATGAACTGCGCAGTGGTTTCCAAATCAGGGAGCTCTCCATATAGTTTTTTTTCTATTGGGGTGTTTTGGGGCCAGTGTGTTGTACGGGCCTCTTTGTAAAGAGATCAGTTTTGGAGGACATGGTCAGCATTCTCTGGTGACACTCCACATGGAAAGCTCGCTAAAGATTCCCTTTGGAACGCGGTGGTCTCCTAAGTGGGATAGGTGTCCTTGAGGGCGAAACAGAAATATCAATACAAAAAAGCTTTAAAACAAACATTTTTAAAGTCAATTTCTGCAAGTATTTCTTGACAGTTTATTTGTTTAAATGTTTACATAACGAACTAAAAAAAACAACACATGACCAGTCAACACTTTCATAATAGTTCGTCTATCCACCAAAACAAATACTCTAGTAGTGGAAGACGTTCAGAATTGAGTGAAATGTCGAATAATCGGGACTGAGGCAAAGAACGTACTTTATGAAGGCATAGAATATTGACCACATGAGATGGTTTATTAATAAATACATTAATTTATCTAATGAGAAACAGTTCAGAAAAAAATTACTTGGTTTCAATTTCAAATCCTTTTTTAAAAACAAAGCTAATCTGAGGGGAACAAATGCGAACTTACAAAGATATGTCTCAATAATAGAAGTTATTTCCTTTATTCGATATCAAACAAAATAATAAATACCAATAATTAATTGACTATACGGTTAGTTTTCTAATTGAATCATGTTTTCTTTGGTACAATGGATGATTGTATACATGTTTCAACTTGATCCAAAGAATGGGTGTGGGAGAACTAACGTGTACAATTATATAAGGCAGTGATTCCCTAATTGGGACTTCCAAGGGGTCTACAAAAGTGGAAAAATAAATTGGGGGTCTATGAGATGTCAATGGGGGTCTACGATAAAGGATTTCATTCAAGCAGATCGTAACTTTTATGTTCACATCCGATGAATGTAATTATTTCCTACACTAGATATATTATTTGTACCTCAGTTAATCCCTTCAACATTTATCCTGCTATTCAAACAAAAATTGTTGTATTAAATTTCAATACTTATTTAAATAGCTTAATTTTGTCTATTCTATATGTAGCTAATGTTTAACAAAAAGAAATATAGACTGTACAGAGTTGCTTTTTTACTCTGGTCTACACTGGTATACAGTCTACACTGGTCTACGCTGGTCTTCAGTGGTCTTCAGTGGTCTACACTGGTCTACGCTGGTCTTCAGTGGTCTACACTGGTCTACGCTGGTCTTCAGTGGTCTTCAGTGGTCTACACCAATTGTGGAAAATTTCAACTTGATCCGAACTTGGCAGAAGTAACGTGCTCAAACATGTGACCAGTGAGTTGCTATAAGGTTTGTAACAAACAAATAACAATAAGACATACAAACAGCGGTTCGCACAGAACCGCTTTTATACATTTTTGTCTACAATAGCATGTTCGATGTGTAAGAGAGATTTGAACCTGCACAATATATGAAAGAAGTACACTGGCAGACGTGCACGTAGGACCCTGCAATGCTAATTCTCGTTTTGTTAGTGTAGGTAGGTCAAAGTATACAAACTGCCGGGTCATTAAAAGCCGAGTATCTGGGCTCTTTTTGTATTTCTGTTTCTTGGGCAATTAGAGACGTCTCATGAGATGAAGTGTTCCCCTTGCAACATCTTTTGTGACTAGAGAGACCAGTCCTTGACACACATACACTAGCACAACTAAACTAGTAGAAGATGAAGCGTCGTCCTTTTTTTACAGAATAAAAAATTGTAACATTGGTCTACAAGAGTATTAAATATCTAAAATATAGATCTACTGTATAACGCACACAGTTTTGTTAAGGCCAGACAAAATCTCGAATGAGGAACTGTGGCAAAGAACAAAGCAGAAGCCCATTAAAGTAGATATCTATCAAGACTTAGGAGATGGAAAGGTCAGACCCTTCGCAAACCTGCATCCAACATAACAAGACAAGCCCAAACCTGGAACCCCCAAGGAAAGAAGAAGAGGGGACGGCCAAGGAATACATGGCGCCGCGTTTTGGAAGCAGATGGGCAAGACCTGGGGACAGTTGGAGAGATTCGCCCAGAACCGAGATGCCTGGAGGAAGCTGTTTGGTGGCCTATGCCCCAGAAGGAACCACAGGCAGAGATGAGATGACATAAACTAATTTTATTTTCAATTAATTAACCTTAAAAATAAATAAGATCTAGACTTTCTTTATTTTACTCGGTAAATGTCTTCCTTTCATTTACATCTGCCATTAACATGTGAACATCTCTCTGAGCGTCAGTATCTTCCATCATGCAAGTCTCTTCAGACTTGTTCTCTGCTGCTGTAGGTCTGCGAGAAACAGGGACAACAATCATTCGTTTAGAATTAGACAACCATTAAAACTCAAAAGAGTCGAATCACCGGTAAGATTACCGGAGGTAATAATTGTAGTTATCAATTCTCACTTTCCAAGGTTCTTGGCATCCTTGAGAGTGTCTGGTAACATTGTGTTGGCCGTCTCAGGAAGTAACAGAGCAAGTAGTCCAGCAAATATACTGGCTCCACCAAATATAAGTAGAGGTAGAACTACAGCCATGTCTCCAGAGATCACGTGACCCTGAAATCAAATATAAGTAGTACTACAGCCATGTCAGAAGAGATCACGTGACATTGAAATCAAATATAATTAATACTACAGATATCGGTGACCCGTCAAAATAGCGCGGACAAAATAGCGCCGACAAAATAGCGCGGACAAAATAGCGCCGACAAAATAGCGCGAAATTTCCCGACAAAATAGCGCAAGACAAAATAGCGCGGACTTATATATGATGTGTAAAAAAGTGACGGATTATTAGTAATTTAATGTCCTGGGCATCATTTTGTTAATGTCTCTATCTTTTTCAATATGAATAGATCTGAAATTATGCCATATTTGCAGAGAACGAGAGTACTTTAAATTGTATAGCATTTGTATTTGAATTTGTATGACTATTGGGACAACTATAAGCCTAATAGTCGCCAGAGACGAAACCGCAGAGTGACTCCAAGATTTCCGATAGCATTATGGAATGTTAGAGATCGTGTACAGGGCAATCTACCACGAACAAACAATTCAGTGGAAGGATGGCACCTTGCATTTCAGCTGTCTAATGACGGTCATCACCCTAATGTGTACAAGTTAATCTCTCACTTCCTCAGAGAACAGGAGAACACTGAGAGCAAGATTCTGAGGTACAATGCTGGAGAACGAAGTAAAACTGCAAGTAAGACAAAGTACCTCCAACTTAACAGACGACTTGAAGATATATTACCATTGTACAGTAACAAGCAAGTAATGGAACCTCTACGTGACATTTCCTACAATTTAACTTTGTGAAAGTTTGTGTGTGTGTAAATTTGACAAGTATCTTTGCGTGTTTTCGAAGTACACTGCTACAATGTAAATAAATGCTATATTTTGAAATGATTCATTTTACCTGATTATGATTTTTGCTTATTTATGTTTTAAGATATTTAAAGTGTTTCCTGCAAAATGACTGAAAAATTATGATTACATTAAAACAAAACAAAAATATATATATTGTATCTATTCATATTTTACGATATCTAAAGTATTTCTTTCAAAAATATTTTTTTCTGCGCTATTTTGTCGGCGCTATTTTGTTCGCGCTATTTTTTGTCGGCGCTATCTTTTGTCCGAGCTATTTTGACGGGGTACTACAGATATCACGTGGTTGTGAAAGCAAATATAAAAATAAGATAATTTTTTATGCTCCAAACAATTAAAATAAAACTAAGTCTGATTACATCTGTCTACCTCAGCATAATCATATAAAATAAATATACAAAGTTCGAGAAATCAAGATGTATTTAGAATATTTACATGGACATCTTTGAATAAATCTTTCTGATCAAATGCTAAAGAAAAACCTTAGGATAGCTTCCTTTGTTACAAAGGATTTGTAAAATATAAAAAAATCACAGCGTAAATTGAGCATGCAATGCGTCATAGAACTCGTTTTGTAACAGTTTCGATTGACCAGTTATTTTATTTATATATTTTGTTAAAATCATATGGAAGTCATGGAAAGTTTGTCTACTTAGGCTGAAAAAAATGTAGTAAGGATCTCTTTACTTCTGTCTCACTGATGCAACAACCCCCCCCCCCCCCCCCCCCCATTTTTCATCGACACTACTTGGTAGACAAAAAAAACAAGAAACAAAAAAAAAAGTTGATTCCTCCTCTATAAAGCTGATGACTATTTCCTCAAAACGAATATTTTACTTTTAATAACTAAATGAATGAAATAAAAAATTGGAGCATTTTCTACCTCAACTCAATTCCCCTTCCACACGAAACAAATCCTGGTGTAGCCAAAAAAACTGGTCATTATTTTCCCGAAGATATGCACCACATTACTATGAACATTTTTCGAGCAGTTTTTGAAAACCGTGTCCACCCACCCACCCAGGATTTTGAGCCCATGAATTTGCAGGCTGAATAGAGGATATGTAAAAAAATATCAATGAATCATGTTTTCTTTGTATCATATTTTTCTGTAGCTCTTATTCATTTATCACGTGTCTCTAATTCTATTCCATCATATAAAATCTGACATCCAGTGGGTTTTAGAAGACATCTAAAGTGCTGGTTTAATTTTTTTCAACAGTTAAATTTTAAATCATAATAATTATACTTGAATACAAATTTAATTAAAGAAAAACCTTAGTGTATATTAATGCATATTAAACTATTGGATACATTGGACTTACTAGATCTGCAATATAAGGGGCAAGTATTCCTCCTAATCTTGCCATGACAGAACTGAGTCCAAGCCCAGAGTTCCTTATTACAGTAGGAAATAACTCGGCAGTGTAAAAGTAAATCACCGCAAAAGCAGCAGATGCTCCAAATTTACCAATCATTGAGAAGGCCACGGTTAGCCAAGCTTCACCTGTCAGCAAACATCACACCCAATAATCAATAGTGTACTTGTACTTAGTTAAACATGTCCTCACAAAACCAGATGCACATAACACGCATTGTTTTAGCACAGTGCATTACATCTATAACGGTGATTAGAACAGATTTAAGCCGAATACAAGTCTCCTGTAGAACTAGTAACAGCATACTTGTTATATAACAGATTAAGAAACGAATTAAGTCATTATGTTAAATAAGTTTAATAAAAAATATATTTTTCAGAACTCTTTTAAAAATGACATTGTCTGGACAATCTTGTTTGTCTTCTTGACCATCTGGCACCCATTTGCGAGTAGCGTTCGGGGCGTGAGGTACACGCGTGTCCCCTCTCACAACGCCTCTGCACGAAACTAGTCACCGCTTAATGAAATCATTATTAAAATCCGCATGTTAATATTTTTATAATAGTATAAAAATATCCGAAATAGATCCCAGCTTGAAATTGTAAATTAGAGATTAACAAAGATAGAAGCTTTTCATGATAGATCACATATTTTTAGGGTTGGATCATATATTATCAATATCTCATATTTAGTTGGCATTATTTTGTTTTTCATTTAAAAAAAAATTATTTCTATGCTGTAATCTATAATGTTTTGTCCAGATTTGTCATTGTTTAAAAGTTTTAATTGCTTTGTTTTCTTGTGTGCCCTAATTCACCAAGTGACTGACGTTAACACGAAATGTTTAGTTCATGCTTAAAATTATTTTTTGTACCAGCTTTCTATGGAAGAGCCACAACATCATGCCATCAACACTGAAACTAATCTTTCAAGACATTGTGACATAGTAGACGAGCTTCAAGCTGGCTATTACATGCTGTGATCTATTCTTAGTAAGCTCTGACTTATTTCTGATACACTGTCATCTATCCCTGACAAACTATTGTATATTGCTAGACAATCTATGATCCGACCCTGGCAAGCAGGCTAGGAACTATCCTTGATAATATATGATCCAACCCTAAAAATATGTGATCTATCATGAAAAGCTGCTATCTTTGTTAATCTCTAATTTACAATTTCAAGCTGGGATCTATTTCTGATATTTTTATACTTGAAAATCTAAGATCCAACCTAGGACAAGCTGGGATATATCCCTGAATAGCTAAGATAAGCTAATATCTATCAAACTGTGATCTAATGCTGTTTAGCGACAACCCCTTCGCAGATGTATTTTTCTAAAACAAATAGTGTCTGATAAACGAAGCTTTATTTCGAGATTGTTTTTTCCACTAATATTTTGTGCAACTCATCATTATATTCAAAAAAAAAGAAGGCTTACCTTCACCCCCAAACATAACCGGAAACAGAGATAGTATGCAGGCCACTCCGCCCAGTAACATGGAGCAACATTGGAGACGCCTCCTGCCAAAGCTGTCCAGGAACACTAAACAGACAAAGTAGGCAGCCACCTCGACCAAGGCAAAGAGAAAAAAATTTAAGTAAAGATTTCCAGTCAGGTTGCCAATATTTAAACTTAACCCGTAAAACACAACGCTGGCTACAGACCTGGGGACAAAGAACAGTTATGGATGTTATATGTATTTGTGTGCTGTTCAAGAGATGTACACACAATGGATAAGTAAAAGAGACTTTGATGCATTTGTATTCACGCTATATATACAAACAAGAAAAAAAGCGCTCAAGCCGATTTATTTTCCATAATAAAGTAAATTTCCCCTTTCAGACCTTGCGATCTATATAGAAGGTTGTTATGGATTGTATGTGTGTTTCTACGTTGTGAGATGAAGCTAGCGATTGGTTGATGGCTATGCAGTGTGAAAGATGCAAGATAAATGGCACTGCCGTCACCGTTCTTAGGTAGGTCAGACGACTCCAGATTGCCAGAGTGAAAAGAAGTGTTTTCATAGTGGGTTAGATTTTGTTAAGAATACCATTTTTTTAAACTAAGCTTATATTAACTCACTTTGTCTGTTTGGTAAAAGTTTGTTCTTTGCACACGTTATAACAAAAAGGAAAACAAATCTTACAGTATATATATAGCTTTAAATTTTGATTTCTTCCCCTAAGTATTTAATACATCTAAATCTAGACAATATCTGTAAAAACATATTTTTCAGCTTTTGTTCTGAAGTGATGAAAGAGTGTGATTTCTTACATATAAGTCTTGTCCGTTCCATTTAGCTCTTTGAATAGGTACCTTGGTTACATTAATCAACACTGTCCCCTATAGGTCTTTGAATAGGTACCTTGGTTACATTAATCAACACTGTCCCCTATAGGTCTTTGAATAGGTACCTTGGTTACATTAATCAACACTGTCCCCTATAGGTCTTTGAATAGGTACCTTGGTTACATTAATCAACACTGTCCCCTATAGGTCTTTGAATAGGTACCTTGGTTACATTAATCAACACTGTCCCCTATAGCTCTTTGAATAGGTACTTGGTTACATTAATCAACACTGTCCCCTATAGCTCTTTGAATAGGTACCTTGGTTACATTAATCAACACTGTCCCCTATAGGTCTTTGAATAGGTACCTTGGTTACATTAATCAACACTGTCCCCTATAGGTCTTTGAATAGGTACCTTGGTTACATTAATCAACACTGTCCCCTATAGGTCTTTGAATAGGTACCTTGGTTACATTAATCAACACTGTCCCCTATAGGTCTTTGAATAGGTACCTTGGTTACATTAATCAACACTGTCCCTATAGCTCTTTGAATAGGTACTTGGTTACATTAATCAACACTGTCCCCTATAGCTCTTTGAATAGGTACCTTGGTTACATTAATCAACACTGTCCCCTATAGCTCTTTGAATAGGTACCTGGTTACATTATCAACACTGTCCCCTATAGGTCTTTGAATAGGTACCTTGGTTACATTAATCAACACTGTCCCTATAGCTCTTTGAATAGGTACCTTGGTTACATTAATCAACACTGTCCCCTATAGGTCTTTGAATAGGTACCTTGGTTACATTAATCAACACTGTCCCCTATAGGTCTTTGAATAGGTACCTTGGTTACATTAATCAACACTGTCCCCTATAGGTCTTTGAATAGGTACCTTGGTTACATTAATCAACACTGTCCAATATAGGTCTTTGAATAGGTACCTTGGTTACATTAATCAACACTGTCCCCTATAGCTCTTTGAATAGGTACCTTGGTTACATTAATCAACACTGTCCCCTATAGGTCTTTGAATAGGTACCTTGGTTACATTAATCAACACTGTCCCTATAGGTCTTTGAATAGGTACCTTGGTTACATTAATCAACACTGTCCCCTATAGGTCTTTGAATAGGTACCTTGGTTACATTAATCAACACTGTCCCCTATAGGTCTTTGAATAGGTACCTTGGTTACATTAATCAACACTGTCCCCTATAGCTCTTTGAATAGGTACCTTGGTTACATTAATCAACACTGTCCCCTATAGCTCTTTGAATAGGTACCTTGGTTACATTAATCAACACTGTCCCCTATAGCTCTTTGAATAGGTACCTTGGTTACATTAATCAACACTGTCCCCTATAGGTCTTTGAATAGGTACCTTGGTTACATTAATCAACACTGTCCCCTATAGCTCTTTGAATAGGTACCTTGGTTACATTAATCAACACTGTCCCCTATAGGTCTTTGAATAGGTACCTTGGTTACATTAATCAACACTGTCCCCTATAGGTCTTTGAATAGGTACCTTGGTTACATTAATCAACACTGTCCCCTATAGGTCTTTGAATAGGTACCTTGGTTACATTAATCAACACTGTCCCCTATAGGTCTTTGAATAGGTACCTTGGTTACATTAATCAACACTGTCCCCTATAGGTCTTTGAATAGGTACCTTGGTTACATTAATCAACACTGTCCCCTATAGGTCTTTGAATAGGTACCTTGGTTACATTAATCAACACTGTCCCCTATAGCTCTTTGAATAGGTACCTTGGTTACATTAATCAACACTGTCCCCTATAGGTCTTTGAATAGGTACCTTGGTACATTAATAAACATTGTCCCCTATAGCTCTTTAAATAGGTACCTTGGTTACATTAATCAACACTGTCCCCTATAGGTCTTTGAATAGGTACCTTGGTTACATTAATCAACACTGTCCCCTATAGGTCTTTGATAGGTACCTTGGTTACATTAATCAACACTGTCCCTATAGGTCTTTGAATAGGTACCTGGTTACATTAATCAACACTGTCCCCTATAGCTCTTTGAATAGGTACCTTGGTTACATTAATCAACACTGTCACCTATAGCTCTTTGAATAGGTACCTTGGTTACATTAATCAACACTGTCCCCTATAGGTCTTTGAATAGGTACCTTGGTTACATTAATCAACACTGTCCCCTATAGGTCTTTGTCTCGTTCTTTGTTGTTTTTTTTTAAAGTTCTGTTCTTCATTTCAAATGAACGCTTTATTGTTAGCTTTTTCCTTTCTATGCGAAATAAAAGCATTTAAATTACCAGTTTATAAAAATGGCCAAACAGCGAAAGAGTAATGTTCTATCCATAAATATATGCCAGATTTTTTCTCCATTACTTTCTAGTTTCACTTCTTGTAGGCTCAGAATTTTTTCCGAAACAGTAACGCCGTTCTCTTTAGCAAGGCGCCTAATAATAGCAGAAGCTTCCTTCACTCTTCCAGCATTGAGGAGCCATCGAGGAGATTCGGGCAGAAACCTTGAAAAAGTTATTTAAAAAAAGATACAATTAGATGTAACATAATGGGTTAATATATATCCACAAGATAAAATCAATCAGCGACTTAATTTGGCTACATAGATGTGAAAATAATTATGAACAAATGTCTGCACCAAGAGACAAGAAAAACACGTTAGTTGTGATATATCGCCATTTTCGGTTTAACATTGTCTAATTATTCATTGCTCTCGATTTTACTATCTTTTCTTATCTTGTAAATTTAATTACATTGCTTACATTTTTTATAAGATTACACCGTTTATAAGATTACTTACACCGTTTATAAGATTACTTACACCGTTTATAAGATTACTTACACCGTTTATAAGATTACTTACATCGTTTATAAGATTACTTACATCGTTTATAAGATTACTTACATCGTTTATAAGATTACTTACATCGTTTATAAGATTACTTACACCGTTTATGAGATTACTTACACCGTTTATAAGATTACTTACATCGTTTATAAGATTACTTACATCGTTTATGAGATTACTTACACCGTTTATGAGATTACTTACACCGTTTATAAGATTACTTACATCGTTTATAAGATTACTTACATCGTTTATAAGATTACTTACACCGTTTAGAAGATTACTTACACCGTTTATAAGATTACTTACACCGTTTATAAGATTACTTACATCGTTTATAAGATTACTTACACCGTTTAGAAGATTACTTACACCGTTTATAAGATTACTTACATCGTTTATAAGATGACTTACATCGTTTATGAGATTACTTACACCGTTTATGAGATTACTTACACCGTTTATAAGATTACTTACATCGTTTATAAGATTACTTACATCGTTATAAGATTACTTCACCGTTTAGAAGATTACTTACACCGTTTATAAGATTACTTACACCGTTTATAAGATTACTTACATCGTTTATAAGATTACTTACACCGTTTAGAAGATTACTTACACCGTTTATAAGATTACTTACACCGTTTATAAGATTACTTACACCGTTTATGAGATTACTTACATCGTTTATAAGATTACTTACACCGTTTATAAGATTACTTACATCGTTTATAAGATTACTTACATTGTTTATAAGATTACTTACACCGTTTATAAGATTACTTACATCGTTATAAGATTACTTACATCGTTTATAAGATTACTTTCATCGTTTATAAGATTTCTTACACCGTTTATAAGATTACTTACACCGTTTATAAGATTACTTACATTGTTTATAAGATTACTTACATCCTTTTTAAGATTACTTACATCGTTTATAAGGTTACTTACATCCTTTTTAAGATTACTTACATCGTTTATAAGATTACTTACACCGTTAAAAGATTACTTACACCGTTATAGATTACTTACACCGTTATACGATTACTTACACTGTTTATAAGATTACTTACACCGTTTATAAGATTACTACACCGTTTATAAGATTACTTACATCGTTTATAAGATTACTTACATCGTTTATAAGATTACTTACACCGTTTATAAGATTACTTACATCGTTTATAAGATTACTTACATTGCTTACATCTTTTATAAGTTTAAAAAGATTTTTTAATGCTCAAAAGAGTCAACAAAAAGTTTCATTCTCATAATACCTGGTTACGTTAAATGTGTGAGAAAGATTTGAACCTACACTCTATATGAAAGAAGTAAAATGGTAGGACATGACAGTGCTATCTGTAGATGGTTCCACGTACGTATACCATAGCTGACACCAGTCATGAGGATTAGTCCCAAACACCAGAAAAAGTTGACAACAATCCCAGCAAATTTACGTTTGGTAGGTCCGACAAGTTCCACTCCTAGAAAGAAAAAAGTGAATACAGTTTTAGTGAGAGTTCAGTAGATACTGTATGATACTGTCATAGCTCGGCAAGATTACAACAGCACGACTATTGATTGCAAAGTTTTCTAAAACTTAGAACTCAGTTGGGTACCTGACATTAGTTGGTGATAGTACAGGCTGTTTTTGTGTTATTGTCGGCCATAGAAACAGATGACCTTTACACAGAGATGCCTACATGCCGAAATGGAAATGCGTATTCCCAGACCTGGAAATGCGTATTTTGAGGGGCAAATGCGTATTTTCCTAAATATCAAGAAATATACACAGGAAAGACTAAAATAAAATCATTCAAGCACAAAACATACATGAAGGTTGCTATCCTAAAGTTAACAGAGCATAAAGTTATATAAGACATTTAGTACATTTGTCAAAATATTTACACTTTTAGTCTTTGTCTTAGACTTTTCTAGACTATGTTAGAATGATAACGTTCTTGTCACTTGGCAATGATCTTATGATCATAATGCCTCTTGTATACTTCACATTCCATAATAGCGGCAACAGAACATTTAGATGGATCAGTGACATCTAGTTTTATAAAAGTAATTTTGTTTATAGGCAATTTCTTTACAAGGTATCCAGCAACTGCAAATATTTTATATCACTCAGATTTTCTTCTTCCAGACCTTTTTTGCAGAGTTAGCAATGAAAGCTTTGGCATCCTCTACAATTACTAATAACAAACATTTTAAATATTTGTTTTTCAGGCAGATAATCCTAATTAGTCATTGAACTTGTTTCTAATTTAAAAAAGCTTTGCTACTGAGTCTGCCTTAAATGCCCCTGATTTCATTCTTTGAACTTAGACCTTCATAAGTAATGGAACCTAGCTAGTCGCTAGTGACTATAACAGTAGCTACCACAGAAGGTACATTCTGCAAGTTATGGTCATGGAACATCAGTTTCATTCCCTTTATCATGCTAAAAGAGAGATTAAGCGCAACCAATGTTTCTTCTATGAAAACCTCTGCCCTTCTCACTTTCTTCTAAAAAAATCAAATCCAAATCTAGAATAGATCTAGATCTGTAAGCAGCGTCATTAACAGTTGATTGTTTTTTTATGTGCATATTTTAGATTCCATAATTGATACGAAATTGCTTCTTTTTGGGTAGATTTAATTTTATACCTAGATCTAGTTACAGATATCTAGAGCTTTGAGTTTTTGAGGTACCTCTTCTACTAGAGTGGAACTTACAGCCTACATTGATTGCTACATCTAGCCAGTAGTCTAAATCTAAGTCTATTACACACCTGGTCATATCTAGAGCTAGAATGTAGACTAGAATTAGATTTAGATCTAGAATCTAGATATATATCTAAATCTAGAAAAATCTAGATCTATATTTAGATTACACAAAACATATATACATAAAACACTGAACCATAATCTTCAAATACGAAAACAAAATTTAATAAAATACTTTGAATGACACAAAGATAAAGGCACATTCCTCATGCCATATGCTTGGACAAATTTGTACAAATACTCCTTCTTCCCTAGTGCTATTAGAGCATGAAATGGGTTGCCTGAGATAGCCAGGAAAACCAGTGACTTGGCAGAATTTAAGTCATTGGTTAATATGCATGACGCGTAGGAAGTAATCATCTTCTTTTTTGAAGTAACGTCTGTATTATATAAGATAAGAAGATAAGATAAAATCTAGATCTCAATTCTAAATCTAGATTTACGTACATTCTATTATAGGTGCCGTGTGAGTCTCATCGCACTAGGGCACCGTGTTGAGAACTCTATTCTCTGATAACACGGACAAGGAAAGCGGCAGTTATTCTCAGAACTTCTCTGTCTCCGTACAGAGCAAGTTCTTCATGCAAACCAGTTTTTGCTTCACTCATATGGCCATGTTTAGGGTGTAGTGTTGCGCACTCGTATAGGATGTGGTTTACTGTCTCCACGTCGTCCTGACAGTGCCTGCAGCGAGAGTCGAAGTTTGGTTTAAATTTAGCAACATAGGCACCGATTGGACAGTGTCCCGTTCTGTACCTAGCGATTGTCACTGGTTCTTTCCTATTCAGCTGCCACCATTCGTCCGATTTTGAGGGCCCTTTTAAGTTTTGCCAGACTTCCATTCCCGTATTATCGTTTTCCAAGCTTTGCACCATTTATCTCTTGCTCATTCGTCCACTATCGCACGCGCCTGTTCAAAAGTCTGTGGCTCGTCCACAGGGTCCAGCTTTGTGCCGAGCTTGGCTAATAAGTCAGCCTTCACGTTACCTTCGATTCCCACATGACCAGATATGTATTGGAATGTCGTCCGAATTTCGTGTTTTTCTTGGAGGAGTCCCACGCACGCCAGTGTTTTTGCCAGTGGTTCCGGGAGTGTATCGGCTGAGCTTTCAATGGTTTGTAGGCTCGACAGAGAGTCTGTAAATAGCACAATAGGACTGGGTTGTGCTGTTTCCTCGTTAAGTCGTTCTTCGATGTACTCTACTGCATTTTGAATTGCTACCATTTCAGCTACATAATAGCTCTTGCCAGAACACGAACCTAGAATCTCATCGTTTTCGGCCGAGCCAGGGAATCGAACCACCACCCCATACCCAGAGGTTTTCTGTCCAATGTTCTCTCTCGTGGAACCATCTGTGTACGCCTTAATGTAGTCGGCTGGTTATTGGGCGACAGTTTTTCTGGCTGTGTTTCGTAGGACAGTTTTTGTGCATTTCTTGTTAATTTCTGGGTCAATCAACAATTTCCTTACCTACGGGATTCCAAGAGCATTCGCCGGAGAAGAAGCCCCATGCAGAGCGAGAGCTGCTCTGTTCTGAGGAAAATCGACTTCTTTGGACAATTCCCGCACTGAGTGCATGAAAGAGTTCCGTTTCAGCCGATTTCCGCCCTGCCAGTTGTCGATCAGACTTCTCACCGGGGCAGCCTTCTTCCAGCCGTTTGAATTTTTCGTAAGCAATCATAACGGCTCGCTTCCTTCGAAGTCTCAGTGGTGGGAGATTTGACATGACCTCACATGCCGCAGTTGGCGTCGTACGAAATGCACCACAAATGAGTCTAATTGCTTGGTTCTGCACTGAGTCCAGCCCCGCTAGAGACGTTTGTGAGGCATACTTGTGCAAGAGACGAGTACTCCATTCTCGACCTTGCCGCCTCAATGTAGAGGGCCCGTAACACGTTCGCTTTGGCTCTCCATTTGGTCGTGGCTAATCGTTTGACTACCTTTAGGCTCTCTGAGGCTTGTTCTCGTACCAGTCTCACATGGTCGGACAAACCCATTTTAGGGTCCAGGGTGACTCCCAGGTATTTCGGCTTGGCTTCCATTTTTAGTTCGGTACCATTGATTGAGAGAGAGAGATCTTTTCTTTGTAGACATCTTTGCCAAGAGTAAAGAGGGTCCAGACTGTTTTCGCACAATTCACCTCCATATTCCACAACCGTGTGTAGCAGGAAATCGTGACTAGGTCACGTTGGATTTCCGCAGCTAGAGCGGCTGCGGATCTCCCAGTTTTCCAGATCAACTGATCGTCCTCAAAAAGTAATGAGCGAGTGAGCGACACCCTAGGCGTTTGGTCAAATCGTTGATGAATACTAGAGCGACGAGCCCTGAGGCAACCCCTGCTCCAGTACCTTCTTATTTGATAGTTGCTCGCAATAACGTGTCTGAACTAACCTGACGTTAGGAAGCTTTTAATCCACCGGTACATATTGGAGTTTACCCCAAGGTCCATTAACTTAAGCAGCAATCCTTGCCTCCAGACTTTATCGTACGCCTGTTTTAAATCTAGAAAGACCGCAAGTGTCGACTCACCCTTCTTCTCCCTTCCGCCTCTCTGGAAACCGTCTGCCACCTCTTGCATAAAGACTGTTACCTGGTCAATTGCACTACGCCGCTGTCTGAAACCACCCTGTTCCTGGCTAATTAAATTGTGGGACTCAAGGAACCCCGTAAGCCGTCGGTTAATAATTCTCTCCGCAACCTTCCCCACACACGATGTGAGGGAAATTGGTCTGTAGCTCTCAGGGCTGTTCGCATTCTTGCCCTTTTTAAGGATAGGAACAATGGTAGCCAATCTCCATGCCTTTGGGAAATTCCCTTGTATCCATGTCCGATTTAGTAAGCCGTGTAGTTTTAGGAGGCCAATCGTTCCGAGATTTTTGAGCATCTCAGCGCTAATGCCGTCTGGCCCCACTGCCTTGTGCAATCTAGCCTTTTTGATAGCGAAAGCCACCTCCATCATAGTAAAGGGCTCTGAGAATGTTTCCGTCCCAGCCTTGTCGTCGACCCATTTGCGTTTTTCATTGGCTCTTCTAACACGGTCAAGGGCCATCGACACGGAAGATATTTTGTGAGCCTTAGAGACTCCAGCAAAGTGTTTGTTCAAAGCCTCCGCTCTCTTCTTGTCAGTAATAACAGGGCCATCTGGCGTTTGCAGGGGTTCCTCTACCCTCGGTTCCCCCACTCCAGCCAAATTGTTTAGTAACTTCCATGCCTGTCGTCCATCCGCAAGGTCCAGGTTCGCACAAATATCCGACCACTTTTTAAGCGATTCTTCTGACACCGTATCCCTTACCAATGCCGTAAGTTTGTTGTAGGCTCGTCTCGTCTCTTCGGTTCTTTGTCGGGCATGCCTTCTTCGTGCTGCTTTTCGTTGCCGGACAAGACGTGCCAACTTTCGAGACCAAAAAGATCGGTACTTGCGCTTGCCACTGGTTCGCGGAACGGCCTTCACAAAGAGACTAAGTTGCTTCAATGTTTTTAAAATCAATATCAAGTTCTTCCAGGAGCGCATTCGATGAACTCCTGAAAAGTTGCCAGTCCGCCTTAGCGTACACCCACTTACGTCTAGGGCAGGCTGTTCGTTTTGTCGTACCGAGATCAATTGAGACCATTAGTGGTAGATGATCCGATCCCAAGTCTCCCAGGACATCCAGTCGACACTTAGCAACTATGTCCGCAGACACCAGGCACAAATCTGGTTTCGATTCCCCTCCATGCCCGGAGTGAATGAATGTGTTTGGGGAGTCAACATCATTGAGGAGAACCAAATTCGTTCCGTCGCACATGTCAAGTACTTTCTGTCCCGAGAGATCGGTTGTTGTACAACCTATAACCTGGATTTCGGCATTGAAATCACCCGCCACTATTGTTCTGGTGCTGGAGAGGCTTTTGTTATCGAGTGTAAGGACACTTCGCGGTGGATTATAGACATTTAGGCATTCAAATCTCTGTCCGTCCTTAAATATTTCAACCAAGAGCGTGTCGGTCTCACCACATCCCTGTGAGGCGGCTTCCTTCACACGAGCAAGCAAAGGATTCCTGACAAAAGTGACTAACTTCTGACATTTTACACAGGAACAGGTAAAGGCCGTGAAGCCCGAGAGCGAGGGCACACAGCTCCGTTTCCTACCAGCGTTGCCAGCTTCCTGCACCAAGAACACATCGACCTCGAATTCCGACAGCAGTCTTACAATTTCAGGCTTATTGAGTCCCAATTGCCTGTTCGCATTAAATGATATGATTCTGAGTTGCCCAGTGCCTTTAACACGCTTGGGCTTGGAAAGATCGTCCTTCCTGAGTATACTTTTTGAGCTTTTCATGGTCACATCTGGTGTGGGGGTCACGACTTCCTCGTCCGTGGTTTTAGTAGGGTAGCTTGGCTCGACTTGTGTCGAGGGGCGTTGGCCAACCGGCAACAACCCTTGGTTAGTTTTGTTTGTCAGTATCAGTGAGCTTTGTGGGCGGACATCTTGTAGATCAACGACGGTAGCTAACTTGTCGAACACCAACCCGTCGTCAGCATTGGTAGAACGGGGCCTATCCGATGATTAATGCCCATACTTGGGTTTAATAGATAAATTTTGTAAAGCCATATGAGTGAAATTACCCGAGTGCGGGCGAAACTGGTTGCATGTTAGACTGTTGGATTTGATCTCCTCAGGTGGGATCAATGCTACCTACCCAAGAACTCGTGTTCACTGAGCTAGCTTCCAATGTCACGCTTGCCGCGAATACCTTGTGGTATAATGAGAGATTGTCTAGACTCGTTTCTTTCACCGCCAGAAAGTTCGCCGTCAGTGAGGCGACTGGATGCAATGTCGTGCATCTGGGAACGTTCCTTCTAGAGCCTACGGCGTTTATGGGGCGCGCCTCACATTCCAGCGCACCCTAATCCAGCTTTTAACCAGGCACCCACACATTGGGTTGGACATCCTGGGTTTTGCAAGCTCTATTTACTTGGCCCTGAAAACCGTGGACGGAGGGGATCCCCGTTGGCCGCTGCTAGAGGCGTTCACAGCGTTTAAGACTTCACATGCCCTCGTTCACCAAGGTCAAATGGGAAACGTAAACGCCGGTAGACAATAACGGAGGTCAGCTATTACGTGAGGGGGTCAGACAGTTTTCTGTTCAAATTTACTCTGACGTACCCCAGCTATAAAACCTAGCCTATTGAACTGGATTAACAAAATTATGCCAATAGATAGTAGGCTACCTATAATGAAAGACGTCATGACCATGCCAACGTCACAGAATGTTGTGAAGAAACGAAGAAGGACGAATGGTAGGTACCAGTGGACGAAACCAGTGGACAATGAACAGCTGAACTGACCAACAACACTCAACATAAACACTTTCTTACGGCCAAACCTGAAAAAAAAAAGAAAGGCGGCTGTTAAGAAAATTGCAGAACATTGAAACCAGTGTGTCTCAAACTTTCATCTTCGCCTCAACAAGCCAGGGTTTGAGCAAAGCTGTTTAGATAAAAATATATTCAAATGAGCTATTTGAAGTCCCAAAACATACAATTTTCTAAATGATTTTATTGATAATGAAAGACGTCATGACCATGCCTACCATGACCATGTTAGTCAATTGATTGTCTGGTTTATGCTGCGAAATTGAAACACTAGCGAATGCAGAACTTTGAAGGGGGGGGGGGCGATTTGTTTTCCAAACCCTAACCCTAACGCCCAGTAAACCCTAACCCTATGCCTAAACGTGCGTAAGAATAAGAATAAATAAGCAGTATTTCTCATTATTTTCTTGCATTCTTCACTGAAGAAACGCATTCTCCTGACATCTACAGCACCTTTTAAATAATGTTGTACTTATATTCTTATATTCTTATATGAATTTATAGGCCCTTAATACATTGCAAATAAAACCGATTTGTTCCTTGAAAAGATCAGATACCCCATGGATTTAGATTAATTAAGGCTTTAAGGATCGCCGCCGAAAAAAAAAATTCGATAAATAATATTCAATAAAATTTAAGCATAAATTTTTAGTTTTTGTCCCAAATTTAACTAGAATAATATTAGATTAAGTAAAGGTTGAAAAAAACAGACTTATCTCAATCTTGATTCTTATACTGAACATTTTGTTTGAATTTTAACTTTTCCAAAGCAAAGTCTTTCTTAAAATAATTATAATAAATTCATGTGAAATTACATAAACTCTGTCTGGAAATGGAAGGGGCGGTAGAATGGAAACGATTTATCCTCGCTCCTTTTTATAATTTCTGCTAATGATTGCATTTGGTATTAAAGAATAGGGGTGGGGCGATTCGATATAAGAATTTAATTTATAGCATATATAAATTGTATTAGTGACCGATTTTTGTTTCATTTTGTAATTTCTTAACTATAATAGAAAAAGAAAAAGTATTGCTTTGTCCGATGAGAGAAAGGAGATGGCATGTATCGCCCCCCCTCCCACCACCTTTTTCCTTTTATATTTACTAATCATAAAATTTGAGATTAGAGTGTGGTGCAACATAATATAGTAATATACAAATGGATTCACATATCAATTATATAGATAGTCAACTATTTTTGTTCACAAACTATGATTCCTCCATAAAAATAGGATCACTTCCCACTCAGGGGGCTAGAGCGGGGAGGGCAGGTCATGCAATCTCCCCCCCCCCCCTCTTTACCCCACCGAATCAGACAAAATACCAGAAGGGGAGCGACATAATATCAAATTTATATATATCAATTCAACTAATTTTGTTCACAAACTATGATTTCTCCATAAAAGTAGGACCACCCCCGCACTCAAAGGGGTTTAGGAGGGAAGGGCAGTAGAGGTATTCGCCCCCTCCAGACCCCACCAAATCGGCCAACATACTAGAGGGGGGGCGAAATAATCTAAAATAGTTTGAAATAGAAATAATTAGTATATATTATTAACATAAGTAATAAATTCGTATACAAATTGAGTGACTTCTATACTAAAATTCGTCCGCCTTTGGGGAGGGGGGAACGGCCGCCGAGTGGGGGGGGGCATCGCCCCTACCGCCCCCCCTCTGAATCCGCCAGTGAATTGAAGTCTGTGCACTAAAAGCTACATCATAATGTGAGCACCAAGAGCAAACAAATCAATGCACATCTAATGTAGATCAGAATCTTAAGTGTACTTACCTATCTACCTACTAATCTACCTACCTACCTACCTACCTAACTACCTACCTACCTATCGGATAAAGATCCCCAGGTCAAAGAACCACCAAGCAATCCAGCCATCAGGGCCATGTTTGCATAAGTTTTGTAAATGAGATCATCACAAACCAGATTCAACTGGGAACAGAGAAACAAGAAATACAGAAATACAGAAATACAGACATCATTTTGTATTTCATTTTCTTTTCTTTGTTCTCCACTTTCTTCAAGACAATAGCTCAAACAATAGCTCCTTCATACAAAGCTCAAGACAATAGCTCCTTCATACAATAGCTCAAGACAATAGCTCCTTCATACAAAGCTCAAGACAATAGCTCCTTCATACAAAGCTCAAGACAATAGCTCCTTCATACAAAGCTCAAGACAATAGCTCCTTCATACAAAGCTCAAGACAATAGCTCCTTCATACAAAGCTCAAGACAATAGCTCCTTCATACAAAGCTCAAGACAATAGCTCCTTCATACAAAGCTCAAGACAATAGCTCCTTCATACAAAGCTCAAGACAATAGCTCCTTCATACAAAGCTCAAGACAATAGCTCCTTCATACAAAGCTCAAGACAATAGCTCCTTCATACAAAGCTCAAGACAATAGCTCCTTCATACAAAGCTCAAGACAATAGCTCCTTCATACAAAGCTCAAGACAATAGCTCCTTCATACAAAGCTCAAGACAATAGCTCCTTCATACAAAGCTCAAGACAATAGCTCCTTCATACAAAGTTCAAGACAATAGCTCCTTCATACAAAGCTCAAGACAATAGCTCCTTCATACAAAGCTCAAGACAATAGCTCCTTCATACAAAGCTCAAGACAATAGCTCCTTCATACAAAGCTCAAGACAATAGCTCCTTCATACAAAGCTCAAGACAATAGCTCCTTCATACAAAGCTTAAGACAATAGCTCCTTCATACAAAGCTCAAGACAATAGCTCCTTCATACAAAGCTCAAGACAATAGCTCCTTCATACAAAGCTCAAGACAATAGCTCCTTCATACAAAGCTCAAGACAATAGCTCCTTCATACAAAGCTCAAGACAATAGCTCCTTCATACAAAGCTCAAGACAATAGCTCCTTCATACAAAGCGACTGTTTTTCTCTTAATAACTAATGATTGTTACAGTGAAAAAACAATGAAACATATTTACACGGTTAAACCCTTCCTCCGCACAAGAAAAAAATCCTGGTTAAGCGAATGTATAGATCTATTACACTTTATAATGTTCTAATGTACGGCGTACCGGCAAATTTTCAATGTGGGGAACACATTATTACGTTTCTTGCATTTTAACGTTTATTTTTAACCAATTAGTAGTTCAAAGCTAGACAATTCATCACTGAGTACCGGTACCAATATTTGTATTTTTACACACAAAAAGACGAATTGTAGAAAGTGTATGAAACATAAAGTGTAATATTTTGTTTACTTGAATGTTAGTCAGCTCTCAAACACACACACACACAATCTCAGACAGACAAAGCACTAATAAAGTGTGATCCTTAAAAGATGTAAGCAACAGTCTAATTGCAAATTTCAAAGAATTAATTACTTCACACACATTTCCATGTCTCAGTCGATCATGATAGAGAGGATTAGTTTTTCTGCTTATTTAGGAGATGTTTTTCATGGTCGAATGAGTTCTGGACCTTATTTCTTCTCTTACTCACATCATGTCTGTGAACAATTGATGCTAACCTAATATGGTCTATTGATATTTCACTCTCACATTTATTATTGAAATTTTATCATTATTGTACATAGCGGGGGGGGGGGTGTAATATGCACTTGCTTCTCTCCCTCTCCATTAACTTGAAGCATTGGTCGAGTTGGTGGCTGTGAATGTCGGTGTACAAAATTTGAATGTAACTATATCCCACAAACCTCTGTGACAAATGTGGATGTAAATATTTCCTTGCTGTAAACCCATTTGTCACACTTTCTGGTCATGTTGCTCCAGTCTCTCTGTGTGACATCTTTCACAAACACTTCACATTGGGAGTACATGTTCTTCTGACTCAGCCATGGGATAGATTGATTGATGAGGTCATCATGCCAGGAACCTTGGCTCGCGTATGTGTCATTGTCCAGTTCTGGAATGGCGCACCTTTGGATTGATTTCAAATATTGATAAATGTAACAAATCATGGTTTGTATAAATCATCAAAATCAATCCAAATCTTAGTATGATTTATTTGTGCTGTTCTGTTTAAAGTTTGGATAAGGGGTCAATTAAAACAACATCAAAAGTGAGGAATTCGCGAGATGAGCTATAAGTACCTAATCCCCCCCCCCTCCGCCCTAAATAAACGATGAAGTTTATAATCTCTCTCTCTATCTCTCTCTCTGTATATATATATATACAAAATTCTCTTCATGGCTCAACAGTCTGGACACCACCAAGAAGTCATGGAAAGATCACTCTTTTATTTCTGCAAGTCGGACTAGAGTTACCCCACGTAACTTAAGCGACGAAAAAAAGAGGGGGGGAGGGGAGAACACAAATTATTCACCCGTTACTAAATAGAATGGCCGGACTTAACCATTGTGGACAGTGGGGCCCTATGCGAAAATGGTTTCATGGGGCCAAGTTTGGATAGGGATACAGATATTAAGTGAAAATTAAGAGTTTGTATTAGAAAATAAATTCGTCTTTGCATTTTATTCATTCTAGTTTCTAAAAGACGTTAAGTTTCTCATGTGCTCCTTCCGCCAATCCACAGCACATTGTGTGGCGTTTGTCGTTAGTAGATACATTTATACAGTATATAAAGACCTTCGAGCATTGAGGAGGAGCCTCCTTCGTAGTAATTTGCAATTCGCCTTTGCTTCTTATCCTGCTAGTCAGATCAGTTCCGCCGTACCAAATATCTAAGCTACACCTGATGGCCAGGAGTTGGACTGCTCGTTAGAGGCTAGTTGAGACGCAAGCCACTGGAAGCAACCGTAAGGTTATGGAAATAAGCACTCCAGAAGAGTTTACACCCACAATAAGTATTGAGAAATTATTTACTGTCCAATGTACGAGCTTAGTTTCACAACGTGTGTAATTACTCTAAAGATCAAACTAGTCAACCGAATTACATCTCTTAATGATTGATCAAAGTAGTCAACCGAATTACATCTCTTAATGATTGATCAAAGTAGTCAACCGAATTACATCTCTTAATGATTGATCAAAGTGGTACACCGAATTACATCTCTTAATGATTGATCAAAGTGGTCAACCGAATTACATCTCTTAATGATTGATCACAGTTGTCAACCGAAATTAAGGTTATCAGACGTCCGCAAAAGGATGATATATCCTCATATTTTGGGATCGTGTCCTCTGTCCGGCAGACTTTGGTAAAAAATGTGACGTTGTGTGATTCATAACAAACGGCTATTTACATATGACTAGAGTAACACTAAATTTAGAAAGCCTTCAGGATAAAGACTTAAAAGTAAAGTAGCAATTATACATAAACACTGAACCATAATCTTCAAATACAAAAACAAAATCTAATACAATACTCAGAAAGACACAAAGATAAAGGCAAATTCCTCATCCCATATTCTAGGACAAATTTGTACAAATGCTCCTTCTTCCCTAGCGCTATTAGAGCATGGAATGGGTTGCATGAGCAAGCCAGGAAAACCAGTGACTTGGCAGAATTTAGGTCATTGGTTAATTTGCATGACTGGATGCATGACGCGGTGGACGTAATCATCTTCTTTTATGAAGAGTTGGACAAGTTCACATACCTTGGAAGCATGTAGTGTGCCGAATAGGAAAGGCAGGGAGCATTTTCCAAAGGCTGCAGCCTATTTGGACAAGCCAAGCCATTTGACTCGAGACAAAATACACCTTCTCAACACAATCGTCATCACAACAGCAACATATGCAAGGAGACATGTAAGTCGTCTGTCAAAATTAAGAACAGACTAAATGTGGACCAACAAAAATGGCTGAGGCGGATTTTGGGAGTCAGTTACACAGATCGGGTCTCAAACAAGGAAATCCTTTGTCGAACTGGGAGTCGAACACTTAGTGAGGTTGTGACAGAGCGTCACATGAGGACATGTTCTCCGACAAAATGAACTACGCATACCAAAAGTTGCGATGACATGGAAGCCAATACGAGGAAAGCGCAAACAGGGACGTCCTCGTATAAGTTGGCGCCACACCTTCATGGAGGATCTCAGAACAGTGGACACCAGGTGGGAGGAGGCTTCAGACATTGCCAACGACAGATCTTTGTGGAGACAGCTTGCTGCCCAATGCTCCGAACATCGCGGGAGGACCTAAGTCTAAGTCTGTATTATATAAGATAAGATGAACGCGTCGGCCTATTATCCTCCTTCCTATCTTCTGGTTTAAGCTCATTCATAGAAAAACAAATGAATCGATAAGGTTTTTCTTGTTTTTGCAATGACAGCCTCCGTAATGAACAGATGTTTGTCTATTCAAATCTCTTTAAAAGAAACCAAATACTGAAACTTCTCTTTAAGATCTTTGAGTTAGTATTTACTAAGCCAGTGTATAACGCTAATGTTGACAACATGTTCGTTGATCAATGCGTGTTATTACAGTGTTATTACAGCCAATGATTTACTTTGTAATCTTTGTTTGATGTGGTCTGGTAACCCTAACCAGCATGCATGTTTAAAAAATCAAAGTTGTCATCCTGAGCGTTAAAATAAAAAGTGAAGTACACCTTTCGTACCATGCGATCTTTGGGGGCAGGTGATATATAACGGAAACAACCAGCAACCACCTGAACGTTTCCTCAATCAATGTCAGGTACACATTAGAGTTTGCTGGACTCAGGGGCGCCTTAAAAATCCCTGTCTTCGCCAGAGTTTGAACCCAAGACCGCTTTACCACTGGGCCACCACGCCCCCCCCCCCTGAGCTAAGAAAGTTAGCTGTGATGACCTTGCCAGCTACTCACATTAAGGAAAGAGAAAATAACTGATCAATTGTGACCTGCTTACCTGTGTTCAGGTACGGACAGGGTGAAGACACTCACCAGCGTCTGAAAGGCAACAGGCACTGACACCAGACATATAAGAAAATAGATGCGCCTTTGGGAAGCTCCGAAGTCGCCGACGGCCGAGATGACGTCATCAAACTTCATTTTTTAATAGTACTGTCTAGCATTCAGTTATCCATCGTGTGGTGATTAGTACACAGCAGAAGTACAGACCATCGCAGTGGTAAAAAAAAGCGAACATCTAGATCTAGGCCACGAAAGCCAACATCTAGGCCAAACACAACCACAGTTTTAAGTGACATTTAAACACCACGTGACTGAGGCTGGTGGTAACGCAACCATTAGGGAGACGCTTATCTACACGACGTTATGCGATTTGCGCCTGCTAGTCTTTGGGCTATATTTAGCTCCAGGCACGTTCACATCAGGTGGCATTACCGAAAGTGAAGCGTTACGCCTCTCTCCATGCCTGAAACACGCTCTAGGTTTTACTTCCAGTCTGCGACTATGCAATTGACCGAATAAAAATTAATCGAGTTTACCTGAGCTAAAGATAAAAACAAAACAAACAACAAAAACAGGTATTAAAACCATAAATATCTTAACATCTTTAAAATGATAATCTTTAATTTGAAAAGTGCACCGTACGTTGGCATTCGCGATGTCCTGGTACTATCAGATGTGAAGTATTTGAACTTTCAACACCTCTAACTGATATGGCAATCTGGGTATTAAAAACTAACATAAACTTTAAAAACAATACTAAATTCTGATAATTGCTTCATTGGCAACAAACTCCTCTTGGAGTTATAACTCTCAATAATGTAGAAATTATTTCCCTTATTCGACATTAAACAAAACCATTGATTACTACTATTTACTCGACTAATATTTGTGTCTCTAAAGGCTCATGTTTTGTTCGGTAGGCCTACAATAAAGAATTATTTAAAGTTTCAAATTATTCAATCAAGGATTGTGGAGAAATAAGGGGACGAAACCCTAAATATTAGAGCCGTATCTGGGAATACTGAAGGATACATTTCCCTTGCTGGCATAAAAAAAATATTACCAGTAATTAATTGGCTAATTGTTTAATTTTTTAAATGAATTCATGCCTTGTTTATGCCAATAAATAATGGTGTTAAGTTTCAGCTTGATCCGAGAATGGGTGTTGGAGAAATAACGTGTACAAACTGTTTACCAGACAGTCAGACAGACAGACAGGGTAAGCTGATATAATCTTTGTAACAACATTAACCTATTAACAAAAAACCCAATAAGTGTGACCTTCTTCCCCTATTTGTAAAATGTAATTTATATTCACAAAGCCAACTGTCGGTGTCATTGTCCTGGCCACATGACACTCTTTCTCGCCACAGAGGTATGTCAACCTGGCATATATTGTCACAAGGGTCACTCTGTCTAACCTGGAACAAAGGTTACATTGAACAAAGAGCTTGAAGATATATGTATATAACAAGAAACTTTTCAACTATTTCGAAAAGATAGTGGTCCATGCAGCACACATGCACGCACATACTTTGTCCATTTTATGGTGTGCGTTTCATGAAACATATCTCAATGACATAACTCAGTAATAATCAAGTGCCGCTGGCTACATGGGCAGTCGGGCCGTTGTGATTGCCGAACGGGCCATTTTGAATGATCGTCAATGTACTTGGCCATCGCCTTACCTTTAGAGATGTTTATAACAGACGTGACTGTGTAGCACTAGCCACATTTGACGTAATACTTCAGTCTTCTCTAGCCCTATATTGTCCTTTTGGTGAGTCTCCATGCACACTAGTCAATTAACAAATAACATAAGGCCTCTTTATGCAGCGTTCTAGAAGTCGCGGTTCAAACCTACTCGGGGAAATTGATAAAGAAACCCTAAGCTTATAAATAAGTAGCGAATTTCCCAATTTGAGGTAGAATCCTATACAGTAATCTATAAAGCATGTTCAGTTAGTCAAGTTCATTGCAAGATTCCAAGATGACCACGCTACGAAGTCCTTTACTAATCACAATTACTAAGAGTTAAATATGCGACCACTGAAAAAGAATCGTGTCAGCAATGGCCGGACAAAAAAGCACATCACATGGCAAGCCAATTGTTGTCCGGATCATATGGTATTGCCACACAATATACGCATATATTAGTTAATGTAAAAGCTTGTTTTGATCTTTGTGAATAGTTTTGGCAAATTTCACGTGGCGCCAAAATTTTTGCCATAATCCTAACTAACTAATTTGAAGTACAACTAAGAGCACTTTCTTGGTTCTTTGTGATAAATATAAAAAACTGATTTCGTTCTGGCTACTCGCTTATGCTCTTTATATTTGCGATGATAACTGATGCGCTGCGGTGGGTATATTACAATGAACAGAGTACTTGATAATGAAATATAAAACAAAAGATAGGCAACAACTGTCGACATTTGTGACTAAGTAACTCTTGTCTCCGGTGAAGTGGAGATTATAGACATTCAGACAGAACGACATCGCCCTCGGATGTTTTTATCGCACTTTTTCGCTGTCCTCTGCGTTGAGTCTAATGATGTTAATATAAACAATTTTCTGAGAAAAAATGGCACACTTCACAATATATTCATATACGTTCTACAATATAAATCAAAACTTTTGACTCTGGTGGAGCTCCTATTGTGGAAAATTAAATTATGATGACTGCGCCCTCAGAAGTCTTTATCTTTTTGTTTTGTTGTCCCCTGTGTTGTATATAAGACATTGATGTCACTTGTGTTGTATATAAGACATTGCTGTCACTTGTGTTGTATATAAGACATTGCTGTCACTTGTGTTGTATATAAGACATTGCTGTCACTTGTCTTGTATATAAGACATTGTTGTCACTTGTGTTGTATATAAGACATTGCTGTCACTTGTGTTGTATATAAGACATTGATGTCCCTTGTCTTGTATATAGGACATTGATGTCCCTTGTGTTGTATATAAGACATTGATGTCCCTTGTGTTGTATATAGGACATTGATGTCCCTTGTGTTGTATATAGGACATTGATGTCCCTTGTCTTGTATATAAGACTTGATGTCCTTTGTGTTGAATATAAGACATTGATTTCCCTTGTGTTGAATATAAGACATTGTTGTCACTTGTGTTGTATATAAGACATTGATGTCACTTGTGTTGTATATAAGACATTGATGTCCCTTGTCTTGTATATAAGACATTGATGTCCCTTGTGTTGAATATAAGACATTGATGTCCCTTGTGTTGTATATAGGACATTGATGTCCCTTGTGTTGTATATAAGACATTGATGTCCCTTGTCTTGTATATAGGACATTGATGTCCCTTGTGTTGTATATAAGACATTGATGTCCCTTGTGTTGTATATAAGACATTGATGTCCCTTGTGTTGTATATAGGACATTGATGTCCCTTGTGTTGTATATAGGACATTGATGTCCCTTGTCTTGTATATAAGACTTGATGTCCTTTGTGTTGAATATAAGACATTGATTTCCCTTGTGTTGAATATAAGACATTGATGTCCCTTGTGTTGAATATAAGACATTGATGTCCATTGTGTTGTATATAGGACATTGATGTCCCTTGTCTTGTATATAAGACTTGATGTCCTTTGTGTTGAATATAAGACATTGATTTCCCTTGTGTTGAATATAAGACATTGATGTCCCTTGTGTTGAATATAAGACATTGATGTCCCTTGTGTTGTATATAGGACATTGATGTCCCTTGTGTTGTATATAAGACGTTGTATATATATATTATAGCTTTTGTATAGCCCTTCTTTCATGCTAATAGCATGCTCAGAGCGTTTTTGGTCCAATCTCATTTGTGGACCCGTGGGGGGGGGGGAAGGGGTATCTAGGAGTTGGTTTTCCGTGCTGCCTTTAGGCGGTCAGTAAACACAACTCTGCCTCAATCGGGTGTCGAGCCTCGAGCCCCCTTCTAGGTAGCCAAGCCAAGCCACGTTCAAGCGCACTTGGCCTCTCGACCACGAAAAAATGGCAGACTTCACAATATATTCATATACGCTCTACAATATAAATCAAAACTTTTGACTCTGGTGGAGCTCCTATTGTGGAAAATTAAATTATGATGACTGCGCCCTCAGAAGTCTTTATCTTTTTGTTTTGTTGTCCCTTGTGTTGTATATAAGACGTTGATGTCACTTGTGTTGTATATAAGACATTGCTGTCACTTGTGTTGTATATAAGACATTGATGTCCCTTGTGTTGAATATAAGACATTGATGTCCCTTGTGTTGAATATAAGACATTGATGTCACTTGTGTTGAATATAAGACATTGATGTCACTTTTTTGAATATAAGACATTGATGTCACTACAAAATACTGAATAAAAAAACAAAGAAAAAAATAAACATTTCTTCTTGTCCATATTTCGGACAGCCCGCATTCTTCTAATGTGAAAGTAGAACCTGACTGTGCGCTGGAGAAGACAAGACTTTTTACCGTGTGGCTTGGAATTTATTGGACTAAAGCCATCTCGTTGTCCATTGCTTGACTTGATGCCACTTTTGTACAGTTGGTGTATTGAAGGCGTATGTCTTCCCAGACCTGTGTTCATTGCTTTTGGTCTCTTTTGATGACATTCACTGAGCGGAAATGTCTGAGACCATTTTGCTTTGAGCTTGTTGCAAGTTTCCCCCTAGATGATGCTTTTATCCTCCATACGATATGCACGATTAATCCAAAGCAGGCAGGGTTACCCGAGGATGGTGGTGAAGGTACTGATGAGGCCTGTACCAGCAAGTATCTCAGTACTGTCTATTAGACAGTTAGTATAAAGAAGCACCATAGTTGACGGGCTTTGAAAGCAACATTTAGTAACGTCACGGATGAGTGAGCTCTAGTTTATGTATGTTATTATTAGTCAGTTGGTGTTGGGAATTCAATGTGGCAACATCGTTTTACGGACAGAGACTGGACTGTGGCCTTTATTAGTTAAACTTTATTCAAGTATCAAACGGTCTGGGATTAGTCCTTGCATCTTGTTAATGTGTAGGTCTTTTATAGATGACGTACACTAGTCCCTTATAGATAAGTACTCTAGTCCCTTTAAGATGAGTACTCTAGCCCCTTATAGATCAGTACTCTAGTCCCTTAAAGATGAGTTCTCTAGCCCCTTATAGATGAGTACTCTAGTATTTTATAGATCGGTAATCTAGTCCCTTATAGATCAGTACTCTAGTCTTTTATAGATCAGTACCGTATTCTTTTATGGATCAGTACTCTAGTCTTTTATATGTCAGTACTCTAGTCCCCTAAAGATGAGTTCTCTAGTCCCTTATTGATGACTTACTTTAGTCCATTATAGATGAGTACTCTAGTCCCTTATAGATGAGTACTCTAGTCCCTTATAGATCAGTACTCTAGTCCCTTATAGATGAGTACTCTAGCCCCTTATAGATCAGTACTCTAGCCCCTTATAGATGAGTACTCTAGTCCCTTATAGATGAGTACTCTAGTCTTTTATAGATCAGTACTCTATTCTTTTATGGATCAGTACTCTAGTCTTTTATAGATCAATACTCGTCTTTTATAGGTCAGTACTCTAGTCTCTTAAAGATGAGTTCTCTAGTCCCTTATAGATGGCTTACTCTAGTCCCTTATAGATGAGTACTCTAGTCCCTTAAAGATGAGTACTCTAGTCCCTTATAGATCAGTACTCTAGTCCCTTATAGATCAGTACTCTAATCTTTTATAGATGAGTACTCTAGTCCCTTATAGATGAGTACTCTAGTCCCTTATAGATGAGTACTCTAGTCCCATAGAGATCAGTACTCTAGTCCCTTAAAGATGAGTACTCTAGTCCCTTAAAGATCAGTACTCTAGTCCCTTATAGATCAGTACTCTAGTCCCATTATAGATCAGTACTCTAGTCCTTTATAGATGAGTACTCTAGCCCCTTATAGATCACATACTCTAGCCCCTTATAGATTATGTACTCTAGTCCCTTATAGATGATGCACTCTAGTTCCATATAGATGACTCAGTCTAGCCCTGTATAGATGAGTACTCTAGCCCCTTATAAATGAGAGCTCTAGCCATTTCTCTGCTGGCCGCTTTTTTCTGCTATACCATTTGTTTTGAACTTATTACTATTGCCCAGTAGTTTTTATTTCGTATGTTATATTCTGGATGTATTTTATAGTAGTTATATTATACCTCTGGATGTACTTTTTATTAATGATTTTATAGTACTAGTTGTACTTAATAAGCTATTATCCTAGATGTAGTTAATATTTTTGCTCTATTTCTACTTTTTTTTTTAAATTTAATTTATAAAGCACAATATTTTGGTAAAAAAAAAAAAAAAGAAACATAAGGACATTGAACTCAAGAAACAACACAAAATCTAATTTGATTATAAAAAAGGTTAGCCCTTTGTAATTAGGGTCGGCCCTAACAAATGCGGGGTCCTATGCGAAACGGATTGCGCGGGGCTCAGTCAGGGTAAATATAAACATAATGTAAAAATTAAGATTTTGTATTAGAAAATACATTCGTCTTTGCAATAAATTTGTATTAAATGAAAGCTGACGAAACCGGATTTTTTTTTTATCACGCGTTCAACTGACACCCGAATATGACAATTTTGTCTATTTTCAGGAGATTTTCATAATTCAGATTTCCTGGACTTTTTCTTATATTTTTGAATTTCATGAAGTTTCCAGGACGGCCTGGAAAATCAAAAGGCAGCCGAAACCCTGTTATTTTATATAAGTTAAAATGGTTTAATTTTATAATTGACACATAGAATTAGCGCGAGGCCTATGAAAGTGCGGGGCCCACTGAAGCCGCATAGATTGCAATGCCCTAAGGCTGGACCCTGTTTGTAATTGACACATAGAATTACCGCGAGGCCTATTAAAGTGCGGGGCCCACTGAAGCCCTAAGGCTGGACCCTGTTTGTAATTGCTCACTTGATTTCTTGATTTATTTTATTCACAGGAAGAAGAGCAAAAATAGTTTTAACCTTCAAGGCATGACTTCACAGCAAAATGGAAAATGGAATCTGTCATTCTCTGTGGATTCTGAAAATTAATTGTCCCTCTGCCCAGATGGCTAGCCAGTTATTAGATCTAGTAGGTCAATGTGTTGAGCAGTGGACCACTACTAAGATGTACTTTTTTAAAGAACATACTCATCTTGAATAGTATATTATACATCTCGGACACAAATCATAAGAATTTAATAAAGTGTGTCAGGAAGTTACCTGTTGTTATTTAAACTTATTCCCGCACCAAGGAGACCCCAATAGTAATAATATTCAGACAATCATTTCATGATATTTACTTTTACATGATACTTGCGAAATGTATTTATATAAGAACAGTTCAATGACTGATAACTGTAAAAATAATTTTATAATGAGTTTCGGCGTAAGACTACCTAGTTGTATTATTATTAGGGGCAAGGCTAACAGGATATGTTCCTATTTGTCTGTACGTCTGTTTTTCTCTGCAGCTTGAGAGAGTTGTTTTTTAAATGTCACAAATATTATGATGTCTAGCTTTAATCTGATCTATAACTTTTGGAACTATTTGCTTAGTGTGTTAGATGTAGAGTACTTGGGGCGGTGCAAGAAATGTGAGAACTCTATTTGCATTTGAAATCATTTCGTCTGGAAAGATTTGCATAAACTTATATACATAGAGTACATTGAAATGAAACAGTAGCACTTTGTATACAGAGAAATGTTTACAAACCAGGAATGAAACTACATAGAGAGTCTCTGCTATACTCTGTCTGTCTGTCTGTCTCTCTCTCTCTTTTAATCTCCTCGCTCACTCTCTGTCTTGCGCACACATACAGTCTAACACTAGTGATAGAGTAACGGAAAATTAAAAATAGTTTTTAATTTGTTCTTTTTTTTCTCACTCTTTCTCTCTCTCTCTCATTCTCCTAAACATAAACTAACAGTCTAACACACACTAACCTCACAGAGAAAAACAAAAGATTTAAATAGTTCTCTCTTTCTACAGAGAGAGAGAGAGAGAGAGAGAGAGAGAAGACCTCATCTTCAAGTTATCTAAAGTCTGAAATATATTTCCGGTCACATGCCTAAGTTGACAAGTGCGAGCCTAGTCGAAAGTATGCATAGAGTTGTATTGTATTGCACTACTGACTAGTAGATTGTACACCATTTAAATATTTGTTCACAAATGTGGATTTATAAAATTATATATATAATTAAATATGTAGATAGCCCTCTTTGACCATGGAGATCCATGATAATGTGATGCAGGGCCGTCGCGAGGAGTGTGGCCGCATACGTGCGAAATTTAAAATTCCATTAAGACCGAGCTGGACTCTGTTTCAAAAAGACCTTTCATTTAAATCTATTTTTTGCAGACCATTCCATTGTTTAATCTTATATAATACAGACGTTACTTCAAAAAAGAAGATGATTACGTCCTACTCGTCATGCATTTAGTCATGCATATTAACCAATGACTTAAATTCTGCCAAGTCACTGGTTTTCCTGGCTAGCTCAGGCAACCCATTCCATGCTCTAATAGCACTAGGGAAGAAGGAGTATTTGTACAAATTTGTCCTAGCATATGGGATGAGGAATGTGCCTTTATCTTTGTGTCTTTCAGAGTATTTTATTAAATTTTGTTTTTGTATTTGAAGATTATGGTTCAGTGTTTTATGTATAATTGCTACTTTACTTCTGTCCTGAAGGCTTTCTGATTTTACTTTCATTTTCGTATCTTTGTTGTATCCCTTAAGTACAACTATGTATCATGCACTATCAACAAGTTCAGATTTACCTGCCTTCAGAGATCTGACATTTTGGTTCTTTGTGATAAACATTAAAAACTGATTTCGTTCTGACTACTCGCTTATGCTTCTGTATTTGCGACGATTGTAATGGATGAGCTGCAACAGGTAGGCCTATAGTACAATGAAAATGATCATGATCTATGTATGCAATATATCGATACCTTGGACAGCTCAAAAAAAGTATACGGTGTATGGACGTGGACATGTTCACTTGATTGTTATTGTAAGTTAAAGCAATATTATCACGATTGTCTTTTGAAGAGATGTGTATTATATCCACAATCATCTGACATACACAGATTCAGAGTTGCCTAGAAATTTATTCAACTAATGAAGCAACTCAGAGCTGAATATTTTTCTTGAGTTTAATACAAAGTCAATAATTAGAATTGAAAGTACGGCAGGTTTCGCGTAAGTCGGCAAGGGTTCTAAACATTTTTTAGCAGCCCCCCACCACCTGTTGTTGGTCGGTTGTTGGCTTGTAGCTCAAAATAGCTAGTACAAATGAGCCGATGTAGGCGTTATATATTTTTTTAATAAATTAACTTTAAATAACTTAAACAAATTCTTGGAGAGCAAAAAATTGTTATTATTCACGATTTAACTTGAGATGAAATATAGGTCTAATAGTAATGAAATAAACTGATATTTAAACAAAATCTAGCTCACAACAAAAAAAAATTTTAAGATCGTCTCACATTTGCACTAGGTTCGCTAACTTCATCATTGCCATTGCTAGCCACCAATCAATCGTTTAACCTCTTCTCACTGCCTCTTAGGGAACACACACTCCATATCACCTCTTTTTGTCAGGACGTTGCGCCCTCGCACCTCCACATGAGAGGAACTAGCGCCCCAGCCCCCAGTGAAAATGTTTTTAAAATTGACTTTGTAATTACCGGTAATATATCTGCTTACAGTGCGGGCTATTCAAAACAAACATTACAAACAACCACCCACAAATATTCAAGGCCAGAAATAAATAAGAAGCTATGGAAAAACCCGTGGGAATCCCTCGTACGCTGTTCTATTTTTTTTGTTCTAGTTTCCAAAATAGTTTCTTATGTACGAATGTCGTTTATATTTTCAAAGGATAATTGAATAATTGGAATTGATATAAAATATTTAAGTAATTTTTTTATTTAACTACATTTTTTAAAATAACCTTGGAATAATGATTTGGCCCCCCCCCCCCCCCCCCCAAAGACGGCCACCTGCGTGCAATACACTTGCTCTGTGGTAAATTTGTAGTCGTGATGTGATGACTGTATATATAGTTAAAACATTGTCGATATATGATTAAGCTCTACCAATAACTCCTTTCACATCCGCCACTTCGGCCTAAGGGAGGTAACTCACTATAAAGATTTAATACTAACATGTCAGTGTTAAGTTGAACTTTTATCCAATTCTTCATCTTATTTGTGTGTGTGTGCAAAATCAGAATTTAATAAAATTGAAACTTCGTAGAAATTACCTCCCTTTCTTGAAGACCTAAAATACGAAGCCTATTCCAATGTGAACGTTTTCTCCTCAGCTAGTGACTTGTGGGAACAGACTCGAGACTAAGATTGTGGCCTCTACTGTTACATTGTATTTACATATAGAAACCACTTTATTGCTGTTGGTTGTTGAAGAGGTCAATGTTTAACAATTGAAGACAAATACAAAGGATGGTGCTTGTGAGTGTAATAGAGAAAGTTAGTTGGCTACATTTATGCTCAATACGCTCAAATGTTTACATTGATTAAATGCATTAAAAAAAATTAAAGCAGTATTATTATGAAAACTATTGTGTCTTACTAATTTATCTATAAATATCTACAATGTGTCCTTTTAAAAATTGAAATCATTATCTCTACATAGCGTCATAATTGGTCATCGGTTATGAAATTAGATCACATTTTAGCAAACCAAAGACTCAAATCAATATGACATTCAAACTTTGAAATCACAGGTCAAGACCAAAGAGTCTGTAGGGTCTAAATGAACTGTTAAGATCAGAAACCCAAACATGACTCGTGTTCATTATATGGCCTGCTATTAAATAAAACCAGCGCATTTAGAAACAAAACACACACTAGATATAGCTTGTTATGCTTAATAAGCATTAAGTGACCACAGCTAATTAAATTCGTTTCACTTTAATCAGTTGAGATAACCATTGAAGAGCGCGAGGGTCGAGGATCGAAACTTGTCACTGTAGATATAAAACTATGCTGAATTATGTAAAACTATGCTGAATTTAGATATGTTACCTGGCAGGTATGATATAGCTACTGTATTGAGAAAAAGATCGATATAACAGTATAGTTAAATAGTAATATTTCTATTGTGTAATATGTGAGACAGGTTCCTATTAGTGAAAGTCCAAGACTGTTGTCATTCGGATGAAGTAAGTAATGTGAACATTTACTGTGAACGCTTCAGGTAAGTGACGAGGTCATTTGACAGGTCTTATGTGATCTTATACAGTGGGCAGTGTGTTCATTGTTATTAAATGCTTGGCTTCTAACAGTCTGCATGCAGACCATCAAGTTAGCTCCACTTTACAACGCCCATCTAACTTCGAGCATGCTACAAATCATATCGACATTAAGTGAAATTAAAAATAGCTAATTAGATTTAGTTTTTATGTCTATTCATTTGTCTGTATTTAAGTGTATTTCATTGTCCTCTCGATTTAGTTTTTCATATTTTTTTGTCATTAATGGCTTGGTATTGTATATCAAGTAGTTTTACAATTAGAAAAAAAACAACTTTTGAATTTTTTATATTTAATACAATCAATGTAAAGACATAGAACCATAGAGTACTATAATCACTCTGCATGAAATACTTTGGACATTAACTTTAATTTCCTGGAACTTGGCTCAGTGTCTGAACTGGATTCATTCAAAGCACTTACACTTAAGACTTAGGTCCTCCCGCGCCGTTCGGCGCATTGGGCAGCAAGCTGTCTCCATAAAGATCTGTCACTGGCAATGTCTGAAGCCTCCTCCCACCAGGTGTCCACTGTTCTGAGGTCCTCCATGAAGGTGTGTCGCCAAGTAATACGAGGACGTCCCTGTTTTCACTTTCCTCGTCCATGTCATCGCAACTCTTGGTATACGTAGTTCATTCTGTCGTAGAACATGTCCCGCAAACCTCATGCGACGCTCTGTCACAACCTCACTAAGTGTTCGACTCCCAGTTCGGCATAGGATTTCCTTGTTTGAGACCCGATCTGTGTAACTGACTCCCAAAATCCGCCTCAGCCATTTTTATTGAGCCACATTTGAATTGAATATGTCATTCAATGCGCACATAGTTGAACTTTAAATGAAATACTCAAGAAACTAATACATTTAAAAGCAAGACTCAAATCATTTAAATATATAGAAAGATAATATTTTTTTTATTTTGTCCAATGTAACTCTTAGCTTCCTTAAACAAGTCCGAAAGAGATCGATTACTAGTATATATATTTTTATCTAAAAGTTGGATGTGTGGCTAAGTGCCGCCAGGCTTGAGTTCGAATCCCGACTTGAGTTAAGAGGCCAAAAGGCAGCACTGAGACATTTAGCTACTCTGTGCTCCCCTAGTCCATCCAACTTCAATGGGTACCTGGCTTTAGTTGGGGAAAATACAGGCGATAGTTCGTTGTGCTGGCTACATGACACCCTGCTCGTTAAGCGTGGGCTATAGAAACTGATGACCTGAACATCATCTGTCCTATAGAGCGTAAGGTCTGAAAGGGAACTTGACTTTACTCCTCTCCTACATGCTCACAAAAGTGATTGAACAATAGCGCACTGAACAGTCTTTAGTCTGGACACATGGCATATACAAACTTGAAATAAGGAGGACCACAAAGTTACAATGTAGTCTTTCGTAACATTTACCTTACAAGCTCTGGCTCGTGCACGTTATGGATGAGTGAATATTTCCTTTTAAATGTTTCCAGACATGGACTGTCGCGTAGTTATCCTAGCTCTGTTTTGTATTTCCTCTAGTTGTACTACTTGTACGGGGCTAGAGTGTCTTGTAGTTTTTTTAAAATTGTTTTGCTACGTCACTAAGTCCGGTGACATCTGTTGGTCATTCTTTGTCATGAGGCAGTTCACCCTCTGACTATGGTTGAAACGGACGGTGTGTTGGCCCGTAAAACGTTCTTTGTCTGTACTAGTTTCTCGGACTTATTATTCAGTAGGATTTTGGGACCCCTGTTTAGGGGTGCCAGTGTAGGAGTTGTGGGTATCGCTTGCCGTCTTAGAAATATATATTACAGTTTTCAGTGTCATTGTCAAATTGGCGATCATCTGAGGTCTAACTTTACTATTACCGAGGTTGGCAGTTTTGTGACGCCAGTCGGTCAGAGTCTGGTGGACTATGAAACCAGGGCGACAAGTTGATAGCAGTAGCAAAGGTGCTTAAATTAATTATTGAATAATATCTTTATATTTATATTATATATATATATATATATCTAATATATATATTGTCTATTTAGCATCCTCATTGTACATACACATATATCAGTTTCATACATTTAAATTCATTTCCTTTTTTTATTTAAACTATTCACATAGTTGGTTACTCTATGTACGACTGTATGTGAGTGATGTTCTTGTCAGGTTGTACTCCGGGACCATAACTATGTACATTGTACAATAATAATTCTTAAACCTGACATGGAGATACGAAATATTTTAAATCAAGTGCTTTCATGGATTCATATTTAATATTGATTAAAAAAAAACTGATAGTAATAGTTGTGTTTTACAAATAATTGAAAATTAGAAGAGCATCCTCTAAGTGAAACTGTTTTCGAGACAAGGTGTCTGTAGGAAGAAAACATATGACGACGTCTCCGAGAACGCGATTCTTCTTGTCTTTCTCAGGTCTGTTTCATTTCTTTTGAGTATTATAACAAAAGTCATTCTGTTGACGTGACAAAAACAGGTCCTGTACTAGACGTCTCGATTAACACGCAGATGATCTTAGGACGATCACGCACATTACAGACGTGAATACGCTAAAACTGTTCTCCACACTTCATCTAGTTGAATATGGGAAGGGAGGGGGGCATCCTACGTAAAATGTCACACAAATGCATAGCAGTTTGACACTACTGACAGTACCTGAAGTTGTAGGTTTCAGTTTCATGTAAAGAAGGAAGGGTTTTGGTGAAAAAAATAAAATGACAAAGCTTAACTTTTTTTTTGTCTTCTAATATAAGTTATTCCCCTTTCCTTAAAAAAATAAATAAAAGAGAGTATATCCGTTTATGTCAGTGTTTGTACTGTCTAAAGTATGATTGACCTACAGACACACGGGGCCACCTAAACGTAATGTAAACTTAAGAAAAAGAAAAATAACCCACTGATGAATACTTCATTGTTTGCAAGTCTTGCTGTTCTTTATGTAAAAAAATCTATATTGAATAAATAGGCTGTATGGCTGACCTTATGTCAAGGTGAGACATCCGACACTAAATTATGGACGACATACTGAAAACGAAAGATCTATTTAAATATTTATCATGTTTCCTTTTTCTTTCTTAAAAAGGTGGGACTTTAGAAAAATTTCATTGATAAAATAAAGTTTTCATTTAATGATATTACTTTCTGAAATTCCAGGTTTTTAAAATCTTGGTTTTAAGATCTATGTTCATGTTCTTTTCTTGTCATTTGTACTGAGGTGTTTCAGAAAACTAGCACTAACCATTTGAAGTCAGTCGTTTTGTTTCTTCACACGTAAGTAGATCTACCTGCATTTTCTCTATTAAATTTTAAAATATTTTTACTAATTGGTGCTAATTATTTGTCACTATATAATTTTTTACATAATAATAATATTAATAATTATAGCTTTTATATAGCGCTACTTTTATGTTTATAGCACGTTCAGAGCGCTATGGTACAATCTCAGTTGTGGCCAGTGAGGGGTGGGGTATCTGGGAGAAGGTTTTCCGAGATGCCTTTAGGCACTCAGTAAACTCAACTCTGTCGAACCACCCTTTATAGGTAGACAAGCCAAGCCAAACTCAAACATACTTAGCCTCTCGACCACGCTTCCCACATTACATATAGTGCCCACAAAAGCCCGATAAATATATGGAAAAAATAGCACACAACGTTTAAACGATTTAGGAAATTTATAAAAATTAATGACAAATAATAACAATTTAGCTAATGCGAATATCTATCTATCTGTCTATCTGTCTCTCTGTCTATCTATCTCTCTGTCTATCTATCTCTCTGTCTTTCTTTCTTTCTATCTATCTATCTATCTATCTATCTATCTATCTATCTATCTATCTATCTATCTATCTATTTATCTATCTATCTATCTTTCTATCTATCTATCTATCTATCTATCTATCTATCTATCTATCTATCTATCTATCTATCTATCTATCTATCTATCTTTCTATCTATCTTTCTATCTTTCTATCTATCTATCTTTCTATCTATCTATCTTTCTATCTATCTATCTATCTATCTATCTATCTATCTATCTATCTATCTATCTATCTATCTTTCTATCTATCTATCTATCTACCTATCTATCTATCTATGTATAAAACTATATTGTGTCTATACATATATATAAAGGTGATGTCCCTTGAAAGAACCGAAAGAAGGCGTGATATAGCAGAATGAAGTTTGATGACGTCATCCACCAGCTTGGAGACTTTGGCAGCTACCAAAAGCGTATGTTTTCTCTGACATGTCTAGTGTCCGTGCCCACAGCATTCCATATTTTAATGTCAGTCTTTGTTTTGGCAGTGCCAGATCACAGGTAGGATAGTTATTTCCAGACAGAACGGTTTACATGCCTAGAGTTCGAAGAGCCTTCGGCACAGCTCTTTTGACAATCAAACGGTTACTTATTTGAATGTAGTTTATACTTATTTCAATGTACTTTATAGTTTTTTAAATTTATAATATTTGATTTGAAATCACATTTAAAAAACAATAACAACAACTATTGTAACTTTTCCTACATCCGCAATTCACATGTTTGATAGTAAATATTAGCCTAATTTCTGGAAGTGGATATTGACAGGTTCAAAAAATGTTTTACAGATTTATATCTTTGAAATATTCAGGTGCGCCATTCCGGAACTGGACAATGACACGTACGCGAGCCAAGGTCCCTGGCATGATGACCTCATCAATCAATCTATCCCATGGCTTAGTCAGAAGAACATGTACTCCCAATGTGAAGTGTTTGTGAAAGATGTCACACAGAGAGACTGGAGCAACATGACCAGAAAGTGTGACAAATGGGTTTACAGCAAGGAAATATTTACATCCACATTTGTCACAGAGGTTTGTGGGATATATTTACGTCCACCTTTGTCACAGAGGTTTGTGGGATATATTTACATTCACATTTGTCACAGAGGTTTGTGGGATATATTTACATTCACCTTTGTCACAGAGGTTTGTGGGATATATTTACATTCACATTTGTCACAGAGGTTTGTGGGATATATTTACATCCACATTTGTCACAGAGGTTTGTGGGATATATTTACATTCACATTTGTCACAGAGATTTGTGGGATATATTTACATCCACCTTTGTCACAGAGGTTTGTGGGATATATTTACATTCACATTTGTCACAGAGGTTTGTGGGATATATTTACATCCACATTTGTCACAGAGGTTTGTGGGATATATTTACATTCACATTTGTCACAGAGGTTTGTGGGATATATTTACATCCACATTTGTCACAGAGGTTTGTGGGATATATTTACATCCACCTTTGTCACAGAGGTTTGTGGGATATATTTACATTCACATTTGTCACAGAGATTTGTGGAATATATTTACATCCACATTTGTCACAGAGGTTTGTGGGATATATTTACATTCACATTTGTCACAGAGGTTTGTGGGATATATTTACATCCACATTTGTCACAGAGGTTTGTGGGATATATTTACATTTACATTTGTCACAGAGATTTTTGGGATATATTTACATCCACATTTGTCACAGAGGTTTATGGGATATATTTACATCCACATTTGTCACAGAGGTTTGTGGGATATATTTACATCCACATTTGTCACAGAGGTTTGTGGGATATATTTACATTCACATTTGTCACAGAGGTTTGTGGGATATATTTACATCCACATTTCTCACAGAGGTTTGTGGGATATATTTACATTTACATTTGTCACAGAGATTTATGGGATATATTTACATCCACATTTGTCACAGAGGTTTGTGGAATATATTTACATTAACATTTTTTTACACTGAAATTCACGCCCTACCCAACCAATGCTTTAAGTTGATCAAGGGGGAGAGAGTCAAATGCATATTACTCCTCCCCCCTTCCGATACAATAATGATTAAATTGTAATACTAAAAGTAAGAGCGAACTATGAATGGAACAATTAGCTCTAATAATTACCTGACATTAATTATGGAGAAGTAAATGTGGTTGGTCGTTCTGTTGGTCACGTGACACCCATGTTAACCGTTGGCCACAGAAACAGATGACCTTTACATCTTCTGCCCTATAGACCATACAAAGCTATCGCTCTTTTCGTTTTTAATAGATAACAGCAACTGACCACCTGGTATGGCTGGAAGCTTATATTAGAAATGCATTACTCAGAAGAGAACATCTAGTAGCTGTATTCTTCGATATAGAAAAGGCCTATGACACCAATTGGAAACATGGCGTTCTACGTGACATGGAGCTTATGGGGCTTAAGGGACTCATCCCCCGTTTTGTGGGGGAATTCCTGAATGACCGAAAATTTCAGGTTCGAGCGGGCAACTCCGCTTCTGACACTCATGACCAGGAAATGGGTGTACCCCAGGGCAGCATTCTGTCAGTCACCCTGTTCAACATTAAAATAAATAGCATCATAAATGCTCTGTCCCCTGGCAAAGAGTGCTCTTTGTATGTTGATGACTTTGTCATTTTTACTTATGGGAAAAACATGAACACCTTAGAAAGAAAATTACAGTTATGTTTAAACAAAATTCAGGGTTGGGCAAACGATAATGGTTTTAAATTTTCGGACTCCAAAACAGTTAGTATGCATTTTTGTAATTTAAGGGGACTCCACCCAGACCCTGAACTATTTATACACAAAAACAAGATCCGTGTCGTGAAAACTACAAAATCTTTAGGCCTCACCCTAGATTCCAAATTTAATTTTCTCCCCCACATTAAGGAAATTTAGAAGAAATGCCAAAAGTCATTAAACATACTTAGAGTGCTCAGCCATACGGACTGGGGAGCTGACAGAGATACCTTGCTGCTGCTATATCGGAGTCTAATTCGATCCAAGCTAGACTACGGATCCATAATATATGGAGCAGCAAGGAAGTCGTACCTAAAAATACTGGAACCAATACAAAATGCTGCCTTGCGTCTCTGTCTCGGCGCGTTTCGTACATCACCTATCCCAAGTCTCCATGTGGAGGCTGGAGAACTCCCCATGGATATAAGAATGAAAAAGATTGCAATGCAGTATATAGTCAAGCTAAAATCCAACCCCACGAACCCTGCTTTCGACTCCATATTTAGCCCCACAGAGGGTAGAATTATACAATCGAAGGCCTAACGTCATACAGCCGTTGGGCCTTCGAATGAGAGAACCCATCAAAATTTAACCCAACCCATTGACCAAATCTCTAAAATAGAAACTCCTCAGAATCCTCCTTGGCTAATGAATAAACCCAAATTAAATTTATCCCTCCTTAATTTCAAAAAAGAAAATACAGACCCAAGCATACTACAAGTCCACTTTAGGGAACTGCAAGAGAGCTACGGAGATTGTGGCACCATCTACACAGACGGATCCAAAATGGATGGAAAGGTCACGTGTGCCTGCTCCTTTCGGAACAAAACAATCTCCCGTAGACTCCCTAATGGTTGCTCTATCTTTACGGCCGAATCGCTTGCAATATCGCTTGCACTTATGGCCGTCAAAGCATCAGAAAGGAGGAAATTTATAATCTGCTCCGACTCCAAATCTGCATTGCAAGCTTTGGGCTGATGAAGACTGACATTCCATTGGTACATAAGAGCCTGAAGCTGTTGGACCAAATAACAGCTGACCATAGGGATCTCACCTTCATCTGGGTCCCCTCCCATGTGGGCATTGAGGGAAACGAAGCCGCAGACAGAGAAGCAAAGAGAGCCCTAAATCATGAGGTGTCAGGAACCCAAATTCCCTGCTCGAACCTGAGACAAAGCATTGCCTCTGCCACCTATCAAGAGTGGCAGAACCGATGGGAGGCTGAGACTCACAATAAACTCAGGCAGATTGTGGCGGATGTCAGGTGGCGGTCTACATCTAAGGGTCTGACAAGGCGTTTAGCACGACCATGTCCAGACTTAGGATTGGCCACACCTACATCACGCACTCTTTTGTGCTGAAGAAAGAAGAGCCCCCCAGTTGTGAGTATTGTGACTCTCGCCTCACCGTGGAACATATCCTCATCGACTGCTCCAGATACCAGGATGTCAGGGGAAAATATTTTAGAGCTACTAATTTAAAAACACTATTCAATAATGTCAACCCTGGGAAGGTACTGGGCTTTATCCGGGAAGTGGGGTTGTCTACGAAGATCTGATTTATGAATTTGTAAACATGTACTATTTACATTAGATTTTTACCAAATTATTAAATTTTTACTACCTCTACTATTTTAACTGTGAATAGACCTTGATTTGAATGATTTGACTGTATGGAATTTGGCCCTTGTTGTGTGGAGGGAAAGTGGCCCTTGAGGGACTACAGGCACGACATGGCCTAAATTGTGCCGATGTGCCCAAAATCAAAATCAAATCAACCAGAAAACGTTACTTTTGGTATAGATTTATAGGAAATGCATGCTCTTTTTATATAGCACAAATTAAAATTGATAAAACTAGAAATTAATTTAATTTAAAAGGTCAAATCAACTTTGGTATCGTTAATTGGAAGAGAAAGAGTTAATTTTTGTAGACATTTTATTCTATTAAACAACTCACGGATATCGTAAAATATTAAAAGATAAGCTAACCCTAACAGAAGTAGCACAAATGTATAATATCACTCGACATCGTTCCGACCACAGCTAATGCCCAGGCATTCATCTCATTTCCATGACATGATCCATAGTCACTTTGCGACTGAAGGAGGCCATAGAATAGATAACATCAATATTCATCATATTAATTTATATTCCATAATGCACTTCAAAACACTAAAGCATACTTACATATTTGTCAGTGTTACACAAATAACTTTCACATAGTCAAATTGTAGGAAACTCTATCAGTGGCTTTATTCCATATATTGAAATTATAGCTTCAAGGCATTTAGTTTTTGTAATCACGGTATGTAGCAGCAAGATTTTCATCTTGTATATTACGCCAGAACCTTTAACCAAGATTCAATACTCAGCCGACACGTCTGGTCCCCGAAAGCACACACAAATAATTATATGGTTTATTAAAATATTTTGCCTATCTATGCTTCCATATTCTGTATAACGGATACATTAAACAGCTTTCTAATTATAGATTTAACTCCATGCATGGAAATATCCACTTTTGTAAACTTTCACTTTTTGATTCCTATTAGATCAACATGGTATGTGATGATGTGTCTTACAAAACGTACGCCAACATGGCTGTGATGGGAGGCATGATGGCTGGATCACTCGTTTTAGGATCATTGGCAGATGTGTGAGAACTTTAGATATATATAGGTTATATATGTATATATATATTGACTGAAATTGGGTATTAAACATTATTGATAAAATTACTATGTGTTTATGTATTCTACTGAAATGTAACTTTTTTTTATACATCTAATTTTTTTAGGTTCTTTCTATTAATGGAAACCAAACTACGTACTTAATTGATGAGATAATTTCCCTGAAGTTTGTAAGATATTTATTTTACTTTTTTATTCCCATTGAGCTTCTTTGTTCACTTACACAATTTCCTCTCTAGACTAGGTCGCAAGAAAGTTGTATTGTTGGGCACCATTGGTCAGTTTGCTAGTGGTCTTGCTGTAGCTTTTGTCCACTCTTATGTTCCATTTGTCATCTTGAAGTTTTGTGCCACCTTCTTTGGTAGTGGACTCTACCTCGCTGCTTATGTCATCGGTGAGACGTGCTCTTTGTTGCGTGTCGTAATATGTTTTTACAACAGTAATAATAGATTTATGTTAATTTAATTCCTCAGAGTCCTTATATTTATAGATATATGTATTATATTTATGTATTGTAGGAATAGAGCTTGTGGGCCCGAAAAAACGAAAGTATACTGCAATAATCAATGAATTCTTTTGGGTTCTTGGACTTTTCCTTCTGACTGCTATCGCCTATGGACTACGAGATTGGAGCCACTTACAGATTGTTTTATCAATCCCTAACTTTTAATCATTTCTTATTTCTTGTAAGTGAATGAAGTTTGTATTTTAAACCCTATTCAGTTGTTTTTTTTTTTAATTAACTTCTTAGTTATCCATGTCAATATATAATTATTTTTCTGATCGACTAGGTTATTGAATGAATCTCCAAGATGGCTAGTCAGCAGACAAAAATTTAAGGAAGCATCTGAAATTATCAAAGCCGCTGCTAGAACCAACAATGTCACTATAGCAGAAAAAATGGCAAATTTGGAAGACATAGAATTGGACGGTATTGCGAAAAAGTCTGGCACATGATGACGAATCTGGTTCTGCTTATACGCTGTTTGATTATTTTTGCCAACTGGTATGAAATTTTATCCTAAAGAAATAGATTCAATTTCAATGTAGCAATTTTATACAATCTTTTTGTAGGTAAAAGAACATAATGTGTATAACTGTGTTATTTCTTCAAGATTAAAGGTCTTGGAAGTTCGTATCTCATATGAGGATTTTCAAATGCAAGATTTAACTCTGAATTTGGTTAGACATACTTTAGTAGCATGTCAACTAATACAACAATAATTTCATTTAAAAAAACTATTTGATTCCCAATTAATTGTTAGTCTAGTTTTCTTTTCAGTAATAGTTAACTCAATTTTAAAAATGTAAATAAAACAGTATCAACATTTTAATATCTTAGGTTTAGATCCTACCGCGCCGTTCGGAGCAGTGGGTGGCAAGCTTAATATCAGGGGTTAAAAAAACAGTCATCTCAAGCTTTCTTTCGACCTATAATACATTTATTTCCGTTTGAAAGGTTGATTCCAAATTTTTAATTTTCTTTTGTTACTTTAACGTGCCCTATTATCTGTACAACATCATTTCAACAGGTTGTTAAGCACCGCGATAAGAGCCTTGTACGACTGACAGGCTGTTAATTTGGCATCACAGGCATAAAGGATGCTTTTAAAGCACACAATAGCTATTGCTATTTTCACCTACATTTGTAAACACATTTTGACACATCAGAGAAACTACAACCTAATATTGTACTAACGTTAGATTTCACATGATAATTGAAGCCTTCAAGTTTCCATTGTGAAGTTTAGAAATACCAACTAGTAGATATATTTGATTGAAATGTACTCACGTCTCGATCTAGTACTCTCCGTGTTTTGTTGACAGGATTGTAGTAAGTATGGTGTACTACGGTCTTAGTTTGAATGTTGGAAACCTGTCTGGAGATCTGTACCTGAATTTTTTCCTGTCTGGTGTGGTAGAGCTGATGTCTTACATTCTGTGCCTGATTTTCCTGGACAAAGCTGGCAGGAAGTTATTACAATGTCTCTTTATGTTGACTGCTGGTGTTGCCTGTGTGTGTACTCTGTTTCCTGTACTATATGGAACTAAAGGTGAGGATAGATTCTTGAAAATTCTGTTTTTATTAGAATAATGATTCTAATTGTCTTCATTGTATGAGTAAAACCTAAGAATCTTGGAACTCTAGGTCAATAAACTCTCCCATCGTCCGGCCTGTCTGAACAACAGTTCTGTCTAAGAAGGATCCAAGGAGATGTAAAATGGCTCCTTACCCAGGACATCCGGGTTGGAGACGAGTTCAAAGGTCGAGTACTTCGGGGGAAACTTCCCAATGTTCCTTCTCTGTACCACATCAGCTCTGCGGCTGTCCACAATGAAGTGGCCCTTTGAGAAAAGGTGTGTGGATAGTGACATAGTAGGTGGGACTCTCTTCGATCACCACCAGTGCAATGTACTCGTGCCTAGGGGGGTGGGGGTTTCTGTTTTGACCGTGAACTCTATGAACGTGCTTTCAAATGGTTTCTTTTCGGTTTTACACTCGTGGCAGTTTGATACCCCCTTAATGTATTTTATATTTGTTTTAGGAAATCAATTTTAGGAGTTTGTATAATGTGCACTACACTAATGCTAGACACTTGATATCTAAATCAGAAGCAATAGTTTTATTTCTATGGATATTTGTAACTATCAATTTTTGAAAATGGTCGAGATTTGTATTTTTACAAGGTTAGGCAATTTAGATTAGAAGATGGTTGAAGTTTTTTAGTCAGTTGGAGACACTTGCGGTCAGGGTCAGCTAGAATTTGGACTTACAGAGTAAAGCTTGAAGTCACTCATTTAAAATGAAATAGTTGGCTAGTTGTATTTGATCACCTGTCATCTGAAAGTACCCACCTGGTATCTGAATCAGAATTACTATGTATAGATTTAGTGTTTCCAAGTTGGAGTTTAACAGACTTAGAACTAAGTATATCTACACTGTGTCATGTTATTGTATCTTAGTACAAGTTAATAGTGTGTGATTTAGTTAATGGCACCTCCGAATGCGCATGTCAGCAAAAATGAGAAAGAGATACAACATAAGTCTATCTGTTCAAACGATTCGTGACATTAAACTTAATATATAGACTCCGGCCATTTTGAAAAAAAAACACTAATTGACACCATGGCTAACGGAAGGTTTGTCAGCAATCTCCTTACGATGTACGTTGGCAACTGTAACGTGAAAAAAGCGGAGAGGTCATTATACACATGAAAGAATCTACTTCAAACACAAGCATAAGTATTGCCGTTAGTGTACAGACGTTTGTTGTAGCTTATAACCTTCTTTATCCATTATTTAATGTTTATTTTGTGGTTACAGTGAGAACAGTAGTGTTCCTTTTGTTCGGCAGTACTATTCCTCTAGTTCGTCACTACTGTTCCTATTGTTCGTCTGTACTATTGTTCTAGTTCGTCACTACTGTTCCTCTTGTTCGTCTGTACTATTCCTCTTGTTCGTCAATATCATAAGTATATTATACAGCTATGTTGAAGTTCTCCCTTGATTAAGCACATCACAAATGTTTTCACAGATCTTTCATGGATAACCATGGTGCTGTCCCCTTGTGGGTAAGTTTGGCTCATCAGCAGCGTTTGCTATCATCTATATCTACACTGTGGAGTTATTTCCCACTGTGATGAGAAACTCGGGGCTTGGACTATGTTCTGTCATGGCAAGAATTGGCGGCATTCTGGCACCTTATATTGCTGATATAGTAAGTTTACATTTTAATATGGTTAACTGGTATCTATTGACCGACACGTCTCTATTAAACGAACAATACAATGCGTAGTAAAAGTAAGTAGTGAAGTTCCACTTTGAGACCTTGTGGTCTGTAGGGAAGAAGATGTTAAAGTCATACAATGCATACCAACAATTTTATTTTTCCATCAGTCGTTTAATTACACGTGAATCGATCCTGTGGCTAAATGACATTGTCCAGTTGTAAACCAAACTCGCGTTCAATTCCTGGTGGAGACAAGGACTGGAACTAAGAACCAGCTCTGTTTGTCGATAATTTACTCGAGCCAGCTCTGTTTTTTTATAAGGACTCGAACTTAGAACCAGCTCTGTTTGTCAAGCTCCTCTAGACAGGATGGAAACATTTTCAAGGAAAAAACAAAAAATTATACCGAATTAAGCATAACATAAATAAAAAAAAAGAAAGATTCATAATGCAACTCGCAAAGAATAAACATTAAACAAGCAAAGTTATTTTAAAAATCCTTTAAAAAAAACAACAACAACGCTTTTCTAAGGTGAAGAACTCCGCACTTACAACTATATCTCTATAATGTAAAATGTACTCCCCTTATTCGATATCATACAAAATAATTCATTACCAGAAGTTAATCGATTTATTTAACTCATGATTTGTTAGGTACAATATTTTTTTTAAATGACAACTTGATCCGAGAATGGGTGAGGGAAAAATAGCGTGCACAATTATCTAAGGGGACAAAATCGTATATTTTAGCAATATCTATGAATACTAAAGGATTAATTTCCTTTGATGGTATAAAATATTAATTTAAAAAAAAAAAATTATGTTTTTTTATATGTTAGGCGCGGTGGCTGAACGGTAAAGCGCTTGGCTACCGAACCGGGGTCCGGGGTTCGAATCCTGGTGAAGACTGGGATTTTTAACTTCAGGATCTTCGGGCGCCTCTGAGTCCACCCAGCTCTAATGGGTACCTAACGTTAGATGGGGAAAACTGAAGGCGGTTGGTCGTTGTGCTGGCCACATGACACCCTCGTAAACCGCAGGCCACAGAAACAGATGACCTTTACATCATCGGCCCTATAGACCACAAGATCTGAAAGGGGAACTTTACTTTTTTTTATATAGCGTTACTTTCATGCTTCTAACATGGTCTGAGCTCTATGGTCCAATCTCAGTTGTGGACAAGTTGGGGGGGGGGGTTATCTAAGAGAAGGTTTTTCCGTGCTGCCCTTAGGCGCTCAGTAAACACATCTCTGCTCGAGTCGGGTGTCAAACCTCGAGCCCCCTTAATAGGTAGCCAAGACAAGTTCAAGCCTCTCCACTACGCTTCCCAGTAATTATCTGTAATTAATTGACTTATCGATAATTATTTTATTGATTCATGTATTGTCCATGCCAATGAATAATTGTGCAAAAGTTATTACGCATGACTGAATGCATGACGCGTAGGACGTAATCATCTTTTTTTTTAAGTAACGTCTGTATTATATAAGATAAGATAAGAAAATGGGTTGGGAGAAAGAACGTGAACAAACTTTTTTACCAGACAGAGTGAGTTGATATAAGCTTTGTAAAAAGAAAATGTACTAACTGAATTTTAATTTTGGTTTTCAAATACTCCATTCAAATGTTTCATTTCCTCCTCTTAGTTCTCACCAATGTCACGTGATCTCTGCAGACATTGATGTAGTGTTTGATATGTGATTTCAGGGTCACGTGATCTATGCAGACATTGATGTAGTGTTTGATATGTGATTTCAGGGTCACGTGATCTCTGCAGACATTGATGTAGTATTTGATATGTGATTTCAGGGTCACGTGATCTCTGCAGACATTGATGTAGTATTTGATATGTGATTTCAGGGTCACGTGATCTCTGGAGACATGGCTGTAGTGCTACCTCTACTTATATTTGGTGGAGCCAGTATATTTGCTGGACTACTTGCTCTGTTACTTCCTGAGACTGCCAACAAAATGTTACCAGACACTGTGGAGGATGCTAAGAACTTTGGAAGGTGAACATAAGGAAGAACAACGTTTTGTTAAATCTCTTTGAGTTGGTCAATCTCATGGACGTGCACCAAAGAACTTTCACATTTCCCTCTAGACTTGAATAGAGAATGTAAATTCTTCTGCTATTCCCATGATATAAGAGTAATTTCTCTAGCACATAAAATGTATAGCTCTAATATAGAGACACTTCTTCTTATTTCTAAGCCTTTAGATGTACTTCTGATGAGCTATGCCATATCTTATTTAATTAATTAGTGAAGATAATATAAATCTAGACGAACTTATCCTTTCCCTTTTTATGTCATTAAGCTTAAATAAAAGAAGATAAAAATTATATTTTCCTTTACGTAAGAAACAATTATAAAATCGTTGTAAAAATGTCAATCATGGTCATTGTTCTTGTCAATTCTAAATGTATTTTGTTCACAGGAAGAAAGGTAAAAACAGTTTTGATCTTCACAGTGTGACACTCAGTACACAGCTAAATGGAAAATGGAATCCAACATTTTCGGTGGATTCTGAAAATTGAATGCTATTCTCCACTACTCGAACTAATTTCGAACCCGGGGTCACTAAAATGATGTACTGCTCCCAAGAAAATAGTGTCTGCAATAAATCTTGAATGGTTTCAATCTGATCGTTTGATCTCTTTTCTTTTTGAAATGTGGCATGGAAAATAATACATTGTGTTATCTGTTGTTATAGAAGTTATTCCTGTACCACTGAGCAGGGCCGGCGCAAGGGTTGTGGCCACCTGCGTACGAAAATAAAAAAAATGTACCCTAATTTTTGTTTTTGGAAAAAGAGTTATTAATTTATCATTCAAATTTGTTTTTAATTGTATATAGTTGCAGCATGCAATGTTGGATGTGTAAACAGTTGAACACTTATCGGTTATCATTGAAGGAGTTTAAATTACTCTAAATATACATTTTCACAGTCTACTCTAATAAAACATTTTCCCTATAAGTTCTTACAAAAACAATATTAACTTGCCATATAATACTTAAAAGTGAAGAAAAAAATAGTAAAACACTTCTACCTTGCCTTCATTGCAAGCACAGGTAGTAATGGTTAATCTTGAGTTACTTTTAAAAGTTTCATTTTGAAAATGTCCGTTCTCTGCTAGCCACTGACACAGGTAAGCTAAAATTTGCTAGCCACCGACACAGGTAAGTTAGAAGCTGCTAGCCTTAACACATAAGTTAGAAGCTGGTAGCCTAAACACAGGTAAGAGAAGCTGCTAGCCTAAACACAGGTAATTTAGAAGCTGCAAGCCTAAACACAGGTAAGTTAGAAGCTGCTAGCCTAAACACAGGTAATTTAGAAGCTGCAAGCCTAAACACAGGTAAGTTAGAAGCTGCTAGCCTAAACACAGGTAAGTTAGAAGCTGCTAGCCTTAACAAAGGTAAGTTAGAAGCTGCAAGCCACCGACACAGGTAAGTTAGAAGCTGCTAGCCCTAACACAGGTAAGTTAGAAGGTGCAAGCCACCGACACAGGTAAGTTAGAAGCTGCTAGCCGTAACACAGGTAAGTTAGAAGCTGCTAGCCTTAACACAGGTTAGTTAGAGGCTGCTAGCCTTAACACAGGTAAGCTAGAAGCTGCTAGCCCTAACACAGGTAAGTTCGAACATTTTCGCAGTACAATTACAAAATTTGAGCAAGTTGAGAATAAATGATTTCTACGAATATATTCCAGTACTTCAATGGGACCTGTGACCTTGTATTAGGATAGTTTCTGCTGTACTGACCAGTTAGTCCAGTGGTTATTTGTGGTCCCAAATTATATTATCTAGGCTATTAACTATAGCCTCTAGATATACAAAATACTGAGACAGACAAGTAATAATACTGAGATTTCAGTTGCAACAAAAAAAAAAGTTTATTTAGAAGGAAAAGATCATGGAATGTATCAATGGAACTAAAGGCTAACCAAAGAAAATGAAATAATGAAACAAATCAAAGTAGGAAAACAGGTTCAGGTCAAAATAATGTAAGAACCAGCACCACAGAGGTACAGTAGTGTCTTATGTCAAACAACGAAACGATGGTTTACACTAATATCATACATACACTAACAATGAATTGACGTCATCCATGAGACACACTACTGTCTCGTATCCAAACAAAAGATGTCTTTTACACACAAAAAAAAAAAAGGAGAGGATAAAAGACAAAGTAGACATATATTTACATAAACCAACTTGGGATAAAAGACAAAGTAGACATATATTTACATAAACCAACTTAGGATAAAAGACAAAGTAGACATATACTATTTACATAAACCAACTTATTACTTACAAATAAATAAAGTCTACTTAGCTCATTATCGAAACACTCTTCCCATAACAGTGGCACACTCCTCTTGAGTAACTCAGTTTTAGAACAACAACACAAGTATTAGTTAAACATTATAGAGATTTAGTTCAAACTGCACTGATAAGCTCAAAGACTCAAGAGAGAGTTGCAATTGTAAACAGTTAACAGGGACTTGAAGTATTAAAGGGGACTAACCCTTATTAAATACAAAAGTAGCTACCCTTATTGCACTGATCGTCTCAAGACCCATTTCAGGTTTGAAATAAATTTCTAGTCTTCTTTATTCTTGAAAAAGATGCTCTACATCCAACTGTATGTTCCTACGATCAGTTAATTAAATCCTGTCACTGTAACTCTTCGTTGCTCACACTATTATGATGCGTAGGACGTAACCATCTTCTTTTTTGAAGTAAAGTCTGTATTATATAAGATAAGAAGATAAGATATTAAGGCTACTTACTTTGTAAAAATTTCAAAAATGTCTGTAGGCTATGTTTAACATCTCAAATCTGTCAGTTAATGTATTTCTGTGACTGGTTGGTCAAACATAGGAGAGACAAACAAAAAGATGTAGAAATTGTTTTTTCGGATCGCCAAAAGGCAATTGTTTTGTTATTCCCAAGATTAAAAATGTTTGCAGTAATTTATGTAACCGCAATGTCAGTTGCGGTCTGCATTTTTGGACCTGAGCAGCTTATCTTTTGGTCTCAAATACGCGTCCCTCACCTTGTTAGAAGCTCTTCAGATGTCTCTTTCAGAGTTTTCTGCTGCCAACGGCCTTGTCCTATGCTAGTGAGGGCAAAATGATGAGTAAGTTTATCTTTATATCGCTTCCTTTGGCACCTCTGTTACGACATCTTCTTTTCAACTTGCCAAAAAAGATCACTTTATGTGTTGTCATCCCCTATGCAGCTGTCGAATGGTTAGTAGTGCTCTTCTACACTCTACAACTCTACACCAACCACCAGCAGGCACGGTTAATTTAAGGTAGACCTGCTAGCCTATGGGAAATTAGAGACAGTGCTACCGGAAATCGACCCTATGCTTTGCTGTGTCAGTCTACATCTTGAACGTACTGAAGGTAGTTCTGTTTAATGTTACGTAGGCTGGAAATATGTTTTAAAATTCAAAATAATTTGCTGAAATTTGGGACTCTCTCTTTATATATATTTCTAGACATGTAAGAGCTCTAATCAGCTTCCTATTAGATCTCTACTCTAAAAAAAGTCATTCACTAAATACTTATTGTTTAGGTTGAAATGAAAGACAGTAGCACTGTGTATATTTAGAAAGGTTTTACATACAACTAAGAAAAGGAAATCTCTCTCTCTCACACGTACACATACGCACATAAAACATATAATAGTATCTGTATTTCTCTCTCTCTTTCACAGACACACACACACAAATAAAGAGTAACAAAAGAGCTTATATAATTCTCTTTCTTTGTCTCCGACACACACATACATCACTCCGTCAGTCGAGTGTACACGTAGAAACCTTAATGTTCCAGTGATGAAACACTCACTTGCATAATTTCACAAAAATTGTCGCGACGTATCTCTTTACCTAGTGTAACCAAGATAACTCTGACTAGTTCTTTACCTTCTTGACCCCTATTCAAACTGTAACTTACTAGGCTTTTTTATGAACCCTACTTGAATGATAGAACGTTTCATTTGGCAAGTAGCCAAACGTTTGTTTCTGATGAGGCCAGAGTCTAAATAGTTGTTTGTTTTACTTGACCCTATCTGATACTGGTGCAGGTTCTAGAGAGTAAGTGCTGACACACAAGAGACTAGTTTATTATCGCGTAGGAGAATCCTTTGCAAGTAGTCTGAAGATCAGAGTTGCAAAACGTTTCATTGCTATGAAGATCCATAATTTGTAACTGAAGAGCAAGCAATCAAGTTTCAATAACTATTGTAAAAAAAAATACAAAATCATGGAACGCCCGACTACTATTGGTAGAGCTCAATCGAAATAAAACATTTTAGAAGATAGATATTGAGCTGGTCAAGGAGAAAACGAATACATTCTCATTCGCTCCATGATAATATACAATCTAAACAGATAAACTTTCTAACAATTTACTGTACACTATAAATCGATACAAATAGTTTCTTTACAGGCAGGTTTTATTTTACTCATTATATTTGGATTCTTTTAGTCTTTAGGTTTCGCAAATGACGTCATAGACGCTGCTAAGGGAACTGGTTGAATGACACGGATTAAAGGCGGAAGCTTTACTCGCGGAGACAATTTCAAATATTGAAGAAATGAAGGACAATTGTGGAATCTCCTGGAACGTCAAATACTAGGCATATAAAAGGCGTATAAAGATGTATTTTAATTAAGGATGCTAAGATCTTTCAATGGTTATAGCACTATTACATTATAGTTAAGTCATTATTTAACCTGCTGTGCTCCTGTGTCCTTATTTACAAACTTGATTCCATTTCATGTAAACCAATCACTCTCTCACAGTGACACATTAAGTGTGCCAAAACTGTTCAAACGAACAAAGAGTGCGTAATGACGAAATGAACTAAGGTCAGGAATTTATACTTGATTAGCGGTACTCCCTTCAGACCTCACGGTCTATGGGGACAGATGATTTAAAGCTCATCTGTTTGTATTTCCGACGGTCAACGGAGGTGTCAATGTGTCCAGCACAACGACCAACTAATGTCAGGTACCCATTAGAGTTGGGCGGACTCAGTCTTATAAATACTTATTTTGAAAATCCCAGACTTCAGCAAGATTTGAACTCGAGACACAACGTCTCATAAGCCAAGCGCTTTATTAGTCTGCCTCCAAATCCTATGGTAATTTTATGTTGAGATATATATATATATATATAAAGTGGATTAAAAAATATCTATGACTTATTGTGTCTCGAAAGACATAAAACAACACCACCGGATAAAAGGTGTTACTATAATGTGTGACATATAAGTGAAGAATCATTAAGTGACCTCAACTAATTCAATTCGTTTCACTTTAGTCTGTTGGCTAAAAAGTGTTTACCAGAGAGGGTGTGGATCGAATCTTGTCACTCCAGATATTGGCCTACTACTGTTTGAAAACAAGATACGTACTTGGCGCAGTTTGTTATAGCTACTGTATTAATGTATTACATTACTAGCTCTATACTACTACTGTGTTATACTTAAACAGATTTCTATGAATGTTAGACAAAGACTGTTATTCTGATAAAGTAAGTAGTAAAGTTTTGCTGATGCGCTTCAAGTTGACAAGCCAAGAGGTCACGTGATCTCTGATTTACTTTTTTTTTTCGTGTTCATTGCTTTTTAAAGCTTTGCTTCCAACTAGCGTCAGTGCCGGATTTTAGTAAGTGAAGGCCTTTGGCAAAATTTTTGTGGTGGCCCATCTTAAAGCTTCAATGTAAATTACAGTTAAAAATGTAAATAAATGTATCTGAAGAGAGAAACGTGTCATCGAGAAAACTTCATCTTATTTCTCTTATTTTGTCATGTGTAATGGTACCTACAATGCAGAGACAAGATAGGATGTTATAAAAATATTGTCACTAAGTATTATATTCTTTTTACTAAACTTCAATAAAACTTTAACGAACTAATTTACAAACCAAAATGAAGATAACTTTTATTGACAATAAAAGCAGGTTTGTCAATTAAAGTTGGTTGTGAGTGTGTATGCGTTTCGTGTGTGAATGTTGTTTGTATTTGCAGCTATATTGTTCTTCTTGCAGTAGTTACGCTGACATGGCCAATTGTAGTCAAACTGAATTTCCATTTGATTGGACCAATAAAAATCATCTTATCGATCTAAAAGTTATGTTCATTTTTGTTTGATATGTTGAGAAAAAAATTAAATCTTAAGTAACTTCGGCCAAAAAAAAACAACAACTACTTCAAGATTACAATAAACAATAGTCCATCTTTCTCATCCCCCGAATTCCATTCCAATTTCGAATGACCTTTATCAGTATCCCCCCCCAATGTTCTTAGTCCTTCTTAAATGTAGTGACATCAGAATCTGTTTGGCCAATACAGACACGTAGCAACTCAAGTCACACCAAGAGACTATGTCAGTTCATGGCAACATTTGTACAGTGTAATGTACGCTTGTAATGTACGCTTGTAATGTATGCTTGTAATGGACGCTTGTAATGTACGCTTGTAATGTATGCTTGTAATGTATCCTTGTAATGTACTCTTGTAATGTATGCTTGTAATGTACGCTTGTAATGTACTCTAGTAATGTATGCTTGTAATGTATGCTTGTAATGTACGCTTGTAATTACGCTTGTAATGTACGCTTGTAATGTATGCTTGTAATGTACGCTTGTAATGTACGCTTGTAATGTACGCTTGTAATGTATGCTTGTAATGTATGCTTGTAATGTACGCTTGTAATGTACGCTTGTAATGTATGCTTGTAATGTATGCTTGTAATGTATGCTTGTAATGTACGCTTGTAATGTACGCTTGTAATGTACGCTTGTAATGTACGCTTGTAATGTATGCTTGTAATGTACGCTTGTAATGTACGCTTGTAATGTATGCTTGTAATGTATGCTTGTAATGTACGCTTGTAATGTACGCTTGTAATGTACGCTTGTAATGTACGCTTGTAATGTACGCTTGTTCTATGGACACCTATGGAGCTGTGGAAACATAAACTAACACTGTGACAAAAGTTGGGCCATTCTGCAAATATGATTCTATTCAATAATTACTCTTTGTGCATGACCTTTTGCCAAAGTGCCGATTTCAATACCAGATCATGCTAGCTAGAAACGAGTTACACTGAAACCGAATAAACAATTTAAACTTTTCAGTTCTTGCTGGGTATAAAGACAAAAAAAAAAAAAAATTGAGAATACTTGTTTTTGAAATTTAGGTTTTTAAATCTAAGTTGATGTTCTTTTAACTTTATTTGTTGCTTATGAAAACATGCACTATCAAAATTAGAACATTATCTTTTTAGTAGTTTTCATTGTATGTTTCAAGTCTTGACGTAGTCAATAGATCTATGTAGATTTAGCTATCCTTTGATACCCCAAGAGCCTTACACAATCATTTAAAAAAAAAAACGAAAAAAAACTTGGTAGTTGCTGATTACATTTAGAGCTTCATTTAGAAACAAAATAATTCTGCAGAAGGTCACAAAGGAAAAACTTTTAAAGGCTCATTATTAAATATGTTTTCCATTAATTAATTTATTTATTTCGTAAAATGCACATCAAGTGTCTGTTTTTTAAGCTGCCCCTAAGAAGAAATTATCTGCACTTAGTTTTGTGTGGTCTGTTCGTCCCTTTTAAATATAAAAACTACGAAATATATTGAAAATTCGATATCATGATATTTTAGATCTTTCAGAATTCTTATCCAACGGCTAATTTTTCTTTTCTGAATGTTAAAAGTTTAATTTTTAAAACAAAAACAGATGACCTTTTCTAGTTCACGAGATCTAAACAGGACGGACGGACAGACCCACCAAATAGCGTCTATTCCCCTTTCCTAAAAATCTCTATTTTTTTTTTTTTTTAGAAAAAATAAAACTTTTGTATACTAATTATGTGAATTTTATATAAAAATTATCTGATAGTTTATAATTGGATAGTTTATATAAAAATTCACACCCCGTTGAGAGTTGGGTGAGGGCGATTGCCCCTACCCCCCTACACACACACACCGGTCCACCAGTGTAACATAGAATCCTTCGCTCTCTCTGCATACAGAGCATCTTACATCTTACTTATAATGATCAGATTTAGACAGTATTAAATATCATATGAGCAATCACATGCAACATTTAAATGATGAGTGTTTTGTATAGAGGGAGATAAGCTTGTACTTGTTGATAGTTTGTAATTTGTTGATTCTGATATTCGTGTTGAAAATATTGAAACTTGTACCAGCATTATTTACCAAACAATGGACACATGGTAAACCCGCTGGGTCTTGTCGTTTTGTTAATCTATAGGTGATGTCCCTTGAAAGAACCGAAAGAGGCTTGAAAAACAAAAATGAAGTTTGATGACGTCATCCACCAGCTTGGAGACTTTGGCAGCTACCAAAAGCGTATGTTCTTGCTGACATGTCTAGTGTCCGTGCCCACAGCATTCCATATTTTAATGTCAGTCTTTGTACTGGCCGTGCCAGATCACAGGTAGGATACTTGGTTGCAAAATAGTTGATACTGATTTGTATGTAGTTCATATTTATTTAACCACACAAAATGAATGACTAGCTCTCGGTTTTCTACGATGTAAAAAGAGTCTGTTTTTAAGTGCAGTTTTACTGTTAACTGGGAATGGTCACATTAGATTTGTTTGCATTACGAATTGCTAGCTGCAGTTGACATTCTTTGGGCAATACATTACTGTAACATAGACAGAGAAGAGAAAACAATGTGAAGAAGTGTGGAGACCTAAACAGTGAAACGTACCGATTATAACCTTAGGAAGATTGGGAGACATTTTGAACTAAATAGACAAATAAGACAATATCAATGAGGACATAAAGGAAGACCACTTTTGCATACATAATAATAAAAATTAGTTTGTATTAAAACGAACGAACATAGAATTTGACTTTACGCAAAATGTTATCGTCATCGACATATAGAGAGAGACTGGACAATAGAGTCTATTTTACGCAGAATACAATTTTGGAAGATATAGTTTTTAGAGAGCTAGACAGTAGCTATAAGCAGTATAAAAGTAAAAGTAATTATAGGTTCTTTTTCAGTCAAAACTTATATAATTAATAGAACCTTTTATGTATTCTTCTTATTATTATTATGTGTCTCTAAGCGTGCTATATTATTTCATGCGGGCATAATAATGATTTTTTGTTATAAAAATGTTTTAGTTTTTTTTTTCTAATTTGGGCATTTTGTTGAAAAGAAAATCCGTAGACAAATTTATTTAACTTTGTGTGGATTTGAATTTCGCTGATGACATCGCAATACTGCTTATTCTTGTTTTTAATAATTAGTCTAAAATTGTGTCAGTAGACTTTTTTAATATTATAAAATGGTTTTGTAACACAATCTAACTCACTACAATAACACTTCTTTTCAGTCTCACGTTCTGGTGTCATCTGTCCTAAGACTGCTGACGACAATGCTACATATCTTGCATCATTTACAACCAATCGCTAACCTCTTCCCAACATCACTATAGAAATACATTATTACGCACACTCAATACAAGCAATTCAATACCTATTTAAAATGTTTTCTTATACTTCTTATCTATTAAACTGAATGGAATGTATTCACACAGATGTGCCATTCCAGAACTGGACAATGACACGTACGCGAGCCAAGGTCCCTGGCATGATGACCTCATCAATCAATCTATTCCATGGCTGAGTCAGAAGAGCATGTACTCCCAATGTGAAGTGTTTGTCAAAAATGTCACACAGAGATACTGGAGCAACATGACCAGAAAATGTGACAAATGGGTTTACAGCAAGGAAATATTTACATCCACATTTGTCACAGAGGTTTGTGGGATATATTTACATTCAGATTAGTCACACATACATTAACATTGATACACGTCGCAGTGGTTTATGGGATATATTTACGTTGGCATATATCACAGAGGTTTATAGGATATATTTACGTTGGCATATATCACAGAGGTTTATAGGATATATTTACGTTGGCATATATCACAGAGGTTTATAGGATATATTTACGTTGGCATATATCACAGAGGTTTATAGGATATATTTACGTTGGCATATATCACAGAGGTTTATGGGATATATTTACGTTGGTATATATCACAGAGGTTTATGGGATATATTTACGTTGGTATATATCACAGAGGTTTGGGGTGTATACTTTCAGCTAAATATGTCACAGATATTTGTAGAAAAGTCATTGATGATAAGTATATTAATTCATTAAACCTTAACTTTCAATTTACAATAACATGAAAACAAACAACAGGAACATGTAAACAAACAACACGAACATGTAAACATATAATACGAACATGTAAACATATTATAATACAAACATGCAAACATCTAATACGAACATGTAAACATATTATAATACAAACATGCAAACATATAATACGAACATGTAAACATATTATACGAACATGTAAACATATTATAATACAAACATGTAACATGAACATATAAACATATAACATGAACATTTAAATATATAATATTAGTCGACTTACGGTGTAGCATACGCCTTAGGCCAATGCAACCTATGCTACCGCTGTGGGCCCCACACTTTCATAGGACCCGCGCTTATTCTAGGTGTGAATTATTAAATTAAATTATTTTATAACTTTTAACATTTCCCACAGCCTCCTGATTTACCAGGAGTTCCTTAAAATCTCCTGAAATTGCAAAATATACGAAAAAGTCCTGAAAATAGGAAATTATTAAAATCTTTTGAAAACTCATACAAATCTCATGAAATATATAGAAAATTGTCATTTTTGGGTGTCATTCAATATGGAAAACGCCAATCCTACGCGCGATTTAAAAAAAAAAACGGCATTTTCCCGTAATTTTGGAATCTGGTGAAGGAAACTTCTCGCGCACCAAACTAATGAAGAATTGTTTGAGGTGAACATTTCTTGTAGATAGATTGAAACATTTGGTCATTCTTGCTATTTAGCGTCATCTTTGTAGGAAATTTTGTTTTATGATGTACTGTATGATTTCGCTACACGCAAGGCTCGTTAAGTATTTCTGTACGTAGTAAAGAAAGAATAAATTGTAAAAACGAATTTATTTTCTAATACAAACTTTTAAATTTCACTTACTATCCGTATCCCTACCCAAATATATCCCCACGAAATCCGTTTCGCATAGTGCCCCACAACGGTTGAGTCCGGCCCTTGCTATTTAGCGACGGGTGAATACAGAGTAGATTACTTGTTCTCTTTCCCCCTCCCTCTTTTTTTGCTGCTAAAACTACGTGGGGTAGAAATAAAAAAGAGTGATCTTTCCATGATTTTTTGGTCAAAAAGGTTAAGTCCGGCCCTGCTTTTTTGTGACGGGTGAATACTGCTTGTTCTCCCCCCCCCTCTTTTTTCTTCGTAGTGTAACTCTAGTCCGACTTTTCAGAAATAAAATAGTGATCTTTCCATTACTTCTTGTCCAGAGTCATGAAGAGAATTGTATATATATAGACAGTCAACCCAAAGTGTAAGATACGTCGCTATTTTGCAGGGCCGGCCACCTATGCGACCGCAGTGGGCCCCACACTTTCATAGGACCCGCGCTAATTCTAGGAGTAAATTGTTAAATTAAACCATTTTGTAACTTATAACGGATTTCCCGCGGCCGCCTGATTTACCAGGAGCTCCTGGAAATGTAATGATATTGCAAAATAAACAAAAAATTCTGGAAATATCCGGAAATCATTAAAATCTTTTGAAAACTCATACAAATCTCATGAAATATATAGACAAAAATTGTCATTTTGGGGTGTCATTCAATATAAAAAAAAATGACAATCCTACGCGAGAGAAAAAAAAAGCCATTATCCCGTAATTTTGGAACCTATTGAAGAAAAATTCTCGCGACTCAAACTAATGAAGAATTACTTGAGGTCAACAATACTCGAAGATACATTGAAACATTTGGTAATTCTTGCTATTGAGCTTGATCTATGTAGGAAATTGAATTTTTATGATGTACTGTATGACTTCGCTACACGCAAGGCTCGTAAAGTAATTCTGTACGAAGTAAAGAATGAATGTAAATGCAAAGACGAATGTATTATAAAAAAACTTGAAACGCGCTCTTGACAAGATGGCTGCTCCCTGTTTACAGTTATCATAGATGAGTTAAATTTTCGTTTTGTTGTATATAAACCAAATAAAATTCCTTTAAAAAGCTATTCAACTAATAAACTAATATCTTTAAATTATAGATTTAACTTAATTCAGCATTATTTCCACTAATTAATTCAAATTAACAACTCTTAGTTTAGGACTATTTTGTCTCACTAATCAATAATAATTATATTTAATATTATTTAGTCTATATTTATTTTTATATTCTTGGATTTTAGATCTAGTCAGTCTTAGACTTAGACTTTAATTAAGGCCTTAGATCTACTAATCATCTACAAATACTACTAATTATAAACTAATAATTATACTCTATATAGTTAGTTAAAGTTAGTTAAACACATAAATATATTGATCTACAATTAGATCTAAATCTTGAATTAGATCTGGATCTAGTCTAGGTCTATATTTTGAATAAACCATTTGATTGTCATTGTAAATTAGCTATCACTTTAGACTTAGCTTAGGCCATCTTAGGCATTTTTAACCTTAAACTATTTTAGACTAGACCTTTTAAAACTAAAATCAACAACAGTCATCATGAAATTGCTCTGGCTATTTATCCTAATAATTACTAAATACACACTAGCTGAACACAGAACTAGATCTACCTCAGTCAACACTAAACTTAAAAAGGAAACAACAGTCATAATCAATCATCACACTTTAGATCAATGCAACTTCAAAAATAACCTAACATACACATCAATAACATTAAAGAAGATTACCCATCACAAATGGAAGTTCTCAATCAGACACAGTAGAAATAAATACCTTTCACTGTTAATATTAATAGCAGGAGATGTAGAGTCAAATCCAGGGCCTAGATCTAAAGATAGATGCAACATCTGCAAAAAAGTATGCACCATGAAACAGAAAGCCATTCAATGTGACACCTGCGATGAATGGTACCATGCATCATGTCTCCATATGAATACACCTGTGTATTATGCCTTAGGCAACAAAGATGCATCATGGCACTGTGTACCGTGTGGGTTACCTCAGTTTACATCAGGACTGTTTGATTCCTTTGATGCAGACACTTCTAACCCATACAACATCTTAGACACCATCCCAAAACCAACTCACCAACCACTAGCCAGATCCACTCCTGTTAAACCTAAATCTACTAAAATTAATACAACAGCCTCACTAAACAAACCTACTAAAGAAGTAATACCAAAATACCTTAAAACCTTAGTAATAAATTTTCAAAGTATTAGGAACAAAACAGCAGACTTAGAAATTTTATTAGAATGTGAGAAACCAGACATAATTGCAGGAACAGAAACTTGGCTACATCCTGAAATTTATAATGCAGAAATTTTCAATAGTAATTATGAAATTTTTAGAAAAGATAGGGCTGATAATCATGGAGGAGTTCTTTTAGCAATAAAAAACACTCTTATAGCAGAAGAAATTACCTTACCTAACTCAAAAAACATAGAATCTACATTTTGTAAAATTAATACCACCTCAACATCCCTTATAATAGGCAGCATTTACAGACCACCAATTTCTAGTTTAGAATACATGCAGGAACTATGTAATCAGATTACTACACTTAAAGAGACAAATAAAAATGCAGTTTTTTGGATTATGGGTGACTTCAACCTACCTGATATAAATTGGAAAACACTAACCATAGATAAACACCAAAACCTTAAGGACATAAATGAGCTTTTCATAGAAACTTTACACAACCTAAGTTTAGATCAAATCATTAAAAAGCCAACTAGATTAAACAACACATTAGATCTCTTCTTAACCAACAGACCCGGATTAGTAGTTGATTATAATATTATCCCTGGTCTATCAGACCATGAGATCATAAAAATACACAGTCAGATAAAAGCAGTAGCCAATACAAAAACCAAAAGAAAAATCTTACTCTGGAATAAATGTAACCTAACACAACTACACCAAGCTGCATTAAACTTTCAACAAACATTCTTATTAGAAAAAGACATTAACCAACCAGTCGATGACCTCTGGAATTTCATTAAAAACCATCTTAAAAGCATTATAGAAAATCATATACCAACTAAATACACATCAAACAAAATAAATAAATGCTGGTTTAATAATAGACTAAAGAAGCTTTGTAAACAGAAGGAAAACCTATATAGAAAATTTAAAGAAACCAAGGCAGAAAGAGTTTACAAAAAGTATATAAAAATTAAACACCTAACCCAAAAAGTAAGCAGACAGCTGCAGAGTGAATACATAAACAATGTAATATCTAAAGATAACAACAAAAACCTATGGTCATACATTAAGTCTAAGAAAATGGAAACAACAGGCATAGCGCCATTAAAAGATGAACATAACATAATACATAATGATAATGAAACTAAAGCAAACATCCTAAACAAATACTTTGCATCAGCATTCTCAGCCCCAGGAGACAAAGACATATTTCTTAATTTGAACCAAGTAGACAACATAGAAGATTTAGTAGTACAAGAAAATGGAATTAAAAAACTATTAGCCAACACCAAACCAAATAAAGCGTCTGGACCTGATGGTATTCCAGCTAGATTACTCAAAGAACTAAGCAATGAGCTAGCCCCAGTGTTCAAAATACTCTTTCAGGCATCGGTTAACCAGGGCAGAGTACCAAAGGACTGGAAAGAAGCGAATGTCACCCCCCTATTTAAAAAAGGAGAAAAATCTGACCCAGGAAACTACAGACCAGTATCACTTACCAGCATCACATGTAAAATACTAGAACACATAATATGTAGCAACATCATAAACCACTTAGACAAACATAATGTCCTCACCCCATACCAACATGGCTTTAAGAAATATAGATCATGTGAAACCCAACTAATAGGACTAATTGATGATTTCTCAAAAGGTTTAGATAATAGTGAACAAATAGATGCTATCTTACTAGATTTTTCCAAGGCTTTTGACAAAGTTCACCACCATAGTTTGCTTAAAAAATTAAAATATTTCGGCATTAACGGTCCACTGCATCAGTGGATTAAAGATTTTCTGATAGGGAGAGAACAAACTGTAATAATAAATGGCTCTAAATCAACACCAATAACAGTAAACTCAGGTGTACCTCAAGGAACAGTCTTGGGTCCACTACTATTTTTAATTTACATAAATGATTTACCAAATTGCATTAGTTCAGGAACAAAAGTCAGATTATTTGCAGACGATTGCATAATATATAGAACAATAAAAACAAAACAAGACACAGATATTTTACAAAGAGAATTAGATGAATTACAGAAATGGGAATCAAATTGGAGCATGTCTTTCCACCCAGAAAAATGTCAGTTGTTAAGAGTAACAAAAAAACTAAAACAAATTAATTCCACTTATCTTATTCATGGCAAACCAGTAACACAGACTAAAAACTCAAAATACCTAGGTGTTATAATAAATGAAAAACTGTCATGGAATCCACATATTGATGAAACTATAAAAAAATCCAACAAAGCATTAGGGTTTATTAAAAGAAATTTCTATAAATCAAATAAGAACATAAAACTAAAATGTTATTTAACCTTGGTTAGGCCAATAATAGAATATGCATCCACCGTGTGGGACCCCTCAACTCAAGAAAACATTAAGAAACTGGAACAAACACAAAATAGAGCAGTGAGATTCATAACAAACGAATATTCACATTTGACTAGGGTAACACCATTAGTAAAATCACTAAATTTAGAAAGCCTTCAGGACAGAAGACTCAAAAGTAAAGTAGCAATTATACATAAAACACTGAACCATAATCTTCAAATACAAAAACAAAATTTAATAAAATACTCTGAAAGACACAAAAACAAAGGCACATTCCTCGTCCCATATGCTAGGACAAATTTGTACAAATACTCCTTCTTCCCTAGTGCTATTAGAGCATGGAATGGGTTGCCTGAGCTAGCCAGAAAAACCAGTGACTTGGCAGAATTTAAGTCATTGGTTAATATGCATGACTAAATGCATGACGCGTAGGACGTAATCATCTTCTTTTTTGAAGTAACGTCTGTATTATATAAGATATATATATATATATATATATATATATATATAAACTCTTAATTTTCACTTATAATCCGTATCCCTACCCAACCTGGACCCTGCGAATTCCGTTTCGCATTGGGCCCAACACTGGTTAAGTCGGACCCTGCTATTTAGTGGTGACGGGTGAATTCAGAGTAGATTACTTGTTATCCCCCCCCTCTCTTTTTTTTCGTAGACCGCTAAAACTACATGGGGTAGAAATAAAAAAAGAGTGATCTTTCCAGGACTTCTTGGTCACAACGGTTAAGTCTGCTATTTTGTGACGGGTGAATTTTACTTGTTCTCCCCCCCCCCCTTTTTTTTTCTTAGGTCAACTCTAGTCCGTCCCACTTGCAGAAATAAAAGAGTGATCTTTCTTTTACTTCTTGCGTGTCCAAACTATTGAACCATGAAGAGAATTGTATATATAAGTTAAGATAAGATAAGATAATTATTATTGATCCAATCAATGGAAATTCAGTTGACAACAATGAACAACCTCAGCGTAACCACTGTAGCAATAACATTATATATGCAAATACGAATAACACTCACACATGAAACACATAGACACTCACAACCAGCGCTTTATGAATTAGACTTCTATGTACTTCTCGATGATGACAGCTGATCTTGTAACACTCTGACCGACAGTGGGATGAAGGAGTTTTTAAATCTTTCTGTTTTAGTTCTAATGGAAAGGAGACGACCACTTCGTTCAGATCTGATGTAACAGTGTTTTGGCAAGGCATCTTTCATGGAAAAGCTCTTCAAGAGATGGTAGCTGTGTTCAAGTGATATACGATGCTTTTTTTCATTAGTCTATTTAGTCTAAGTCTTTGTGCAAGTGAAGCATTACCATACCAGCAGGTGATGGCAAAATTATTATATCCATATAATCTTGGACTTTTTAAATTCACGGCAGATCAACATGGTGTGTGATGATATTTCGTTTAAAACGTACGCTTTCATGGCTGTGATGGGGGGCAACATGGTTGGATCACTCATTTTAGGACCATTGGCAGATGTGTGAGTATTTTATAAATTATAAATTTAATGACATTAAAAAATTGTATTCGAAGTGAACGTGAGGGCAAAATGGCGCCCGAGTTGATATTGAAAGCACTTCCAAAAGCCCCCCCCTCTAACCCCCCCCCCTCCAAAAAAAAGAAGAAAAAAAATTGTTTCAACATCTGCCTCTGAAAGAGACTAACAAAGGCTGAGGGACAAACATTTGGGGCCCAAAGAAAAGCCCTTGCAAAAGGCAGGCCCTGAAGACAAAAACTTCAATAGACCTGACTCAGATGTGACAATTTTGCAGGTCACTACTGGGATTGCGTGGTGGTATGAAACACTGCACTCATTTTTTAAAAAGGTTCATAATAAAAGACATTGCCATTATCTTTAGAACTATCGTATCATCACGTGTTCATGTCAGGTTCTAATATATTTGAACGACATAAATCTTCGTGAGGTAATACCATTTCTGCAGCATTAATTTACAAAAACAAAACAGAAACTACTTTTTGATCCGTGCGATAGAGAGAGAGATCCATTATTTTATAACAAATCTTTGGTTTAGTTCTCTTTAAAGAGCTTCCAATTATATGATTTTATTTGTTGTTTCATTTTATCTACATTGTACTGATACGATTTTCCCTCTAGGTTAGGTCGCAAGAAAGTTGTATTGTTGGGCACCATTGGTCAGTTTGCTAGTGGTCTTGCTGTAGCTTTTGTCCACTCTTATGTTCCATTTGTCATCTTGAAGTTTTGTGCCACCTTCTTTGGTAGTGGACTCTACCTCGCTTCCTATGTCATCGGTAAGAGGGTTGTTTCGTGAATTGTCGTGAATTGTAATGACGTTTTTCTATAAGCCGCTATTAGTTTTGCGTGTGGTCGATCTGTTCGAGGCTTGTCCGCACATTCGCTGGTCGACTGAGGATGGCATCGAGCAGGGTATGAAACCGAGACGGTAGAGATAATCAGTCCTGCGCGCTAACCGCACGACCAGGCATTGACAAACTGGTTACAAACTAATAGCCTACTATTGATAATATATCTACACATTACGGAATGTCAACTACCGGATATGTACAATATGTCAGAAGAACGATTTTAGATAATCTTTTGGTATTGAGCATTTTCATTTAAATGGAACTATAATGAGGATGTAGATCTACCTAAATTGAACTACTAATTTAGCACTCTCAATATCTATATCTACTAGATTTAGATCTAAAATATATTTTTGGGATAATGTAGATGTAATTAATAGACTAATTGCAATTTGAAATATTAAAATAGTTGATTAGTTTTAGTATTTTATAACATTGCAATATTGACATATTGACAATCTAGACTTTAGAAATAAAAATCTACACTTTAAGCCTAGAAATTAAAACTATAGATCTTGATCTAGTCTAAATTATGGCTGTCTGGTAGTTAGGTTTGCGCGCTGGACTGTCGTTTGGATTCATCAATGGTCCCAGGATCAAACCCTGACCGTTCCGGGCCCCGCTCCCATCCCCCGTCGTCCTACGGGAGGTTTGAACTACAACTCTGAAGGAACATGTAAAACAACAAACATTCTAAACTACATCAAGAAATTGATAATGATTTTAATTAGAACTTAAATCTAAATCTAGTTTTAAAAATCTAGCTCTAGTGTAAAGAAAAAAATCTAGATTTTGTGTAAAAAATCTAGCTCTAGTGTAAAAAAAATCTAGATCTAGTGTAAAAAATCTAGATTAGATCTAAATCTAGCTATTATGTCTTTTTGCTTTGCAGACAGGCTCTTCGAAGAACTTCTGTATCTGGTATTTTGTCTTGCCATTTGACATTTAGTATTTTTCTCAGACATGTCATGTGGAAGTGCTTCAGTTTCTTTGCATGTTTACTGTAAACTGTCCATGTTTCTGAGGCATAGAGCAATGTGGGGAGGATGACGGCTCTATAGACCCCTAGCTTTGTGTTTGTGGTGATACCACGTCTGTTCCAGACAGTTTTAGACAGTCTGCCATAGAATGCACTGGCCTTGGCGATACGCAGGTCGATTTCACTATCGATTTTTCCATTTCTGGAGAGTGTGCTGCCAAGATATGTGAATTTGTCCACTGCGTTTATATCCTGTCCATTTATAGTGATGCTTGGATCCGAGTAGGCTTTCCCAGGAGCAGGTAGATACAAGACTTCAGTCTTGTTCGTATTAATGGTAAGGCCAAAGTCTGAGCATGCTCTTGAGAAGTCACTGACTATGCTCTGCAGATCGTTTTCAGAGCAGGCATTTAGGGCACAGTCGTCAGCAAATAGCAAGTCTCTGATTACTGCTGCATTTGTTTTTAATTTTGCTTTGAGCCGCCTCGGGTTGAATAGGCCACCATCAGATCTGTATGATATATTTATCCCGTTGTTTTCTCTATTTGTGAATGCATCTGTCAGCATAGCGGAGAACATGATAATGAACAGTGTAGGTGCTAGGACACAGCCTTGTTTTACCCCGTTTGATACTTCGAAGGGCTCTGATGGTTCTCCACTTTCTTGGACACGAGCCTTCATGCCCTCATTAAATAGTCTCACCATGGTTATGACTTTTGTGGACAGCCATACTTTGACATGATCTTCCAGAGTCCTTCTCTGCTAACACAATCCTGATGCAGTCCCAGCTGCGATGGACAGGTCAAGTCTACAGAATGGAAGACCACCGCATCCCTAAACGACTCTTGTATGCAAAGGAAAGCGCTCGCAAGGTGGTCAAAAAAAGTGCTTCAGGGACACCCTCAAAGCTTCTCTGAAGGTGTTCAGCATAGACCCAGGCACCTGGGAGACAGGTTGCTGAGGAAAAAAGAACAACGCTGGCAGAAGAAAAACGCCATAAAAGAAAAGCAAGGCAAACGACACTAGCTCCAGCTGGAATAACCTGCCCAGTGTGCGACCGAACATTCCGGGCTCACATAGGTCTCACCAGCCACACGAGGAGGCATAAAACCCCAGTGCAAAGCCCTCAGACCCCTGGATGACAAAGTGGTCATCATCGAACCACGATGGACGGACTATATGTCTTTTTAAAATGCGAGTCACATTACGAGGTTTAATAAACATTACTATACCGAGTTGTTTTAGCTTTTTAAGAATTTATTCCATATGACGTCAAAGGGAAAAAAAATCCACTACGTCACACGGCCTAGTTAGACTAAAAAATATCATCTATACGAGCAGCTTGTTGAGGGTTCATAGACATTGGTGCACCGAGTTAGTTCTTTTAGCATTTCATTTGATGGGCTAGTTAGACTTAATATATATATGTATATACAAGTATTAAAGACGCTTTTTTTGTTGTTTTGTCTGTCAGTCTGTCTGTTCGTTATGTTAATAGAGAGAAAAAAAAAAGACTAAAAGTTATTGAAAATCTGATTAAAATTTAATTTCACTTCCGAAACATCGCATTAGTTTTAAGTTTCTATAATAGATTCTAACTGTAAATATAGTCTAAAAATTGATTTTCAATAATCATTTCTAGTAAATTACTTTCTTATTTTAAAATCCTGAATAACCTACTGTGGATATTTTTGAAAAAAATAAAATTATTTGACATAATTCGTTTTAAGTAAAAATTCGGAACGATTGATATTGATAAATAAACTATAGTGACGTAGTGTCAAAGAATATAAGTGTAATATTAGTCAATTATGCGATTTCAAACAATCATTTGACATAATTTATTTTTATAAAACAATATCCGAAACAACTTTATAGTTAATGAAATATAAATCAGTATAGATATTTTTATTTAGCATTTATATGCCATTTACATTAAAAAACCGGAACAACATATTAAAGATCATGTGTTTTTTGCAATGTTTAAAGATGAAAATAAAATCTAATATAAGTTAGAAGAGCAAACAAATATTCATTGGCATTGATTTGTTTTTCACAAAACATCCGGAACATTCTATTATAGATACTTAAAACTATTCCAATATTTCTGAATGAAAAATTAAAGGTTAAATAAGATTTACAATAGCCTCTAGTGTTATTTGTTAATCGAATCGTAACGGACAGACCGACCAACAGACAAAACGCACAAAAATAATCTTCTTTTATTCGGATGGGGGCACTAAACAAAAAAAAATATCGGATTTTTAAAAAAAGTTATGGAATTGGTTTAGCACCATGGCATGTTGCGACGTTACGCTACTGCACGAAAGTCGCTGCATAAAAAGTCCATTTTAAAAAATGTGCGTGATATTTACATACAAAGTGCATTATTAGACTTTATAAACAAACAGAAATGTTTTCTTTTAATTTTATGATTATATTTAATATTATTTAGTCTATATTTATTATTATATCTATAGATTTTAGATCTAGTCAGTCTTAGACTTTAATTAAGACCTTAGATCTACTAATCATCTACTAATAATAACTAATAGTAATACTCTATATAGTTAGTAAAACACATAAATATATTGATCTAGAATTAGATCTGGATCTAGTCTAGGTCTATATTTTGAATAAACCATTTGAGTGTCATTGTAAATTAGCTTTCACTTTAGACTTACACTTAACTTAGGCCATTTTAGGCATTAACCTTAAACTAGATTTAGACTTGACCTTTAAAAACTAAAATCAACAACAGTAATCATGAAATTGCTCGGGCTATTTATCCTAATAATTACTAAATACACACTAGCTGAAAACAGAACTAGATCTACCTCAGTCAACACTAAACTTAAAAAGGAAAAAACAGTCATAATCAATCATCACACTTTAGATCAATGCAACTTCAAAAATAACCTAACATACACATCCATAACATTAAAGAAGATTACCCATCACAAATGGAAGTTCTCAATCAGACACAGTAGAAATAAATACCTATCACTGTTAATATTAATAGCAGGAGATGTAGAGTCAAATCCAGGGCCTAGATCTAAAGATAGATGCAACAAAAAAGTATGCACCATGAAACAGAAAGCCATTCAATGTGACACCTGCGATGAATGGTACCATGCATCATGTCTCCATATGAATACACCTGTGTATTATGCCTTAGGCAACAAAGATGCATCATGGCACTGTGTACCGTGTGGGTTACCTCAGTTTACATCAGGACTGTTTGATTCCTTTGATGCGGACACTTCTAACCCATACAACATCCTAAACACCATCCCAAAACAAACTCACCAACCACTAGCCAGATCCACTCCTGTTAAACCTAAATCTACTAAAATTAATACAACAGCCTCACTAAACAAACCTACTAAAGAAGTAATACCAAAATACCTTAAAACCTTAGTAATAAATTTTCAAAGCATTAGGAACAAAACAGCAGACTTAGAAATTTTATTAAAATGTGAGAAACCAGACATAATTGCAGGAACAGAAACTTGGCTACATCCTGAAATTTATAATGCAGAAATTTTCAATAGTAATTATGAAATTTTTAGAAACGATAGGGCTGATAATCATGGAGGAGTTCTTTTAGCAATAAAAAAACACTCTTATAGCAGAAGAAATTACCTTACCTAACTCAAAAAATATAGAATCTACATTTTGTAAAATTAATACCACCTCAACATCCCTAATAATAGGCAGCATTTACAGACCACCAAATTCTAGTTTAGAATACATGCAAGAACTATGTAATCAGATTACTACACTTAAAGAGACAAATAAAAATGCAGTTTTTTGGATTATGTGTGATTTCAACCTACCTGATATAAATTGGAAAACACTAACCATAGATAAACACCAAAACCTTAAGGACATAAATGAGCTTTTCATAGAAACTTTACACAACCTAAGTTTAGATCAAATCATTAAAAAGCCAACTAGATTAAACAACACATTAGATCTCTTCTTAACCAACAGACCTGGATTAGTAGTTGATTATGATATTATCCCTGGTCTATCAGACCATGAGATCATAAAAATACACAGTCAGATAAAAGCAGTAGCCAATACAAAACCCAAAAGAAAAATCTTACTCTGGAATAAATGTAGCCTAACACAACTACACCAAGCTGCATTAAACTTTCAACAAACATTCTTATTAGAAAAAGACATTAACCAACCAGTCGATGACCTCTGAAATTTCATTAAAAACCATCTTAAAAGCATTATAGAAAATCATATACCAACTAAATACACATCAAACAAAATAAATAAATAGCTGGTTTAATAATAGACTAAAGAAGCTTTGTAAACAGAAGGAAAACCTATATAGAAAATTTAAAGAAACCAAGGCAGAAAGAGTTTAGAAAAAGTATATAAAAATTAAACACCTAACCCAAAAAGTAAACAGACAGCTGCAGAGTGAATACATAAACAATGTAATATCTAAAGATAACAACAAAAATCTATGGTCATACATTAAGTCTAAGAGAATGGAAACAACAGGCATAGCACCATTAAAAGATGAACATAACATAATACATAATGATAATGAAACTAAAGCAAACATCCTAAACAAATACTTTGCATCAGCATTCTCAGCCCCAGGAGACAAAGACATATTTCTTAATTTGAACCAAGTAGACAACATAGAAGATTTAGTAGTACAAGAAAATGGAATTCAAAAACTATTAGCCAACACCAAACCAAATAAAGCGTCTGGACCTGATGGTATTCCAGCTAGATTACTCAAAGAACTAAGCAATGAGCTAGCCCCAGTGTTCAAAATACTCTTTTAGGCATCGCTTAACCAGGGCAGAGTACCAAATGACTGGAAAGAAGCTAATGTCACCCCCCTATTTAAAAAAGGAGAAAAATCTGATCCAGGAAACTACAGACCAGTATCACTTACCAGCATCACATGTAAAATCCTAGAACACATAATATGTAGCAACATCATAAACCACTTAGACAAACATAATGTCCTCACCCCATACCAACATGGCTTTAGGAAATATAGATCATGTGAAACACAACTAATGGGACTAATTGATGATTTTTCAAAAGGTTTAGATAATAGTGAACAAATAGATGCTATCTTACTAGATTTTTCCAAGGCTTTTGACAAAGTTCACCACCATATTTTGCTTAAAAAACTAAAATATTTCGGCATTAATGGTCCACTGCATAAGTGGATTAAAGATTTTCTGATAGGGAGAGAACAAACTGTAATAATAAATGGCTCTAAATCAACACCAATAACAGTAAATTCAGGTGTACCTCAAGGGTCTTGGGTCCACTACTATTTTTAATTTACATAAATGATTTACCAAATTGCATTACTTCAGGAACAAAAGTCAGATTATTTGCAGACGATTGCATAATTTATAGAACAATAAAAACAACACAAGACACAGATATTTTACAAAAAGAATTAGATGAATTACATAAATGGGAATCAAATTGGAGCATGTCTTTCCACCCAGAAAAATGTCAGTTGTTAAGAGTAACAAAAAAACTAAAACAAATTAATTCCACTTATCTTATTCATGGCAAACCAGTAACACAGACTAAAAACGCAAAATACCTAGGTGTTATAATAAATGAAAAACTGTCATGGAATCCACATATTGATAAAACTATAAAAAAAATCCAACAAAGCATTAGGGTTTATTAAAAGAAATTTCTATAAATCAAATAAGAACATAAAACTAAAATGTTATTTTACCTTGGTTAGGCCAATAATAGAATATGCATCCACCGTGTGGGACCCCTCAACTCAAGAAAACAATAAGAAACTGGAACAAACACAAAATAGAGCAGTGAGATTCATAACAAACGAATATTCACATTTGACTAGAGTAACACCATTAGTAAAATCACTAAATTTAGAAAGCCTTCAGGACAGAAGACTCAAAAGTAAAGTAGCAATTATACATAAAACACTGAACCATAATCTTCAAATACAAAAACAAATTTTAATAAAATACTCTGAAAGACACAAAAATAAAGGCACATTCCTCGCCCCATATGCTAGGACAAATTTGTACAAATACTCCTTCTTCCCTAGTGCTATTAGAGCATGAAATGGGTTGCCTGAGCTAGCCAGAAAAACCAGTGACTTGGCAGAATTTAAGTCATTGGTTAATATGCATGACTAAATGCATGACGCGTAGGACGTAATCATCTTCTTTTTTGAAGTAACGTCTGTATTGTATAAGATAAGATAAGATAGCAGCTAGTTGACCAGAAAAAAACATCTTTAACTATTATTTATATTAGTTGTAAACATTTCCTGTACATTTTATAAACATATTTGACTTAGTGCTACTGAAAATACACAACTTGTTTCGAACTTTGTTAGCATATTGTAACATTACCTCCCTTACATTTACGTAATTGCCTTTTTTGTCCCTTACGGGGCCGCTAAAAATCCAATATGATATTTTACAATTTTCATGCAACGAATACTTTTTTTTTATTTAGAAAAAAATAAATATTTAAATTCAAATAATCAAGTTTTTTATTTTTTATTTTTATAAATACACCTTTTTTAATACTATTAACTATGAATAAAAAACAACAACAAAGGAGACAACTTAGACAAGTAAGTACGGGAGGTGTTGTCAAAACAAATTCGAAACAAATTACTATTACTAAATAACATACTTTCTGTCACAAGAGCTTCTTATATTTTAAACAATTAGTATGCATATAAGTCGAATATAATTTAAAACAAGGATTAATAAGTAGTGTTTCATGACAGACGTGTAGTGCAAAATGCACGCGCAACATTTAAACATTAACCAAAGGGAAAAGTTTCTTTGTTGAGGCATTAACTAAAAAAATTCGCCCTTTACAAAACAATTATATCAATTTTAAGATCATTTAATAACATCAGATATGTTCACATGCAACTATATCTTCATAACAATTAATTCATTGAATACATATGAATATTAACAATGTAATAATAATAAAATTAATAAATCCCCGTGTATCTTGTGGTATCAGGTCGTTAGTCGAACTAACAATACAACAGTATCGGCAACACTTTCGACATTCTCATGTCTCTTCTTTTTGTATCGACGGAGATAGGGTTGTAGTTTTGGATTGTTTGTAGTTCATAGTTTCTGAATTATTTTTTTTTTGAAAATATTGAAACCTTCCTTTTTACCTGCTTGAGTGGACCACGTTTGGGGCTGATTTTGAGTTTGTGTTTGCAAACAAACTTTCTTCGTAATCTTGTTTAAAATTACATTTGCATATCGCAACTCTCATGCTCAGTGCGCTATGGTCCAATTTTTTTTTTTTGTAAACCAGAGGGGAGGGGGTACCTGGGACAAGGTTTCCGTTCTGCCTTTGAGTGCCCAGCCAACACTAACTCAGGTCGAGTGTTTGAACTTAAGACCCTCTTGCTAGATAGCCAAATGGTTTATGTCTCTTAGCCACAAATTATACTCATTAAAAGACAATAGATTTTTTTCTGGGTAAAACTTTTTCGTCATTGCATTTTGTGGTAGGTTATCTTCTGACACCAATGTTAAATATTTAGTTGACAACTCCACGTTATTGTACCCTTAAGGTGATTCTTAGGAGCAAAATGAAAACAAATGAAAGCGACAGTCGCGTTCTGAAATCAGAACATTGTCTTGTTTACACCCTTAGGCTGAAAATACTATAATTTATATTTGCTAGTATAAAATGATCTCTACAAAAGATTTAAAAGACATAAAGAAACAAACAAAAATGCTTCAATAAAATATCACTGAAACTCGTCCTGACATTCAATGATTTCTCTTCCAAGGCATGGAGCTTGTGGGTCCAAGAAAAAGAAAATACGCTGGGATTATAAAGGAATGCTTTTGGGCTCTTGGACATTTCCTTTTGATTGCTATTGCCTACGGACTACGAGATTGGAGACACTTACAGATTGTATTATCAATCCCTAACTTTTTAATCCTCTCATATTTCTTGTAAGTGACTTGCATATATTTTAAGATAAACACAAATCATGTTTTAATATTGTTACAAATGAATAGTGATAGGTAGAGGTCAACGTATGACCCCGGCGAGATGACACAGCAGCGAGTGTTCTCTGGAATCTACGCGTATAAACAAAGACAGGATGTGACGTGTCCTCACGTGTTGTTCCAGGTGACAAACTAAGAAGGGTGCAGTTACTAATGAACAGTGACAGATAGAGGTCAGTACGTGTGAACCGGCTTGAGGACACTGCAGCAGGTGTTCTCTGGAATCTACATGTAAAAACAAAGACAAGATGTGACGTTCCCTCACTTGTTGTTCCAGGTGATACTAGCAGTGTTTGTGCAACTTTGGAGGAGCGATAAGGGACTCTATATAAGCCAGAAAGTTAATGTGAAAGTCAGTCGTGAGTGAGACGTTACAGTCGATACAAACAATGTAAGACGTGTGCGGCTCTAGTGGAAGAGAAATGTGTACGACTCGATGCAAGTTAACTAGGGTAGAGTTAACTGGAGTGGACTACTGTTGTTAAAGTCTATACAGCGAACTACAGTAGACTTGAGCCGTTACAGTCGATACAGACGATGTAAGACGTGTGCGGCTCTGATTCGATAGACTTGAGTACGACTTGGTTCAGCTTTGGGAGACCTGGAGCGACACTGGAAAGTGTGTCGTTGGTCTATTCTGTGGAATACGGCTCGATGCAAGTTGAGAAGCGATGAATAGCAACGAAGTGAAGAGATGAATTGCAACGAAGTATAGCTAACAGGAAACTGACAGATATTGTACAGTCTTCTACGCTACATGTTACAGTAACAAATTGTTAGAGTTAATAGTCAATAAAGTTATATGAAGCTGAAAGTTTAGTGATCAAGCTCTTTACAATGTTTTTATTTGTGTGCCTACTAATACATTTAGCATTTAGCCAGAAGATTCAGAAATAACGTAACAATATAAACGTTTTGTTTTTATAACTTTATACTTTGACTGACTGTATATTCTCATTGTTGGCTAGATTACTATATGAATCTCCAAGATGGCTTGTCAGCAGAAATAGACTACAGGAAGCTTCTGAAATAATCAAAATTGCTGCCAAAACCAATAACGTTACTATGGCGGACGAAATGGCTAATTTGAAAGAGATAGAATTGGACGGTATTGGCGAAAAAGTCTGGCACATGATGACGAATCTTGTTTTGCTTATCCGCTGTTTGGTTATTTTTGCCAACTGGTATGAAATTTTATCCAAAAGAAATAGAAAATAGAATTAAAGTAATACAATTAGCAAAAGCTTTTTTTTTCTTGTAAAGGAAAACTAGTTATATACTTGTGATAAAACTAAACTTCGAGCTGCCTAAATGAGCGGGTACAAGTTTGTATTCTGATCTAAATTAAAATATTACATTTCCTTTATAATTAACTGTTATTCTATAGTTGATAATTTTAAAACAAATTGTCATAATCGTTTCGTATCTTTAAAAAAAAAATTAGATAAAATGACAGGAACAAACTATTGCTCAACAGGTTCAAATCCATTTTAAAAAATATAAAAAAAAGATGGTGAAGAGGCTAAAGTAAAACAATGCTGACTTAAGTACGTTTCTTTCTATTTACAACTATATTGGGGACAATGATATTTTTTTGTTCGAAAATATCTTTGCAATCAAATAGTAGAAAATAGGATAGAAGATGTACTAACAATACATTTCGAATTATACATGAATCCTAAATGCTCACATTTTGAAGGGTACTATGTTTCACGAACATTTTCTTAACTCAGGGTACTCTTCACGTTTTATTGACAGGATTGTAGCAAGTATGGTGTACTACGGTCTAAGTTTGAATGTTGGGAACCTGTCTGGAGATCTGTATCTGAACTTCTTCCTGTCTGGTGTGGTAGAGCTGCTCTCTTACGTTCTGTGCCTGATATTCCTGGACAAAGCAGGCAGGAAGTTATTACAATGTCTCTCTATGTTGACTGCTGGTGTAGCTTGCGTGTGTACTCTGTTTCCTGTACTGTATGGAACTAAAGGTGATAGTAGATTGGTAAAAAAAAGCAATAGAAAATAGAATACTCTTTTAAAACCAATGCGTATCTAATGGGAAATAACCGATAATTTCTACCATTTATCTGAATATTACAGGTTTTTGCCCCCTTTCTGCTATATAAAACAAACGTAATTAATTGGTACTAAATGATAAACCAAATGATTATCCGATTGGTTAATTTTTGGATTGATTCGCGTATTGTTATCGACAATGAATAATTATGCAAAATTTCAACTTGATTCGAGAATGGGGGAAAAACTTATGGAGTTCTAATTGTGAAACTTAATATATAAACATATATATATATATATATATATATATATATACACATCTCTCATTAAGTAGCATTTATTCGTATTATTTCGAAATCAAACAAAATAATTAATTACCAATTAACCTAATTGTTTTTTTTTTATTTATGTCTTGTCAGGACTCATGGGCGTAGCCAGGATTTTTTTCGGGGGGTGGTGGTTGGGGGTAAAATCCCCCCCCCCCCTCCATCGAAAAAAATTATATATATATATATATGTTTGTATGGGTGGATGTGTGTGTGTGTGTGTGTGTAAATAATTAATCTTTTTACATTCTGACCCTTCATTCTTTTGGAAGACGTTTATTGTGCCCTTGAATAGGTTCTTCCTAGAGTTAGTGAAAAAATTTTAGACTCCTCGCACTTGCCAGCAAGGGGCCTGGGGGAGCCCCGCCACCAAGCACTATTTCTGGTATTGAAAGCCAACTAAATGCATATTCCGAGGTACCTACAGTATCAGGGGGCATTATTTTGCTATTAAAAAGTTTTATTTCAAAAACCTAATGTGCTATTTTTACTGACTTAGACTCTCCCGCTGAAAGCTCCCCCAGCGCGGGTCAGAGCCCCGCCGCCAAGCACTATTTTTGGTATTGAAAGCCAACTAAATGCAAATTCGAGGTACCTACAGTACCAGGGGGCATTATTTTGCTATTAAAAAGTTTTATTTAAAAAAACAAATGTGATATTCTTACTGACTTAGACCCTCCCGCTGAAAGCTCCCCCAGCGCGGGTCGGAGCCCCGCCGCCAAGCACTAGTTCTGGTATTGAAAGCCAACTAAAGGCATATTCTGAGGTACCTACAGTACCAGGGGGCATTATTTTGCTATTAAAAAGTTTTATTTCAAAAACCTAATGAGCTATTCGTACTGACCTAGACCCTCCAGCGCCCTTCGGCGCATTTGCTGGCAAGTTGTTTCCACAAAAATCTGTCACTGGCAATGTCTGAAGCCTCTTCCCACCTGCTCTGGGAACCTCCATGAAAGTGTGGCGCCAGGTTGTACTTGGATGTCATCGCAACTCTTATTATGCATAATTCATTTTGTCGGAGAACAAGTCCCGCAAACCTCATGCGACGCTCTGTCACAATCTTACTAAATGGTCGACTCTTACTTCGGCATAGGATTTCGTTGATTTAGACCCGATCTCTAGAACTGACTCCTAAAATCCGTCTTTGTAGAGCCACATTTAGTGCTTTTCAATTTCGGCAGATGACTATTGCATTTTCTTCTTGATTTCGATCTTGGAATTAGGTGACTTTTTTGCTTTAGATGTTATATCGAAAAGAGAAGTTTCATCGTCAAAATCATCTGTTGGGGGGTTTTAAGCAAAAATATATCTGCAGTTGTTTTTTTTAAATTCAAGACCTCATTTAGCTACAGTCTTAAAATTTGGGGGGAGTGGCTTGAACCCCAACCCCCTGGCTACGTCCATGTGTTAGGTTCAAATAAATAATTGTGCAAAGTTTTAACTTGATCCGAGAATGGGAAATGGGAGAAAAAACATCTTCAAACTTTTGACCAGACAGACAGACAGACAGACAGACAGACTGACAGAGTGAGTTGACATAAGTTTTGTAAATAAAAAAATGGCTGTAATCAAGATAATTCTAGAGTTCATAATATGTATACTAATTAAATGTCAGGATTTTTTTAAAAATTCTTTCTGTCATTAAAATAGAGGGATTTTTAAAATTTAGATTTAATGTTAATTTATTCAAAAAAAGGGCTTTCAATTCAGTATAGCAATAATTTGATACATGTTGCTATCAAAACTAAAGTATTTGCAACGTTGCAATATATATTTTAAATGTTCTTTTTTAGAAACTGATTGCGATTTGTATTCTAACTTTCTAACACTTTTAGGCGGTTTTACACCATTATAGTTGTTATACTATATCTGTGGCATTTTACGTCTCGAGAGACGATCTTTTCCCTTTGCAACTTCTTGTGTGACTAAAGAGGCCAATCCTTGATACACAGCTGCGATCGCAGGTTGGGCATATATAATCACCAGGCGCCGTTGCATTTTCACCCTTCTTTCTGCTTCTGTTGTGTATGGCATCTGCAATCTTTGACCCTTCCTTTATGCTCTCACTCCATGAGGATCTGTCCAGTGCCACCTCTTCCCAGTTGCCAGTGTCGATTTTGAAGAGCTTCATGTCACGTTTGCATACATCCGTATAACGTAAAAGTGGGCGACCAGCGGCTCTCCTGCCTTCTATTAGATCGCCATACAGGATGTCCTGTGGAAGTCGACCTTCTGGCATTCTACGAACGTGGCCAAGCCAGCCAAGGCGTCTGCTGCTGATAACAGAGCGGATGTCCTGGCACCCTGCTCTTTGTAGCACTTCCTCATTGGTTATCTTATCTTGCCACCTTATTTTAAAGATCCGCCTTAGGCATCGGAGGTGGAAAACATTCAGCTTTTTTTCCTGCCATGAGTAGGTTGACCATGTTTCACTTCCGTACAGCAAGGTGCTCAACACACAGGTCCGGTAGACTAGGGCTTTAGTACTGTTAGTCAGCAATATGTTGTCCCAGACTCTTTTCTGCAGCCGTGACATGGTGGCCATTGCCTTGGCTATCCTGTTGTTTATGTCTTTATCCAATAGAGTGTTGTTGGATATGATGGAGCCAAGGTAACAAAAGTGATCAACAATTTCTAGTGGTTGGCCATTAATGCTTACTTGAGGTGCAGTGTTTGTGTTTTGGACAAGTATCTTAGTCTTGCTTTGACTGATGTTTAAGCCGAACTTCTGGCAAGCAGCAGATAATTTGTCAACCAGGCACTGTAGCTGAATATCAGAATCAGCCACAATAGCTGCATCATCAGCATACAGGAGTTCCCTGACGTGTAGCTTCCTAACCTTGGTTTTTGCCCGCAGCCTTGAAACATTAAATAGTTTTCCAGAGGATCTTGTATGGAGAAACACACCTTCGTTTATGTCGTTGTACGCATAATGCAGTAGACAGGAGAAGAATATGCCAAACAGAGTAGGTGCGAGCACACATCCCTGCTTGACACCACTGCAAACCTCAAAAGGTGCTGATTGGGCTCCATTGAATTTGACAGTGCATTTAGTTTCCTCGTGAAAACACTCAATGAACTGCAGTAGTTTGGGAGGGCAACCTATTTTCCTCAGGAGTTTGAAAAGGCCACTTCTGCTGACCATGTCAAAAGCTTTAGTCAGATCAACAAAAACGATGTAAAGGGGTCTGTCTCTCTCTCTGAATTTCTCCTGCAGTAGTCGTAGAGAAGATATCATGTCTACAGTGGATCTACCACTCCTGAATCCACACTGAGACTCTGGGTAGACTCTAGAAGCTATCACTTGCAGCCTGGATAGTGCCACTCTAGCAAAGATCTTGCCCAGTATACTGAGGAGAGAGATACCCCTGTAATTGTTGCAGTCACTCCGATCCCCTTTGTTCTTGTATATTGTGACTATAGTTGCGTCACGCATGTCCTGTGGGACATGACCTGTTTCCCAACAGCGGCAGAGGAGAATATAGAGTTCAGGGAGCAGGAGTGATTCGTTGACTTTCACTACTTCCACTGGGATACCATCACTCCCAGGAGATTTTCTATTTTTTATGCAGTTAATTGCTTTTTTAAGGTCACTGAGGCTCGGAAGATCATCTAGGCATTCCAGTACTGGAAGATCTGGTAGAGAAGCCAGGGCGACATCGTCTACTGTGTTCTGTGTGGCATAGACTTCGAGGTAGTGTTCTGTCCAACGTTCTAGCTTCTTGGTTTGATCTGTAATTTTTTTTCTCCTGATTTGGATAGAAGGGGGTAGGCTTAGACACTGTTGGACCCAGGGCCGCTTTAATGCCATCAAATAGAGCTTTGCTATTTCCTGAGTGGAGACTGTCTTGGATTCTGTTGCAGGTATCCCTCCAAAAGTTGTTAGCACATTTTCTAGCCATTTGTTTCGCCTCTTTATTAGCACTTTTGAAGGCCTCCAAAGATCTTGGACTTGGCTTTGTCTTGAGAGCGAGTTGTGCAGATCGCTTTTTCTCGATGCAAGGTTCCATTTGTGCTAGATTCGCCTCAAACCAGTCTACATTTTTGTGTTTTTGAGGCCCAAAGGCGGTGATTGCCGAACTGTAGATTACATCTCTTAATTTCTCCCATCTGATAGAGATGTCTTCTTCATTACTTAACGAGGAGATTGAACTGTTCAGTAGCTCGCCAAAGAGTGCACACTTCTCTGGGTCACCTACATGGTTGACGTTAATTCGCCTAGTTCTGGGTTGAGTGGAAGTATAAGCCTTCTTGAGAAGTAGTTTGATTTTGCTTAGCACTAGTGAATGGTCTGAGTTGCAGTCCGCACTATGGTATGAACGGGTGTGGATGACACTTTTCAGATCCATCCTTCGGGTGATGCAGAGGTCAAGCTGGTGCCATCTTTTTGAGCGTGGGTGCTGCCAAGAGACTTTATGGCGTTCCTTGCCAGAGAAGAATGTATTTGTTACACACAGTTCATGAGAGCTACAAAACTCGAGTAGCCTTTGGCCATTGTCATTGATTTTGCCAACACCATGAGGTCCCAAGCATTGTGGCCATGCATCATTTCCATCACCAACACGGGCATTAAAGTCTCCATTTATATAGAGGTGCTCGGATTTTGGAATACTTTTAATTACGTCCTCTAGAGCTTGATAGAATCTGTCTTTGTCCTCTTCCGGTGCAGCAAGGGTTGGTGAGTAAGCACAGATTATATTAACTTTGCCTTGCGGTGATGCAAATTTCATGTGTGATACTCTTTCATTGCCAATGGGAAACATCGCGATGCAGGGGACGAGACTGTTTCTTATTGCGAAGCCGACGCCATGTATTCTAGGGCTTTGTTCTGGTTTTCCTTGCCAGTAGAATGTATAGTTGCTTTCTGTAAGAGATCCGCTGTCTGCCAGTCTGGTTTCTTGCAGGCAGGCCACATCAATGTTTAGTCTGCTGAGTTCTCTGTCGATGATAGCTGTTTGACGCATGTCTGTGACTAGTTCAGGGTCAGTATTGAAGCCAGGACACATTGTCCGTATGTTCCAGCTTGCTAAACGCATTAATGTTGAGGGTTTTCTTTTGATTGTATTTGCAGGTGCGGGTGAGCAGCTTGCTTTTTGATTTTGTCTTAGCACCAAGCACCCAGTGGTGCTGCAAGCTGTGGCGGGATAGCACTTTACTGTCCGAGGGCTGCTCGGCTTAAGGCAGGCAGTAGCTATCCAGTGAGGCTAAAAAGCCCCTCCTACCGTCAAGAGTGGTCCCTGGCGTTCCAGCTTACGCCAATCAGCTAGGAACGTATCACCGGTAACTACCACTCTCCGTGTTTTTCCAAAGACATTACTGTCAGAGATGGAGTGACCTCTCCATTGCTGGGGGAAAGCCTGGGCGGTAAATTTGCGAGTGCTGGGCTGCCCACACGTCAGCACACGCCTCTCTTCCATACTGACTGGGTCCAAAGGGATGGCGAGCCATCACAATTTGGGGACAGGTGGCTGCAGGAGTTTGCCAGAGAGCAGTAGTCTTACTACTGTCCCCCCGCCTACGGGGCTCCAGGACCGGATTTTCTGTTAAGGTTTACTCCCTTAGCCTTAGACCTTACAGGGACACACACACAAGGCAGTGCGGCTATTGACCTATAGCTAGGGGTTTGGTTTGTGGGCAACAGGGCGTGTCCGCACGCCGACGGGCCATGCCTGCATCACATCTTGGGGCCAAACCTCCTCCGAGACCCTTGCAGTTTAGCCTGAGGCTTCGCAGCCTCAGTTTCCATCTGCCACCACGAGGAGGTACTGCATAGGACTTGCTGTGGAGAGGCTATGTACTGGCAAGAGAGACTTACAAAACTGCTCCCCTTTCACAGATGCTAGCCAGCGGTGGCAACAAGTCAAGCTACCACACTAGACGCTTCACACTATATCATTTTCAGTTAATCATGTGTCATTTCGCGTAAATACCTATAATTCAATTCTTATCCACCCAAAACACGAATGTCATTAGATGATAATTTTGCTAGATACTTACAACCTTTATGATTAATCTCATAGGCCTTGACTCTCAAAATCTGCTGTCATGTTTTTTAAGGACTAGTTTGCAATTCGGAGAAGAATGACACTAATTTCGTTAACCAATTAGACTCACGATATCCTTGTTATAACTGTATTCTTATGATGGTGCCATGCTATCCCTAAATGAAGCCCTCGTCATTTCATTGCTCACATTCTTCCTATCCACTAATACAATTGTTCACAGATCTTTCCTGGATAACCATGGTGCTGTCCCTTGTGGGCAAGTTAGGCTCCTCAGCTGCGTTTGCTATCATCTATATCTACACTGTGGAGTTATTCCCCACTGTGATGAGAAACTCTGGGCTTGGACTATGTTCTGTCATGGCAAGAATTGGTGGCATTCTGGCACCTTATCTTGCTGATATAGTAAGTTGACATTTGACTGTAATGGAGCTCATTCACCGAAACGAATGGTCACGTGATAGCCATTGTTGATTTGAATTAAGTTGTTAGTTGTATAGAAGATATAGGCAAGCACGTGGTTACTGTTTACGATTGGTGAATGAGGTCCATTAGTACACGATTGTTCATTATGTATGTCATGGGCGTAGCCATGGGAGGAATCCGAAGTTCAACCGATGTTAATCCATCACTTGACCCAAAGCAATATATGGGAGGTGTAAAGGAAAAAAAATACCTTTCCAAAAACTACTCCCATGATGTTCGTTTGTAGACACATCTTTTCATATACTCGCTTTCAGGTTCGCGTGATCTCTGGAGACACGTCTGTAGTGTTAGTGATATTTGATTTCAGGGTCACGTGATCTCTGGAGACACGTCTGTAGTGTTACTGATATTTGATTTCAGGGTCACGTGATCTCTGGAGACATGGCTGTAGTGCTACCTCTACTTATATTTGGTGGAGCCAGTATATTTGCTGGACTACTTGCTCTGTTACTTCCTGAGACTGCTAACCAAAAGTTACCAGACACTGTGGAGGATGCTAAGAACTTCGGGAGGTAAGAAAATGTACACAAGCTAGTGTTGGACAAAAATCATCAATAATCAATTTATTTCTGTGTAAAAATTAAAACAATTGTAATTAAAAACTAAAAAATAAAATGTTCAAAGAATTAGAACCGACAATGTTTTGATGTGCATTGTGTCTCGTTCCAACTCAATCTTGTTATTTCTTTTTGTGATCAGATCACGGTCAGCAGTGCAGCTAATGTGAAAGAGAAAATATCTATATATCTATATCTATCTATATCTATATCTATATATACAGGATTGCCAGGTTTTAGCTGATGTTAATTCTGAAATCGACATAGACAGAATACGATCAACAAGTCCTTGCATCGCTAATACTACACACTTTTTTTTGATTCCTTGATGCTTGCATTTCTATTTTTTTATATTCACAGGAAAAGTTTCAATCTCCAACCTTTAGCTTCAAACTCGGAGCAAAATGGAAAACTCAATCCAGTATTCACCATGAATTCTCCACTTTAGTGTCACGTTGAATTCCTGACAGAATTGAGTTCAAGAGCTTTATGTTCCTTGCGCTATGTAGACGATCACAACAAACTTGACTCGCCATGCACTTCACAAAGTCGATCATTGAGATTTCTTGATATAATGGTGAGGATTGAGGATGTTATGTTTTGATATATTCGATAAAAGAAATATGTATTGTGTTTTATTTTCTTTACATTTGTTGAAACCTATTCTTGTATGTTGAAAATATAATTCTATATTAGGTGTATGTTATTTCCTATGACAGCTCCAAGACTGGGAGTGTATTTATAGTTTCTTCTGTTTGACTTTTGACTCTATATATAGATCTGTATGATGTCATCAGTTAGTCTAATGAAATTGAAACTAGCACATTTTACATCAGTTTGAAATAAGAAATTATGAAAGTTAATATTTAAAAGAAAGCATAAGTGTTTGTGTTTGTGTTGCACGTAGGCGCTATGTGTGTGTGTGTGTGTGTGTGTGATAAGCAAGAGACAGAAAGACGCGCACAAACAGAACTGCATTTGGTTGTAAACTATATCGTACAGAACAAAGTAAAAGAAAGTGTCTGAGAATTAAAGTGAATGAAACAAAGTGGAATGAGGGGGGGGGGATGTAGTTCCTCTTTAGAATAATGCCTGTCAAGCCTTAGAAGGAGAATACAAACTATGCCAGTATTACATTCATTTCTGAAAAATAAAAAATTCATTTGTCCCAGTTCTAGTTATCAGAATAGAAAACAAATTAAGAATTTTCAGCTATGCAACTAGACCCAAGTTAGTAATCACTGGGCAATCACATGTAATATTAGGGTATTAACAGGGCAATCGCAGGTAATATTAGGGTATTAACAGGGCAATCATAAGGTAATAAAGGAAAATGGGATAAAAGCAGAACCTGTAGTACAGGGGTTCTCAACCTGTGGGTCGCGACCCCCTTGGGGGTCGACTGACAATTTGTCAGGGGTCGTTTAAGACCATCGAAAGTATGGCCTAATCTAAAATGTAAAACTTGACACATACTTGTTTTTGTAACAACGGAAATTACTATTTTTATTGTTATTCGAAGATAGATGTAGCAGACAGCAGAATCAGAATTCATTTCAAACATTTTAATTGTCGCAGCAGAACAAATTTCAACAGTTTAAGTACATGCGCTTAATGCATAAGCCTGGTCGTGTTGTAAAGCTCTGGTATGTCGTACGTAAGGTCAAGAGTCATTATTAATCTTCAATAATAATAAGATATAAGTGAAATTTAAGGTTCGCCACTTATAAAGTTCATATAGGGTGTCTGCCTAACATACTAAGGTGTTAAATCTGTAATATGTGAAACAAAATGTGTACGTTTTGAAAAAGGTTGAACTGTGCATCCATAAATTTGAATTGTAATACGTAAACTTTGTATAGAAATGCATAACGTATTGGACAACATGAACCTTGGATGAACTTCTAATAGTAGTAGGGCAGAAAAGCATGGGCCTCTCGTAGTGCTCTGGTAAGAAACTCTGTTGTGGGCCTCCCATAGTGCTGGTAAGAAACTCTGTTGTGAGCCTCCCATAGTGCTGGTAAGAAACTCTGTTGTGGGCCTCTCGTAGTGCTGGTAAGAAACTCTGTTGTGAGCCTCCCTTAGTGCTGGTAAGAAACTCTGTTGTGGGCCTCCCATAGTGCTGGTAAGAAACTCTGTAGTGAGCCTCCCATAGTGCTGGTAAGAAACTCTGTTGTGGGCCTCTCGTAGTGCTGGTAAGAAACTCTGTTGTGAGCCTCCCTTAGTGCTGGTAAGAAACTCTGTTGTGGGTCTCCCATAGTGCTGGTAAGAAACTCTGTTGTGAGCCTCCCATAGTGCTGGTAAGAAACTCTGTTGTGGGCCTCTCGTAGTGCTGGTAAGAAACTCTGTTGTGGGCCTCTCGTAGTGCTCTGGTAAGAAACTCTGTTGTGAGCCTCCCATAGTGCTGGTAAGAAACTCTGTTGTGGGCCTCCCATAGTGCTGGTAAGAAACTCTGTTGTGAGCCTCCCATAGTGCTGGTAAGAAACTCTGTTGTGGGCCTCTCGTAGTGCTCTGGTAAGAAACTCTGTTGTGGGCCTCTCATAGTGCTCTGGTAAGAAACTCTGTTGTGAGCCTCCCATAGTGCTCTGGTAAGAAACTCTGTTGTGGGCCTCCCATAGTGCTCTGGTAAGAAACTCTGTTGTGGACCTCCCGTAGTGCTCTGGTAAGAAACTCTGTTGTGGACCTCCCATAGTGCTGGTAAGAAACTCTGTTGTGGGCCTCTCATAGTGCTGGTAAGAAACCCTGTTGTGAGCCTCTCATAGTGCTGGTAAGAAACTCTGTTGTGAGCCTCCCATAGTGCTGGTAAGAAACTCTGTTGTGGGCCTCCCATAGTGCTCTGGTAAGAAACTCTGTTGTGGACCTCCCGTAGTGCTCTGGTAAGAAACTCTGTTGTGGGACTCCCATAGTGCTGGTAAGAAACTCTGTTGTGAGTATCCCATTGTGCTGGAAAGAAACTCTGTTGTGGGCCTACCATAAGAAACTCTGTTGTGGGCCTCCCATAGTGCTCGGTAAGAAACTCTGTTGTGGGCCTCCCATAGTGCTGGTAAAAAACTCTGTTTTGGGCCTCCCGAAGTGCTGGTAAGAAACTCTGTTGTTGAACGTAGTGTTTCATAGCCTCCATGGAGTTCAAGTGACCCTCCAGTTGTCTCCCCGCATCTTTTGGACACTCTCGTAAGACATTCACCAATGTTTCCTCTGCCTGCCCCATCAGTTTGTATTGTCAATTGTAGAGAAGTTTTTTAAGTCAAATTATCATGCTATTGCTTTGTGGACAAAATTTCATCAAACTTTCCAAATTACTTAACATCCCATTGTGCACCTGCCAGAACTCCATTGAAAGTCAAAAGTGAAAATGTTTAGGAAACAGAAATAGTTTATTGAACTCATTAATGAGATGCAGCGAAAAATTTCTCTATTACAGACATCTGGATCAAGTGTTTACAGTCATGTCCCGATTTGTCTGTGTTGCATTTTTTTCTTCAATTTGCAATAATACATTATTTGCATAACAGCCTGTTCATTATCATGTCTAAATACAGACAAACGTCACATGTGTATGCGATGTGAATAATATTAATTAGAAATAGTAAGATAAATAAATGAATATCTTAAAGAGATATTATAAAGAGAATATAGTTACATATTGTTTCATGATTAAACATAAAGCTTTGGCTATGAAAATCAGATTTACTGTTGGGGGGGGGGGGTCGCGGCATAGTGAGGAATCGTAAAAAGGGGTCGCCGAGCAAAAAAAGGTTGAGAACCGCTGCTGTAGTACCTATTTCGGAGGAGGCATGAGTAGAAAAAAATAATAATTTTGCTTTGTACAAAGCTTAAATCAACTCACTCTGTCTGTCTGTCTGTGTGTCTGTCTGGCCAAAAGTTTTTACACATTATTTCGGATCAAGCTGAAATTTTGCACAAATATTTCTTTTACCTGACAACACAAGAATAAAAAAAACAAAAACAATTAGTTAATTAACTATTGGTAATAAATTACTTTGTTCGGTATCTCAAACAAGGGTAAGAAAAAATACTTGATTGTAATGGGACTTACGACCCTTTAAAGTAGGCTGCTGACTAAGGCTTAGTGAACACAAACATGAAATAGCAAAATTGATAACTATAAAATCTTCCATGTTCATAGATTCTTTGCTGGCATAGTGGTTATCGTGTTGGCTTGAGAAGCCCACAAGTTCGAATTCAGGTTGTTCCCTTTAAAAACAAATACATTTAAAAAGCGATCACCCAGAATACCCGTTCTTTCTCCCCCTTTCCAACTGGTCATTTAGTCATGCATATTAACCAATGACTTAAATTCTGCCAAGTCACTGGTTTTCCTGGCTAGCTCAGGCAACCCATTCCATGCTCTAATAGCACTAGGGAAGAAGGAGTATTTGTACAAATTTGTCCTAGCATATGGGACGAGAAATGTTCCTTTATCTTTGTGTCGTTCAGAGTATTTTATTAAATTTTGTTTTTGTATTTGAAGATTATGGTTCAGTATTTTATGTATAATTGCTACTTTACTTTTGAGTCTTCTGTCCTGAAGGCTTTCTAAATTTAGTGATTTTACTATAGGTGTTACTCTAGTCAAATGTGAATATTCATTTGTTATGAATCTCACTGCTCTATTTTGTGTCTGTTCCAGTTTCTTAATGTTTTCTTGAGTTGAGGGGTCCCAAACATAGGATGCATATTCTATTATTGGCCTAACCAAGGTTAAATAACATTTTAGTTTTATGTTTTTATTTGATTTATAGAAATTTCTTTCAATAAATCCTAATACTTTGTTGGATTTTTTTATAGTTTCATCAATATGTGGATTCCATGACAGTTTTTCATTTATTATAACACCTAGGTATTTTGCGTTTTTAGTCTGTGTTACTGGTTTGCCATGAATAAGATAAGTGGAATTAATTTGTTTTAGTTTTTTTGTTACTCTTAACAACTGACATTTTTCTGGGTGGAAAGACATGCTCCAATTTGATTCCCATTTCTGTAATTCATCTAATTCTCTTTATAAAATATCTGTGTCTTGTGTTGTTTTTATTGTTCTATATATTATGCAATCGTCTGCAAATAATCTGATTTTTGTTCCTGAAGTAATGCAATTTGGTAAATCATATATGTAAATTAAAAATAGTAGTGGACCCAAGACTGTTCCAATGGTGGTGAACTTTGTCAAAAGCCTTAGAAAAATCTAATAAGATAGCATCTATTTGTTCACTATTATCTAAACCTTTAGAAAAATCATCAATAAGTCCTATTAGTTGTGTTTCACATGATCTATATTTCCTAAAGCCATGTTGGTATGGTGTGAGGACATTTTGTTTGTCTAAGTGGTTTATGATGTTGCTACATATTATGTGTTTTAGGATTTTACATGTGATGCTGGTAAGTGATACTGGTCTGTAGTTTCCTGGGTCAGATTTTTCTCCTTTTTTAAATAGGGGGGTGACATTAGCTTCTTTCCAGTCGTATGGTACTCTGCCCTGGTTAAGTGAAGCCTGAAAGAGTATTTCGAACACTGGGGCTAGCTCATTGCTAAGTTCTTTGAGTAATCTAGCTGGAATACCATCAGTTCCAGACGCTTTATTTAGTTTGATGTTGGCTAATAGTTTTTTAATTTCATTTTCTTGTACTACTATATCTTCTATGTTGTCTACTTGGTTCAAATTCAGTAATATGTCTTTGTCTCCTGGGGCTGAGAATACTGATGCAAAGTATTTGTTTAGGATGTTTGCTTTAGTTTCATTATCATTATGTATTATGTTATGTTCATCTTTTAATGGTGCTATGCCTGTTGTTTCCATTTTCTTAGACTTAATGTATGACCATAGGTTTTTGTTGTTATCTTTAGATATTAAATTGTTTATGTATTCACTCTGCAGCTGTCTGCTTACTATTTGGGTTAGGTGTTTAATTTTTTTTAATACTTTTTGTAAACTCTTTCTGCCTTAGTTTCTTTAAATTTTCTATATAGGTTTTCCTACTGTTTATAAAGCTTCTTTAGTCTATTATTAAACCAGCATTTATTTATTTTGTTTGATACGTAATTAGTTGGTATATGATTTTCTATAATGCTTTTAAGATGGTTTTTAATGAACTTTCAGAGGTCATCGACTGGTTGGTTAATGTCTTTTTCTAATAAGAATGTTTGTTTAAAGTTTAATGCAGCTTGGTGTAGTTGTGTTAGGTTAAATTTATTCCAGAGTAAGATTTTTCTTTTGGGTTTTGAATCGGCTACTGCTTTTATCTGACTGTGTATTTTTATGATCTCATGGTCTGATAGACCAGGGATAATATCATAATTAACTACTAATCCAGGTCTGTTGGTTAAGAAGAGATCTAATGTGTTGTTTAATCTAGTTGGCTTTTTAATGGCTATAAAACTAATAGGATCATTTTTGTACACGTTATTTTTTCCCGACACTAACTGTCGGATAAAGATGAAATTATTTCTTGTACGTGACAAAGCAAGAATCAATTTTTTTAAAAATTATGTAATTAATTATTGGTAATTAATAATTATGTTTGGTATCAGACAAGGGAAAGAAATTGTAATTGACAGATTTGGTGGCATACATTTAATAAGTCCCCTTTATATTTTGTGTAGAGGACCAGGACGTCGCTTAGAAGTTAATAACTAACAAATGATAGCTATGAGACCTTCTGTTTCCATAAGCACTTCGCTGGCACAGTGGTTAGGGTATTGGCTTGAGGAAACGTAAGCCCTCGAGTTTGAATTCAAGTCGTAAAAGTTTTTTTTAATATAAAATACAGTTAAAAAGTGATCACAGTAGTATTAACACAAATACTCCTGTATTTCGTCCCCCCCCCCTTTTTTTTTCCTTTCTTAACTGGTCCAGAGAAGTGATAGGATCACAGAGTATTGAGAAAGCTAAAAGTGTTTTCCTGTGTTCCAAGAAACCCTTGTGTTCCGCGAGGCATAAATGGGTGTTCCACGAACTAGGCCACCACGCGAATTAATTAGCGCAGGGGAAAAAAGATTTGTATAACTTCTTGATAACAAAATAAATTCTTTAACATCTTTGTGAACTTTGAACTGACCTAGATTCTGAATCTCACAATTAATAGATATAAATACATAGGAGGATCTATATTTTTAAAAAAAATTTATGCTTGAAAAAAATGCTCAATTGACAATTTGGCTTTTTTTTTTTTCTTATTTTATTTAACAAATAGAAAAAATCCGATAAAAAATTAAGCAAAGTGTTCCACTAAAAACTGAGAATGTGCGAAGTGGTCCGTCAAGGGAAAAGTTTTGGAAATGTTCTAGAGTTGCGAAGATTTATTATTGTTAGTCTAACTCTATTACAAATTTAATGACATGACTGATACAATTACACTGATACAATTACACTGATACAATTACACTGATACAATTACACTGATACAATTACACTGATACAATTACACTTAACATAAGCCACAAAACCAGAAGCTTCGAGCAGATGGAGCTCGTCAGCCTAGCAAGAGGGGTACTCTGACTTCAAACCCCCGCTGCCTTGCGGTACTGAGGCTTCAGGTGACAACCTGGAGGAAAAATCAGGAGTGAAGCCCCTTAGGCGTTGGGAGTATCAACTATGAAATTCCCTCCGGCAGCTTCTGCAAGTTGGTGCCAAATGTAACGCGATGCGTTCACAGCAAGGTCGAGAGAAGGACCATGACGCATGGGCCACCCATAACCCCTTTTTGAAAGGCCCAGGAATGAGCCCCGGAGAGGAAACTCTGGTACTGCTGCAAAGCGGCTCAAGACGTAGTTAAAGCCAGTGACTCACCTGGGCGCATCTATTGTCTTCTGAACAAAAGGAACATAGTAGACTTATAACCTAAAAGTAATGGACTTTAAAAAGATGATCTCTATCAAGAAGTGATTCAATGTGAAAACTTAAATGTTGTCTAAAGAGAAACTAGAAGCATGTGCTAGTGTGCTAGTCTATTTTGGATATGAAATGTCTACAAGCAGCAATATATGACAGTAACAACCCCACCGAGGTACAATACACATAACAAGAAATAGATGTAGTTTTCACCATTTATATCCAGATCTAGTAGCTTTAAATGGTTTACCTTTTCATTACCATACTCAGTCGTGATGTAGCAAAAGTAGTTCATATTTCCAAATCTAGGTCAATTTCAGAATGTAGCCATAGGTCAGACAGATTTCGTTTGGTTGGTTTTCATGTTATTTGATGCAAATAATTGGTCAGTCTTTTAATATAACCTCGACTCCATAACAAAAAAAAAAAATAGGCCAAGATGATAACTGAACGAGAGTTAATACAGGCCTATATGAGAACTGAACGAGAGTTAATACAGGCCTATATGAGAACTGAACGAGAGTTAATACAGGCCTATATGATAATTCTGTTCCAATAACAATGCGAACTATCCATTCGTTTGTTGTTTAGGTACTTCTGTTTTGTTGTTGTTGTAATAATGTAATTACGACCAACTGGCTGGGTTTTGTATTATCCTTGTCTGACACTGCATTGTGAAGCATGTTCTAGCTATGTTAATTAGATAGATCTAGGTCAACACTAATTAATTGTACGTTAATAGATGCAGATAAACAACAAAGTAATTTAAACAATGTACTATCTAACCATAATGAGTTTATGATTTATTACTGAGGAGATTTTCTAATATTAATTTAGTATAGGTATTTATCTGGTATAAAATTGTTGTTTTTTTATTTATAAAAATAAATAAAGGGAGACAATTCTTTAAAGGTAGAATTTCCAAATATTAATGTTAAATACGGTCCTTCAATTTTTTTTTTATTTAAGTTGATTTGCTCTATATTAACATCATTACTTTTTATCCGTCTATGTCACGGCAAAACATCGAGTAGGTTATATTTCAATTTGCACCCTAATTTCAATTTAGAATGATACTTTTGCGCGCATTAGCTGGCTTACCTGACTTCGTAACGTGGCGTCCGGATGAAAATCAAACTAAACTTGACAAGTCAATCTAGAACAGAAATGTCAAACTCGTAAAGGTGTATGGGCCGCATAAAAAACTTACTATGGCCTGAGGGGCCGCAGCCAAAAATCAGTTGCAAAACAGCCTACTAGTTTTATGTAAATTAGAAATAATACAATAGAATACAATAATTAATGATATACCTGTCCCTTAGTTAGCTAAATTTGTAGTACGATTTAGCAATTAAAAATTACTATGATTGCGCATTTTTTTCTCTGTCCTGATGCTTGACATCTTTCTAGGATACAAGTTTATTAATGTCAGATTGAAGTTTGTTTGTCACTGACACTTTCATCACTGATGACAAATTTTGATCACATAATCTCGAACGGTGAGGTGATTTGTAGCTTTTATTATAGAAAAGTACTGTTCACAGAGATCTCACAGAGATAGCTAGAATTCTGGCTGCAAATTTTTGCCATTCAACTTACAGTTTAGGTAAATAAATAAATTTTTTGCGCAGCCACTTCTTTGTACTTCGCTTTCAACAAAGAATCTAACTGCTATTCTATCAGCTCTAGTTGCACATTACCAGCAGCATTTTCAGAAGCAAATGAAAATGGAGATAAAAACAACGAAAATTCTTGCTCGTATGAAAGTCATGAAAACGGCCAGTGGAAGCATCTACTAACGATTCCAGGTGTAAGACATATTTACTAAATGTTGTAGCCGTATTTTAATCTTTTTAGTTCCTGATATGTTGAGAAGTGAACAATATTTTCTCTTCATATTCGATTTATCCACAGTCGTCATTTTGCTTGAAAGCACTTCAAATGATTACACGCAGTTGTGAATATTTAGTCTTTACTTTGAAGTTTCATATTTAAGTCTAGCAGGTGACCAGTGGCAGTGAGATCTATTGCAAAAGCCAAATCCTGAACCCATTCGTTAGTATGGAAATGTTCAACAGGTTCACCTTTCATGTTCAGAAACAATACAATTTCTTCACGCAGTACAACAAATCTCTTCAATTCTTTATGACAGGAGAGCCAGCAAATTTCGTGTCCAATGTCATTCAGAAACATTGAACATTGGCGAGTATTTAAACCACGGGCACGAATAAAATTGATATTGACTTAAACCAATCTTATGACATGTTGGAATTGTAATTGCTTTGTGCGTTATGTTTCTTGGTGAATGATGCACTGAAAATAAGCAAATTTAAAATAATTAACATTGGTCTCTCTTATTGTTGCAAGTAGCTTTGCTCAGAACAGAGAACAAGTAGCTCCTTATGTATCTCGAAATTCCAGTCACAGGCCCATAGGAAAATAGCCAACTATGCTACACACGTTACATCAAATGACTCATTAAGAGCCAATGAAAATAATTCAAAATCTATTTTGTTCTTTAATTGTTCACTCGAGCTGATTGACATGTCATTTATTCTATCAGCCACAATGTTCCTAGTTAACGCTATTACTTTGAATACATTCACCTTTTCTGGACAAATTACTTCGGCAGCTTTAACGACACACTCCTTCATAAAATCCCTTTCACTAAATGATTTGCTATGGCTTGCAATTAAGTTTGAAAAATGTAGATGGCTTTCACTGCAGACTTAATCTCGTTGTTTGACATGCCTGATCTAGAAACACAAAGGTACTTCGAGTTCATTGCACTTAAAGGAGATGAAAGAAAGCCTCGTCAGTCACGATCCTCGACATAGTGATAATATAATGTGAAACAGAGTTTCTCTTTGGGTGCTTGCACTCGGCATTGTTCTGTAATCCTAAATGCACGAGCATTAAATAATAATAATAATAATAACAATAGTATTATAAATGATTATCTGTTAGAGTACACTAGGATTACACTAGGTCTAAAATAAATTACATAGTTTATTTCATAGCTGCTTATTTTTCATTTTCTATTTCATTAGGGGCCACTAAATTCATTTCAACCAGGGCCTCTAATTATCTAAGTCCGGCCTTGGTTGTAGAATATGATTTATATCTTCCGAGCAAGTAGTGTGTAAAGACTGGTACAATCTAGCCCATATATAATTAGAGAATGGAATGGGTTGCCTGAATCAGGCAGAAAAACCAACGCCTTAGCAGAGTTTAAGTCAATGATTAACATGACTAGATTGACACATGAAATGCGTAGGACGTAATGATCTAAATTTTCTAATGCAAAGTCTATAAGATATAAAAAAGATAAAAGTATTGCAGTATCTGAACATTGTATTTACCAAGGGTTCAACAAAGTTTTCTGATTAAAACATAAAATCATAAATAGCAGAAATATAAACCTATTTGTGAACAGGAGTTCTGTGATCCAAGATTGTTTGAGAAACCTTTTACTCAACTCTCCTCAGAGCATAGTGCTAACGTTAAAGGAGCGTTGGAGCAGATCAAGGTAAAGTGAACAAGAGATAGATGTGTCTTCTCAATCACGGAGTTCCAAGCGTATAGTTGCACTTCAAAGAACTACAGCGGAACGTCACTTGGTGAGATATGATAGTTCAGTGATGCCCGACCTAATTCGACGTGCGGGCCATTTTAATTTCCTACGCTCCTGTCGCGGGCCACATGAACGAAAAAGTATAGAAACTAAATGAAATTGACCTGAAACTATATGATTAAAAGCCCGTGGATCTAGTACTTACATTAATTAATTGGATATTTCACTTTTGTCTTCATTTCTCTACTTAAAACATTAACAACAGTGTAACTAGCTATACTACCGACTCATTTTCTTATACCTTTTTGGTAAATATTCCCATCGATCCTCCAACCTCTAGACGTAGTTTAACAATCTTTTATTCGCGGCTCATACTAAGAATGCCGTCATATTTGTTTTATAATGCCACACTTTCTTAACAAATTAAATATGTTCGCTCACTATCATGTTCCACAAAGAAGTAAATATCCGTCCACTTTCCTGGTACATTTATCAGAGTCACAGTCAATAAACGCAAAAATGTTTAAGGTCATGGTACCAATCCGTCAATCTTTTTTTTTTTCTTCTCTCTGTGCGACATTTCGGTGGGCCGGACGGAACAACGTCGCGACCGGATTAGGCTCTTGGACCGAATTTTGGACATCATTGTGATAATTAATAAAGTAGTTTTACAGCCTTTGATTTTTAGCAGTCCCCGAATGGGGAAAAGACGCTATTAGTTTTGTGCGAAATGTCTGTCCGTCTGTCCGTCTGTCCGTCCGTCCCGTTTAGATCTCGTCAACTAGAAACGATATTGAAAATCCGAAATCACAATATTTTAGACCATTCAAAGTTCTAATGCAACGGCTACTTTTTTTTTTCTGAAAGCGAAAAATCTAATTTTTAAAATCAGTTATGCAAGCAGTTTTTTAAAGAAAAAAAGCTAATTAGTATGCATTATACGTTAGACCTAAATTAAAACGAATAGTAATCTTGTAAACTTTGTTTCCGTAAAATTATTTTTATTGCGATTTTTCTTTTGGAGCATTCGAATAAGAGATTGAGCCTTTTCAAAACAATTACATCAATTATAAGACTTCAGTTAGGCCAGGAAAGGCACGGTATCTGAGCGGTAAAGCGCGTGGCTTCCGAACCGGGGGTCCCGGGCTCGAATCCTGGTGAAGACTGGGATTTTCAACCTCGGAATCCTTAGGCGCCTCTGAGTCCACCCAGCTCCAAAGGGTACCTGATATTAGTTGGGGAAAAGTAAAGGCAGTTGGTCGTTGTGCTGGCTACATGACACCCTCGTTAATCGTAAGCCACAAAAACAGATGAATTTAACATCATCTGCCCTATAGACCACAAGGTCTGAAAGGGGAACTAGTTAGGCCAGGTTCAGATCTAACTTTGCATTCACTGGCACCTATCCTTTGATCTGCTGTACCGTTGGGGCACTACACAAGATCTGTCAACCTTCTTTCTCCATTCTTATCTCTCATTTGTCTTTGATATAATTTCATTAGGATGTTCTTTGTGAAAATATTGAAGCCTGCCTGGGTGGACCACTTCGGGGGCCGATTTTGAGTTTGTGTTTCCACACAAACTGTCTTTGTAATCTTGTTAGTTTTAAAGTTGTCCTCCTTTTGTAATGCGTTTTTCTCTTTTTTGTCCTGCTCTGGAAATATAGGTGTCTGGTAACTCTATGCAAGAATGAAACAAAGGCCGGGAAACAACACACGCTATTAAAACGTCAATTGCCAACTATAGAAACTAAAAGTAACGACCTCAGGTATCACACAATGCAATCCTGATCTTCAGGGTTTGCAATTTATCCGCTGAATTTTTTTTTCAAGTTTCTGTACACAAGACAATTACCTGATTTAGACATGGTTATTATACATTGTACAAACATGGGCGGATCCAGCACTTGAGATTTTAGGTATCATGGGGCAAGAATATGCATTTAAATTTTAAAAATTGTCAAAAAGATGTAAATGCTAAAACATACAAAATTTTAAAAAATATTATTTAAAAAAAAAAGATTATCTAAAGGGGAAGAAATCTGCCCTTAAAACTTTATTTATCAATAATGTACAAGCTATTTCCCTTATCAAGCAAGATACTTAATTACCAATAATTAATTGACCTATTGTTTTTTTTTTAATTGATTCATATTTTGCTTGGTACAAAAAAAATAATTGTTTAAAGTATCAAATTGATCGGAGAATGGGTGCGGGAGAAATTACATTAACTTTTATTTAAGTGGACTAAACCCAACATATTTAGCCATATCTGTGAATACTGACCTATTAGTTTGCCTTGTTGCTATTAAACAAAATAATTTATTACCAATAACTAATTGTTCAATTTTTTTTTATTCTATTTAAAATTCAAGTCTCGTCTATGTCAATGAATAATTGTGCGACGTTTCATTAATCCAAGAATGTGCGTGGGAGAAAAAACGTGCACACACTTTTTACCAGACAGACAGACAGACAGATGGACAGAATATAAGCATTGTAAAAATTGGTTGGAAACTTAAAAACGAAGCTTGGACTAGTTACAAAGTTCTTTGTCAACAAATGACAACATCACACACTTGTTTGCAATGGAGATATTAAACAGTAAGGAGGCGCGAGTGGATTATTGTTCAAATTATCCGATCGGATAAACTAGCGTTTAATAAAAAAGATACTTTCATTGTATACACTGTTTATATCTGCGGATCCTCTACTATCATCTTGTGGGGAGGATCCGCGGACCGCAGTTTGAATTAGTGGTAATGGTACATAGACATTGCCTTGCTTGTTTCGTTAAAAGTTTAATTAAAATGTCATGTAACGATTAAAGAGTTAACGACGCCACTGCAAAAAAAAAGACATTTTCTCAATTAATTAAAAAAATTAGGTTCCGCCTCCCAGCAGTGTATTACATCCCTTTGTTTAGTCAAGGTAAAGTAGTATCTGGACAATGCACTGATTGTTTTTTGTTTTTTTCTGATACAGGAAAACGATGTTGGTTTATTTGAATCGTCAGTTGGCCAGATCTAGCAACATAGCAACGAAAGTGTTTGTGAACCACAAATTAAATATTTGACATAAGCTACGGCTAGGTAATTATTCTAGAGCGTAGATATTCAACTATTTATTAAAGTATATAATATGCCATGCACGGACTAGATCTGTGATAAAAGATGTCTGTGTTTAGACTGTGACTTTTTAGTTGTGTGTGTGTTTGTGTAGGTATGTCTGTGTGTAGCTGTAGGTTCTCGAACAAACATTTTTTTATTGAAAACCCTAATTTGAAGCCGTTTATATATGAAATGCCTTAGTATTCTTTTTTTCATTTGAATGGAAGTGTATATCAGTAAACATTCATCTATAGCGCCTTAATAACGATAGGGCACTTTAAGGGGAGACTACCGGTGTTATTTTATTTTATATACATTACGTGCCACACTGTGACCAGGAATGGATCAGAAAAGAGAACACTTATTATTATGCGAAGACTTTTGGTAGGAGAAAACACACATCTGTTGGAAGGGAATAGGAAATGCGGGCTTTATACTATGCACATCCGTCGTTATTTGAATAATGAATGCATGGGAACATGGGCGTAGCCATTTTTTTTTAGGGGGGGGGGGTTCTCACCCCGACCCCCCTGCTAAATATATATATATATATATATATATATATATATATATATATATATATATATATATGTGTGTGTGTGTGTGTGTGTATTTAATTAATCTTTATTACATTTTGACCATTCATTCTTTTAGAAGATGTTTATTATACCCAAGAATAGGTCCTTCCTAGAGTTATTGGAAAAATTGTAGACTCCCCTTGGTTTCTATAAAACAAAACCATAACGCTAACGAAAATGCCCAAATTCCAAGAGCAAATCCAAGAGAGATTTTCATTTTAAAACCCCCTCAGAAACTTTGTAAAAACATTCAACTCCATCTTCACTATAAAACTAAAGCATACATCAGTCACCAGATTGTATGATTCTATGAGTGTAGCCAATAGGGGGTTTGGTCTTTAACCCCACCCCTTTTCAGAGGGCTTTAAGTTAAAACCCCAGACAGAGGGATTTGAGTTTAAAACCCCACTCCAGCGGGGTTTGAAGCTAAAAACCACCTCTTAATATAAAAAAAGCTGATTACGCACTCAAAATTCTATGAAGGTAGCCAAGTGGGGTTTGAGTTTAAATCCCCCTCCTCCAGAGGGCTTTAAGTTTAAAACCCCAGATAGTTTTGAGTTGAAAATCCCACTACAGATAGTTTTGAGGCTGAAAACCCCCTCTTCAATATTATTCTTAAGCAAACAACATTCACCACATTTTATAAGCGTAGCTAAGGGGAGGGGGGTTGAATTTGTTAAAAAAAAAAGTTTTAAACCCCCCAACAGATCATTTTGATTATAAAACTTCCCATTTCTGTATAAAATCTAAAGCAAACTACAGTCACCAAATTCCAAGAGCTTAGCCAAGAGAGGTTACAAAGTTCTACCAGTCGATGGTCTTCACTTAATAAAGTGCAGTGAATAGCATGGAAGTCAACTCCCGAAATTGAAAAAAAGACTAAATGTGGCACAATAAAGATGGCTAAGACGAATTCTAGGAGTCAGTTATAAAGATCTAGTCTCAATCATGGAAATCCTTTGCCGAACTGGGAATCACCCACTTAGTGAGGTTGTGACAGAGCGTCGCATGAATTTTGCGGGACATGTTTTCCGACAAAATGAATCACGCATGACAAGAGTTGCAATGACACGGAGGCCATTACGAGAAAAATTCTGAGAAATCCTCGTATAACTTGGCGCCACACTTTAATTAATGGAGAACCTCGGGGCAGTAAACACCAAGTGGGAAGAGGCTTCAGACATCATTCTCATTGCCAGTGACAGATTTTTGTGGAGACAGCCTACTGCCCAATTCGCCGAACGGCGCGGGAGGATCTAAGTCCTAAGTAAGAACAGTAAGTAAGAAATTTTAATAGCAGTATAATGCACAGTAGATACCTCAGAATATGCATTTTTGTTTTGTTTTAAATACCGAAAATAGTGCCTGGCGGTGGGGGGGGGGGGGAGCTCCACAGACCCCCTTACTGGCAAAGGCGAGGTGTCTACAGATTTTTTTTTACTAACACCAGGAAGAACCTATTTTAGGGTACAATAAACTTTCGAAATAATGAAGGGTCAGACCCCCGCCCAAAAGAGGGGATTATCCCCCCCAAAACCCTCCCCGAAAAAAAATCCTGGCTACGCCCATGATTATACTATGAATCTCTATCCCCATCCACAAGATTGTTTATTTTTTATAGCTTTTTTGACTATTTTATGAATATGTAGTAGCGTGTTGGCTGCTTTGATGAGATGTTGGGCGATTGCCTAATCCCGTCCCTTTGACCTTAACCCTCAGAGAGGGGTCCATCAAATCACGGTTTGTTAGCATAATTAGTTACTTAATGCTATTTTAACCAATCTTTTCATTATGTCTCCACTCCCTTCTAGTGTATTGGACGATGGGGGGAGGCGATTACATCTACTACTCTTCCCACCCAAACCCTTTGAATGAGGTGGGCGGTAACATTTTTTATGAAAAAATATTAGTTTATGAACAAAATTAGTTGAATAACTTTATAAAAAAAGATACTTATCGTCATTTGAACCCATTTCTTTATTATTTACCAAAAAAAATCTCAAATGAAATAATTAATCGATGTTAAAAAAACAGCAACAACGCCAAATGAACACGAGGTCCCAGGGCTCGTCAGGACCTTTCTTCAAGGAACAGTACCAGGAAAAGAAAATGATGGGGGAAAAAAACAATATAGCATGAATAGGCCTGTTATTGAAAGAGTCAAGGAAAAAGACATAGATGAATGGAGGAGAACGGTAGACGGATCATGTGTGTTGCCTCAACAATCCAGCGAGCTGGGGGAATGGGTGTTGACAATGTTTTATGTGTATGTGTTTGTTGTTATTTTGTTGAGGTATTCCCCTAGGCAATTGATTTCAAATGGTTGAACACTGGACTCAATAAGCGACGCCAACACCAGACGCTGGATACATCAGACTCTTTTATAAAACTCTCATAACACATGTTACACACAACAACACCATTTGAAATCAATTGCCTAGGGGAATACTAATATAATAATAATGCAAATTGTTGTAAGTAACATGTGATATGAGAGTTTTATAAAAGAGTCTGATGTATCCAGCGTCTGGTGTTGGCGTCGCTTATTGAGTCCAGTGTTTTTTAGTATAATATTAAGTTTATAAGTGTCATTGAAGCCTACAAGTGGTAGCAGAGTGTGTAAGTAAAAGTAGTTACTTTATTGGTCTCATTTGATAAATAGAGATCCTATGTCCTTTTAATATATGTCTTATGAACTATATAAGAAAGAACAGCTAGAGTGGAATGAAAAACGAGCCTAAGGAAAGAGAAAAGAGCGAAAAGCCCTTTCATTACCACAAGGCAGTGAGTCAAGGATAAGAAAGAAGATTTTTGAACATATATATTTGTCGGAGCTCATGTGTCAGGAAGGCTTTGAGAATCTGTTGAAATTGCTTCACAAGAACATTTCTAAAGACTACCTGGCAGACAGCATTGACAAATTATATGAAAATCTATACATCATCATCATCTCTCCTTGGCGTTCCTCGTGGAACATAAGGCCTCAGTAAAAGCACACCACTCTTCACGATCTCTTGCTCGTTCCTCATGGAACATAAGGCCTCAGTAAAAGCACACCAATCTCCACTGTCTCTTGTTAGTTCCTCATGGAATATAAGGCCTCAGTAAAAGCACGCCAATCTCTACGGTCTCTTGTAAGTTGCTCATGGAAAATAAGGTCTCAGTAAAAGCACGCCACTCTCCACAGTCTTTTATAGTTCCTCATGGAACATAAGGCCTCAGTAAAAGCACGCCACTCTCCACAGTCTCTTGCTAGTTTTTTTTTATGGCTTCCCAGCTCTTTCTAGTCCTCTCTGCTTCTTCTAGTACACTGCGTCGCCATGTTTTGGTCTTCCTCTACGTCTTGTTCCCTGGGGGTTTTTACTCTAAGACCTGCCTAGCTCTGTTGTTGGTATCTTTTCTAAGGGTGTGACCAATCCATCTCCACTTCCTATCTAAGCTCTACATCTCTATATTTCTTGTCCACTTATCTCCCAGTTTGGTGTTTTCTATGTTGTCATACCAGTGTATTTTTAGGATATTTCTCACATTCTCAGGCATCTGTTGGTGAAGGTCTGTTTTTTTTTTTGTTGTTGCTTCAGTTGTTCTCCATGTTTTAGAAACTTAAAGTAGGACCGCCTTGACATCAGAGTTGAAGATAAAAATCAATTCAAATTAGTTCAAAGGAGAAGAAAGATTTTCAGGCATGTACGAGCCACAACGTATCTGGCTGAGAATGAGGAGGCTTAGGAAATGTTGCTTGTGGAAAGATTCTTTATAGAGACATTTTCTGTGTAGCGCTTAAAAACTAACAGAAAGATGACGACCTACACTTCAATCAGTGAGAGTAAAGAAACCACGTGGTGTCTGAATGTAAAAGTCTGCTTTTGACTCCATTCCTAGCGTCTTACCAGCCCTATATCCTCAGGACATTTGACTTCATTTTATGTGCATTATTTGATAGTTTTCTTCAGCAAGTTTTCAACATACGAAGGTAAACGAATCATCATTTGATCACTGGCCCAAGCCTGCATTACCAAACATATGATATGATGTGATGATATGATGCCAGTAAACATCATTTGGTCTCAGAGTTTTGGTTTTGCTTTCGTGTTTCTGATACCTGTTTTTGTTTTTATTTTGTCTAAATTTGGACTCACACATTTTTCCATAATGAACACAAACTGTCAGAAGACGTTCTACACTGAGATTACTTCTCTCCAAAATGCTCCACTTACTAATAGACATAGACTGCTCATTCTATTCATTTACATTTCCTGGTCAAACATTATCTCATTGTTTCATTTTAATGTTGCCCTTCATATTCGTAGCCTACACAATTACACCATGAAATGTTTCGATACTGTTTAAGAGTATTGATAAGTTTAAATTTTGCTGTACACATTTGCTTGAAATTTCGTACACAGGTTCCTTTTACCTCGTAGGCTTTTACTAAGAACCGGATTTGACAAGTTTGCAACAAGATGACCGCTATTTGCGAAAAAGCTGCAAGCTTACTGTCAAATATTTTTCTTTTATTTTAGTTATTTCCCATCAACTGACCGCAGTCTCTCTCTCTCTCTCAGCACAAAAAGTTTCGTAGTTTTAAAGTCATTCCTGAGTCAAATGTGTATGTCTTACGTCATGTCCACTTTCTCTTAAAAGTCTAAATCTAAAACTAAACCAATCATAACAGTATTAGTGGGATAGATCTAGAGGTGTTTTTTTTTTGTTTTCGAGAGAGAAAGAGAGAGAGGAGAGAAATAGAGAGAAAGGAATGGTACTTTGTAACACTGTTTAAAAAAAATCTTCAACAGAGATCAAATAAACTATTACAATTAAAAAAAAAACATTGATATTTATTTTTATTTAGAGAACAAAATAACAAGGTAAATATAGTATACTAGTCGACCGGCGGCGTAGCATACGCCGCTATTTTGCAGGGCCAACCTGAGGCCACTGCAACCGCAGTGGGCCCAGTACTTTTATAGGACCCGCGCTAATTTTATGTGTATAAATTATTAAATTAAACCATTTTTTAAGTTATAACAGATTTCCCGCGGCCTCCTGTCGATTTAAGAGGAGGTCCTGGAAATCTCCTGAAATTGCAAAATATACGAAAAGGTCCTGGAAATATCCGGAAATTATTAAAATCTTTTTAAAACTCATACCAATCTCCTAAAATATACAGACGAAAATTGTCTTTTTTTTTCACTCTTACATTACCTAAGATAATTCCCTCCGACCGAGTTGCAAAAATAAAAGAGTGATCTTTCCATTGTGTCCAAACTCTTGAGCGTGCTCTGTCGCCTCGATAGTTACTACAGAGTAAATACCCCCCCCCTTTTTTTTTACCGTGAGGTAGAAATAGAAAAACAAAAAGAGTGATATTACAACGGTCCTGCCCTGCTATTTTGTGACTACGTGTTCTCCCCCCCCCCCCCCTCATGTTTTCTCGTGGACTATCCGCAGAGTGATCTTTCCTTTATTCCTTACTACTCGTTTAAACTGTTGAGGGAAGAAGAGAATTATATGTGAAGTATGTCAGACATGTGGCATTCTAATGGTAGCCTTCTTAAATGTGTTTTTATTAGACTTCAAACTGGTGGTATGAAAAAGTTTAATATATATGTCGGAGAAAATACGATGCGCAGGTTTAAACAAAAAAAAACACAATTTGGGTACCAGAGAGCGAAAGAAAGAGAGAGAGAGAGAGAGAGAGAGAGAAAGTAATGAATGGATGTAAGAATGAATGACAGACAAAAAAGAAATTTTGTACATTGTGTTTATGTATGTGTTTGTTGTTATCCTGTTGAGTTATTCCCCTTGGCAAGAACCTACCAATTATATTGTTGTGTGTAACATGTGTTATGAGAGAGTGTATGATTCAAGAGTCTGATGTCCAGTGTTGGTGTCGCTTATCGAGTTCAGTGTTCTTTAGTGTAATTATAGATTTATACGGTTATCATTTTCAGCGGCCCGAAATAATAGCCGCTATTAGTTTGTATCTATAGAGTCTATGGTTTTATATGATCTGTCCATCAGTCACGTTTAGATCTCAAAATCTAGAAAAGATTTTTTTTTTTTAATCCGATATCATAAAATTTTAGATCTTCCAAGGTTCTGATGCAAAAGTTATTTATTTTATTCTCTGGATGAATTGTTTTTATATATATATTTTTAAATCAACTATGCAAGCAGTTTTTTTTTTCACAAAAATATATTTTACAACTATTCACTATTAATAGTAAAAAAACAAACACAGGAGTCTATTTAGTAAGGGAGATGTTTATCTAGCATATTTTTAACACAGTTATGCATAAGCTTACACATTTATTTTTGTTAAAATATTTTTTTTTATTAATTTGTAATTTTAAATTAAATTGCACACTATATATGTTTAATATTTCCATTTACCTAAAAAAGGGAAATGTATATAGTATGCATATAAGTTGAATATAATTTAAAACAATTATTAATAAGTAGTGTTTCATATTATGAATATTATATTTCAGTACCAGAAACACGGCACATAATAAACCGAAGGGAAAAGTTTCTTTGTTGAGACTTTTAGAGATTGGCTCTTTACAAAACAATTAGATAATTAGATATTAATTCAATAACATCAGTTATGTCAGGTTCACATTCTTAAAATATAGAAACCTGCCATTTACCTACCAGTCCGGGGGCCGATTTTGAGTTCGTGTTTCCACACAAACTGTCTTTGTAACCTTTTTTTAGTTAATAATGGATGAATTGAAGGTAAAGGTGTGAATTAAGAGTTGCAGATATTGTGTTTTTTTTAAAATGTCCTTTACCCCAGTACAGTATGCTAAATACAGATACAAGAATAATAGATTGCGTGATACAGATAGGAAGTAAGTATCCTATCGGTCGCCCAATAGATGTCAACCTTTATGAAGGCTAGAATACATATCAGTATTAAGTACCATAATTTGTGTTTTAACTATTCTCTTTATATTTCATACGTTTAAATCTAATAGATTCCAGTGCCAGTGAACAAAATCAAACAGCTCACTATGAAATTCGATGACGTCATTCACGAGCTGGGAGATTTTGGTAGCTACCAGAAGCGTATGTTTTTATTGACCTGTTTGGTGTCCGTACCGACGTCCTTTCATATTCTGATGTCAGTGTTTGTATTGGCTGTGCCAGACCACAGGTATGTGATCTAAATACGTTCTATCCCATATGCTAGGACACATTTATACAAATGCTCCTTCTTCCCTAGTGCTAATAGGGCATGGAATGGGTTGCCTGAGACAGCCAGGAACACCGGTGACTTGGCAGAATTTAAGTCATTGGTTAATATGCATGACTAAATGCATGACGCGTAGGACGTAATCATCTTCTTTTTTTAAGTAACGTCTGTAATATATAAGAAGATAAGATATCCGACTTTATCTACCTGGGGTTCGTATCAATGTCCGACACGCGTATCACTGGTCACATTGCAGCTTCCTTGTGCATTGTGGGCAAACGTTTCAGTGGGTGGGATAGCACATCACCAGAGGTTGGATATGGTCAACGGACCGTATGTCCGACATCTCTATGGACTCTACCCTAAATGCATTTGAAATGTTTGCAATAGAAGCTATAAGTTTATTGTTGGTGCCGTTTATAAATTGATTGGTGAACGTATCCTTCGTAGTTTGAGCTGTTGTTAGGAGTAAAACATTTTCTCAATCAGAACAAAATGAACCTTTGATACGTAAAACAAGAACAACATGTTGTAAAAATACTTGAACAAAACATTTACAAAGTTTCTATTAAGTTTTTAGTTGTATCCATTAGTTGGATTCAGTCATGTCATTACATTTGTAATAGGTCTAGACTAGAAATAATAAATCTGTGCCATTATACATATTTTTACCAATGGTATTTGTTTAGCACTATTTCATGCTTTTAGCTTTCGCAATGCGCTATGATCCTATCACTTGTCTTGACCATTACTTTTCAGGTGCGCCATTCCAGAACTGGACAATGACACGTACGCGAGCCAAGGTCCCTGGCATGATGAACTCATCAATCAATCTATCCCATGGCTGAGTCAGAAGAACATGTACTCCCAATGTGAAGTGTTTGTGAAAGATGTCACACAGAGAGACTGGAGCAACATGACCAGAAAGTGTGACAAATGGGTTTACAGCAAGGAAATATTTACATCCACCTTTGTTACGGAGGTTTGTATCATATATTTACATCACCTATTGCTACTGCGCTTTGCTGGATATATTTACATCGACATTTGTCACAGATTTTATTTGCATAGGCCAGTGTTTCCCAAACTTTTTCTTAAAAGAACACTTCGCACATTCTTAGTGTTTAGCTAAACATTTTACTTTTTGTTTTTACAGAGATTAATTCAAGGGATGGCCTACTAGTCTAGTTAATTATTCCAGTAGTTTGTGGCACACCTATAATGTGCATGTTTACTAAATTTGTTTTCTTTTCATTAGCTTTGGATGTAAGCTCCTTACATTTTCTGCTTAAGTCTTTATTGACCTCCCTCTCTCCTAGGTGCGCTGTCCATGTAAAATGAGGGAACGACGCCCCAGCTCCCGATTTGTACACCTCCCACAACTACAAGGTGGTGTCACATTAGCGCTTTGGTCAGGTCCCAGTTATTGACCAGCCTTGACCTATGTCCCCTCATTTTTCATGGATATTAAAAAAGCAATAATAATAATTGCTTCATGTGGAATGAACACTTGGCATTGTTTAATTATTTCGCTTATGTTATCCTTTGTTGTCCACACACTTCGTTCTAATTATGTTTTTTTTGGGAGGGGAGAGGGGGGTATTTTAATATCGTGGTGTTAGCAAAGAAATGTCGCTTATGATATTTCTTCGTGAAATAATAGAAACCTTTATTGAAACCTTTGTAAACTAAGTGGAGAGCTGTGGTGGGTATGGTGAAATACATTTCTTAGTTTTGTTTCATTTATCGTTAAAGCCCCTAACGCCAAAACCTCCATTTCATAAATGTCTGTGTCTAAACGTCACGGGCCTACATATAAATAAGATCATTAGAGCAGAAAGCTATAAATAGCTAGCTTTTTGATGTCTCCAAAGTATATAGAAAGTGTTGATAATTGTTTTTGTTTTCTAATGACAACTTGTGCTCATCGATAAACACTGCAGAATTGTCTAGGCACTTTTTGGTTTTTAGCGCCATTCTTTTGACGAGATGAAAGTTTAATTGAGCGTCCATGGCATTGTCGCCTACATTTCTTGTAGTTCGTGCAGGGAGTGCATTTGTTTGTTTGTTGACACCAGTTGCTCGTCATTACTATTGGAGATTTTCCTGACGAAGTTTTAGTAGACTTTGTTCTTTGTCTTTGTTAAAGTTTGGAGTTGATTCTACAGTACCAACTAAATGTACACACATCATGTTTGAAATATATATATTACCGATATTGTCGTATTCTCTACACCTCTTTTACAAAGCTTATATCAACTCACTCTGTCATTGGTTACTTTTGGTTTTGGTAAAAACATGTTTTTTTGTCCCATTTCGCATTTTCGGATGAAATTAAAACTTTTGCAAAATGACTCATTTAACCTGACAAGACGTAAATCAGTAAAAAAAATAATTAAACAATTAGCTCATAAATTGTTGGGGATTAATTATTTTGTTTGATTTTAAAATAAGGCGAATAAATGATAATTATTGAGAGATGTGGGTATATAAATATATATATATATATATATATATATATATATATATATATATATATATATATATATATATATATATATAATTAAGCTTGTCTTCGAGTCCGAGGATTAATAAGGAGTGCAGTATTTCACGTATATACGTAGCCCCAAGTGTGACCTACATATTTTGATATATCTCGTTTAACAAATCTGAGTGACAATTAATAATGAAAATCCCCCAAACACCTGTTTCAAAACTTTTAATGTAACTATTTGTAGCGACTGCATAATTTCGTGTATGATGGTAGTTATCAATCTGGAATAAAGGCTATGGCGCTATGCCAACATATGTAGCATGGGAATTAGTTTGTGAAGAGAAAAAATCGTAGATTTACATAGTTAATTTTTTATACTTTCGTAGGTTTAAAGCATTGAAATGTTGTTATTTTTCTTATGGTATATGACTTGTGAATTTGCATTTCTAACTATAATCAATTGCTCTTGATACTTAGGTTGACATGGTTTGTGATAATATACACTACAGAACATACGCTAGTATGGCTGTGATGGCTGGCATGACTGTTGGTTCCGTCCTCCTAGGATACTTGGCTGATTTGTAAGTTACAAATCACAACCCTAAGGATAATGAATAATGTTTGTTTACCCTTGCAGACACTGCGCCCACCCTTATGAAACCATAACGCATATCCTCTTTGAATGCCTCATCATAATCCACCTTAGGCAGACCATACTACCACTACAGCCCAACATAACCAACACCCTGTACGGCAGTGCTAAACAACTGAAGAAAACAGCACACTATTTTTCCTTGGCACAGTCTGCAAAAGAGCTTACAGCTCAGCAGCAAAAAGCTAAAAGATGTATGTTAAAGTAAAACTACACATAAAACTATTTGTGTATATAAATATATATTTTTCTTTCTTTATATTAGAATAAATATTTAATATTGACCAAAGAATTGTTAATATGAAATCTAATCAATTGACATGATGCCTATTGGCACTGGATAACTTTAAAGAAAGGTGAGCACCTTGCAGTCAGTGCTATGAGGACTCGTTGGAAATAACAGTTCAATAACTTTTTAAAACTAATTTTATTCTTTTTTGTCAAACTTAATAAGCGATAAAAAGGAGTAAACTATAATATGTTATTTGTTTCTTCTTTAAGAATAGGTCGAAAGAAAGTTTTACTGCTAGGTACAGTGGGACAGTTTACTTGTGGTCTAACGACAGGCTTCATTCGATCGTACATACCATTTATAGTCTTAAAGTTTTTAACAACTTTCTTCGGTATCGGCTTATATTTGACATCATACGTTATCGGTAAGTAAAGATTTAGTACACTCACTAAGGCTATCGGTAAGTATAGATATAGTACACTTAGGCCTACTAAGGTTATCGGTTCCACGAGGTTATCATTGCGGAAGTGGTAATGGATACCTACAAAATGCTTCTTAATAAATGAATCTCAGATAATCTCAGACAACCAGACCAACTCCTGGCCTTCCCCGTGTGGCGCAGATATTGAGTCTGGCGGAACTGTTTTAAACTACAGAAGATGGAGTGAAGGCGTGTAACTGGTGCCTAAACCAGTAAGCTTCGGGCAGGAAGGGCTTATCAGCCATTGATGGCTTCCCAAATAGGAGAAGGAAAAATATACTTCATTACAGCTATACCCAAATATGGGAAAGGCTTCGGGAGTCATCCCTGAGGAAAATTCAGGAGCCGGAGACCTTAGGCAGTTTGTAGTACACCGTGCTACACCCTGGCAGAACATATGAACCCAATTTATATCGACACTTGCCTTTTGGAGAGATCAACTACTTGAAATGGGGAAATGCTGTTCGGGTGACATTGTTCCTCCAATAGCTAATGCCTAGGCATTCAACTCATTTCTAGACCAGACACTATAATATTACGGTACCCCGAAAAAATAGAGCGGGAAAAATAGCGCAGACAAAATAGCGCGGGAAAAATAGCGCGAGCAAAAAAGCGCCGACAAAATAACGCAAATTATTATTTCAGTCATTTTGAAAGAAATACATTAGATATCGTAAAATATGAATAGAGCCAATATTTTTTGTTTTAATGTTATCATTAATTTTCATCATTTTACAGGAAACACTTTAGATATCCTAAAACAATAATATGCCAATAATAAGCAAATATTATAATAAGCTTAAATAAATAAATTCAAAATATATCATTTATTTACATTCCAAAAGTGTACTTTGAAAACAGGTAAAGATACTTGCCAGATTTATACACACACACACACACACACACTCACACAAACTTTCTCTGGCGACCAATATAGTTGACCTCCCAATTGTCATACAAATTCCCTACACCATCTGGCCGAGCTTCATTTAATTCTTCAAAGGCAGTATTTACATCGGCAGGTGGAACAAATGAAAGGGCTGACAGCATCTTGTATGTAGCTGCATTTTTTTTCAAGACAAGGCCAGGATGTGGAGCCATCCAGAATTGTGTCTGTCTGTACCTGTAGCCTACGTATGCTGCTATTTTTTTGCCATTTTGTGTTAAAAATGTTTCCATGACGTTGGCTACTTCAAAGGTTCTAGCAAATTATGCATTTTAAACATTGGTGACAAAGGGGAATGCTATAAAATGTAAAGTACTCTCGTTCTCTGCAAATATGGCATACTTTCAGATCTATTCATGTTGAAAAATAGACATCAACATAAATGCTGCCCAGGACATTAAATTACTAATAACCCGCTACTTTTATACACACCATCTATAAGTCAGCGCTATTTTGCCGGGAAATTCCGCGCTACTTTGTTGGGTAACCATAATATTACATTTGAAAGCGTGTTGATAAATCGCAGTAATACTTCTGACGTCTAGAAGACATACTTTTGAAAAGAAATAGATTTGATTTTCTTTTTGAAACAAAGAAACAAGCTTTAACCTGAGAAACTCCAATGTTAGTTTTGAAGATTGAAACTTTATTTTCAGGGATGGAACTGATTGGACCTGCGAAACGAAAGTACGGCATTGTCAAGGAGTTCTTTTGGTGCCTTGGACACTTTCTTTTGACTGGCTTTGCCTTTGTACTGCGAGACTGGAGTCTCTTACAGATTGTGTTATCTATTCCTAACTTCCTTATGATCTCTTATTTCTTGTAAGTTAGGTTAATTTTTTTCCTAATTGTAATCAACAAAAAAAAACAATGAAAAGTTATTTGTAAAAATGATCGCACATCTATATATCAACTTTTGAAGTTGTAATCCATGATTCCTCCTATAAGCTTACACTTTGTTTATAGAATAAAAAGTTAGACAAAAGCTGGTTGAAGAGAAATACATTGAAAATGGTTTTCACGTAATAAGTTGCTGGATTTTTTTTATTATTAGTAGTTCAAAGCCCAATGATATTCAAAGATCAAGGAATAAAAACTTATATTGATTACAATTATTATCAAGAAAAAAAAAGCTATAAAGACAACAGATACTTTCTCCTGCAACTTATTGAGCGATTATTTTGATGAATGTAAAATTAAATAAACAATGGAACATATTTTATCTCACCACACACCCCCACCGCAAGAAAGAATACTGGTTAAGCGAATATATAAATTTACTAGAATATATACTATTCCAATGATAGGCCTTTGATCTAGATTTAGAAGACGATGCGCACATTTTCCTGAACATAAATTTATTAAACTCTTCAATGACAGATGGAAATAACCGACGATAGATATTTTCTAGTTCTTTAGCCAAATTTAAATTTCTTTCCTTTTTTTTTGTAGTAGTAATTAAAGTTTTCCCAATGTGGCTAAGAGCTAGTAATTTTTTTCCCAACGATACAGCAACTGTCAAATTTCTAAGAAAATCGTTACAGCCGTTTTCGAGATCCGTGTTTAGGATTTTGAGCCCACCCAGTTTCCACGAAGATGCGAGTTGCTAGGAATAGGATACGAAACGGATTGCTCGGGGCCTAGTCTGGGTAGGGATAAGGATAATAAGTGAAAATTAAGATTTTTTTGTTAGAAAATAAATTCGTCTTTGCATTTATACATATTTTACTAAGTGCAAAATCACAATCAAATTAAATTTACGAGCCATCTACAATAGAAAGTATTTTTTCAAACAAAAAGCCGATAAACATTCAGATCTATCTTTTAGATTTACTATCGACTAGCAAAATATCGCTTTAAATTTTTTTTAAGAGATCGAGATAGATTTAGATCTATATTTATATGCCAGGGACTATTACAGTAAATTAAGTATTGGAACCATAAGATTGGAACTTACTGTTTTGTTTAATATTCGCCCTATTATTTTTATGAAAGAACACTAGAGGCGAACTATTCTCTTAATCGCGAGTAGGATTGGCGTTTTCCATATTGAATGACAGCCCAGAATGACAATTTTGTCCATTTTTCATGACATTTTTATGAGTTTTCAGGATATTTTAATAATTTCAGGAGATTTCATGACTCTTTTTGTATACTTTGCAATTTCAGGAGATTTCCAGGAGCTCCTGGAAAATCAGGAGGCCACGGGAAACCATAATCGTATAGGTTAAAATGGTTCAATTTAATAATTGACAACTAGAGTTAGCACGGGTCCTATGAAAGTGCGGGCCCTTTGCGGCCGCATAGGTTGCAGTGCCCTAAGGCCGGCCCAGACTAAGACTAATACTGCTTTATTGATCATTATGGAAAAAAAGTACACATAGTGTGAAGAAGTTTTATATTTATTAGGAGAGGAAGTACACATAGTGTGAAGAAGTTTTATATTTATTAGGAGAGGAAGTACACATAGTGTGAAGAAGTTTTATATTTATTAGGAGAGGAAGTACACATAGTGTGAAGAAGTTTTATATTTATTAGAAGAGGATGTACACATAGTGTGAAGATGTTTTATATTTATTAGAAGAGGAAGTACACTAGTTGAAGAAGTTTTATATTTATTAGAAGAGGATGTACACATAGTGTGAAGATGTTTTATATTTATTAGAAGAGGAAGTACACATAGTGTGAAGATGTTTTATATTTATTAGGAGAGGAAGTACACATAGTGTGAGGATGTTTTATATTTATTAATATAATGGAACGATTTGAAAATTAAAAAAAATTGATGTAACAAGCTAGAATTGCATTATAGTAGATCTATTGCGGGTTAGCAAAGTTGACAGGGCATCGCGTTGATAACGGGAATGTAGTGGGTTCGATATGGCCAATTTGCATTTTCCAAAAATGTCAAATAAAATATGAATTTTTGTGAAGTTCGCTATTTGAACATAAATTAGAAATTGATATTTCTTTTTATTTGTAATACTTGTTTGATTTTTGTATTGTCTAGGTTACTGAATGAATCTTCGAGATGGTTGGTCAGTAAAAATAGACTCAAGGAAGCCTCTGAAATCTTACAAGTCGCTGCTAAAATAAACCAAGTGGTATTGTCGGACGATGCGGCCAATTTAAAGAATATAGAATCGGAGGCCAACAATGAAAAAGTCTGGCATATGATGACAAACTGTAGATTAATTATACGCTGTATAGTTATATTTGTGAACTGGTAATAGTTTTTTTCTCTATCGAACTATCTCTTGGGAATCTAGGGGAAAAAAAGGGGGGGGGGGAGATGCGTTCAGAAAAAAAGAAAGAAAAAAAAGATCCTATAGTTACGCCCCTTGATGTGGCTACGCCATGATGTGATATGAGATGTGGTTATTGTTATCCTAGTTTTTGGTGTAGTTTAGATGTACAATATGATTATAACCTTTGGATATTCAGTCCCTAAGTTTACTAATACAAAGAAGCTCGTGTTCACGCTACTTTAATGGCTACATATATTCCTAACGTAAACAAAATCCAACCGACACCCAACTCATACTGGACTCTAGAATATCTCAATCTATTTTGAATGTTCAATTAGATGTGTATCACCACTCATGACTATTTATTTGATTAGGCACTGACTGACTAAATGGCTTTAGAATATACTCTATAATTATTACTGAGCTAATATTGGGAACAAAATACACTGTATTGGTAATTATTTGAATATGCACAGATATATAGGATGTAAGCATATTTTTACAGGTGCTAAATGAGATACATTTTTTCTGGTAGACCAGTTTACTTATGCTTATTTTCTGCAAAAGATGAAACAATGTATATAAAAAAAGAAAAAAATTTTTTGTTTTTTATGGCGTGTAGACTTTATTAATAAAAATAATTTGTTTTCAACTCTTCACCAGGCTAGTTGCCAGCTTAGTTTTCTACGGGCTTAATTTGAATGTTGGAAATCTGTCTGGAGATTTGTACCTTAATTTCTTCTTGTCTGGCCTGGTGGAAGTTGTCTCTTATGCTTCATGTTTGATATTCCTGGACAAAGCTGGCAGGAAGTTGTTGCAATGCTTCTTTATGTTGACGGCTGGCGTAGCCTGTGTGAGTACGCTGTATCCTGTACTATTTAATACAGGTGATAATCTAGACTTAGTATCTAAAGAAATCATTTTTAAGAATATTAAATGATCGTAGCAAGTTTCAAATGTTAATTTACGTTAGCCTAGGTGATTGGAAGAATAGTCTAGAATTAAGCCTAATCATATATACCTTGTGAATGTATTGAGCCTAATCATATATACCTTGTGAATGTATTGAGCCTAATCATATATACCTTGTGAATGAATTGAGCCTAATCATATATACCTTGTGAATGTAAAGAATTGAGCCCACTAACTTGAGGAGTGTAAAGCGTTTGTCTGGACAGTGATCTAAGCTGGTGTGGAAGGAATGACTAAACACAAATATTTGGTGTGGAAGGAATGACTAAACAGTCAATTCACTAAAACGAAATGTTTGGAAAGATGGGCAAATTGATACACACAGCTTTCTAGTTCATAGTGAACACAAGTCGAAAGTACACACATAGCTATTTCATTGTGATCAATAACAGAGGGGACGTAATATTCTCTACTTCAGTTCTTGGGCTAAAACTTTTGAATTCTAATCTGTGGTATCTCTACGTTGTAGTTGTCAAGATAGGCTTTTAAAGTTGTAAGTGTAACGATAATTTGTGAGATATTGATGGTGATGTAGTACACGAATAAATAAATAATATTTTAAACGTATTGTATTCTGTTGTAGATCTGTCCTGGCTGACTATAGTGCTGTGCCTAATTGGAAAGTTTGGCGCTTCAGCGGCTTTTGCTGTGATCTACATCTACACCGTGGAGTTATTCCCCACTGTGATGAGAAACTCAGGGCTTGGTACGAGCTCACTCGTAGCCAACATTGGTGGAGTTTTTGCCCCTTACATCGCTGACATTGTAAGTTGCTCGTTTAGGAAATTAGATGAGTTGTGAACTGCATCATAATATCATCATCAGCGTTTTTACCTGCACCATCACCAGAGTCACGTGATCTCTGCAGACAAGGCTGTAGTGTTACTGATATTTGATTTCAGGGTCAAATGATCTCTGGAGACATGGCTGTAGTGTTACCTCTACTTATATTTGGTGGAGCCAGTATATTTGCTGGACTACTTGCCCTGTTACTTCCTGAGACTGCTAATCAAATGTTACCAGACACTGTGGAGGATGCCAGAAACTTTGGAAGGTGAACAAAAACTTAGATATCTTAGTCTCAAGAATTCAATATTCCTTTTTTTTTTAATATCTGTGTTTGAGTGGAACAAGAGTTTTTCTTGACACAATAACGGACGACAAAACAGCGTCGACAAAATAGCGCGACACAACAGAGCACGTTCTTTATACATTAGATATATTGATATATTGATATTTATCATATAATTGTACGACAACTGTATAGCTCCTTCTTTGTGATCGAAGATGAGCATATTTCTCATTTCCTTTGAAAAAAGATGACTGTGAAGTCCTGACTGTAAAGTCCAATCCTTGGTTTGAAAGGCCGGCCGCCTATGTAGCAAGGGTAGGTTTGGTTGTATGTCATCAGCTGCTTCTTTTCTCAGCATTGTGTTTGGTTCGGCACTCTTTATGTACGACAACTACGCTGAATAAAGCACTTCACAATTCTGGGGGACATCCGTACATCATCAAAGTCATCTTTTATGGTGGGCTGGTCGGCGTAATAGCATCAGACAAGCTGATCGTATTCCTCACCTTGCTAATACATAGGGTTAATCTCAGGCCTAAGAACCAATTCAAGTGTATAGGTCAGTCTGCCATGAAGAAACAATTCAAGTGTATAGGTCAGTCTGCCATGAAGAAACAATTCAAGTGTATAGGTCAGTCTGCCATGAAGAAACAATTCAAGTGTATAGGTCAGTCTGTCATGAAGAAACAATTCAAGTGTATAGGTCAGTCTGTCATGAAGAAACAGTTCAAGTGTATAGGTCAGTCTGTCATGAAGAAACAGTTCAAGTGTATAGGTCAGTCTGCCATGAAGAAAAAGTTCAAGTGTATAGGTCAGTCTGCCATGAAGAAACAATTCAAGTGTATACGTCAGTCTGCCATGAAGAAACAATTCAAGTGTATAGGTCAGTCTGTCATGAAGAAACAATTCAAGTGTATACGTCAGTCTGCCATGAAGAAACAGTTCAAGTGTATAGGTCAGTCTGTCATGAAGAAACAATTCAAGTGTATAGGTCAGTCTGTCATGAAGAAACAATTCAAGTGTATAGGTCAGTCTGTCATGAAGAAACAATTCAAGTGTATACGTCAGTCTGCCATGAAGAAACAGTTCAAGTGTATAGGTCAGTCTGTCATGAAGAAACAATTCAAGTGTATAGGTCAGTCTGTCATGAAGAAACAGTTCAAGTGTATAGGTCAGTCTGTCATGAAGAAACAGTTCAAGTGTATAGGTCAGTCTGCCATGAAGAAACAGTTCAAGTGTATAGGTCAGTCTGCCATGAAGAAACAATTCAAGTGTATAGGTCAGTCTGCCATGAAGAAACAGTTCAAGTGTATAGGTCAGTCTGTCATGAAGAAACAATTCAAGTGTATAGGTCAGTCTGTCATGAAGAAACAATTCAAGTGTATAGGTCAGTCTGTCATGAAGAAACAATTCAAGTGTATACGTCAGTCTGCCATGAAGAAACAGTTCAAGTGTATAGGTCAGTCTGTCATGAAGAAACAATTCAAGTGTATAGGTCAGTCTGTCATGAAGAAACAGTTCAAGTGTATAGGTCAGTCTGCCATGAAGAAATAGTTCAAGTGTATAGGTCAGTCTGCCATGAAGAAACAATTCAAGTGTATAGGTCAGTCTGCCATGAAGAAACAATTCAAGTGTATAGGTCAGTCTGTCATGAAGAAACAGTTCAAGTGTATAGGTCAGTCTGCCATGAAGAAACAGTTCAAGTGTATAGGTCAGTCTGTCATGAAGAAATAATTCAAGTGTATACGTCAGTCTGCCATGAAGAAACAATTCAAGTGTATAGGTCAGTCTGTCATGAAGAAACAATTCAAGTGTATACGTCAGTCTGCCATGAAGAAACAATTCAAGTGTATAGGTCAGTCTGCCATGAAGAAACAATTCAGAGGATGGATGATATCACGATTTTGAGCAGTCTAATGGCGGTCACCACCCTAATGTTGACAAGCTGATCACTTCCTCAGAGAACACAATTACACAATTAACAGGATTAGTCAATGCAATGACGAAGAACAAAGCGAAATTCAACTTTACCGTCGTCTGGCAGCGATGTTTTTAAAGTATATCAACAAACCAATGAGAGAGTTTTTAAAAGGCGTTGCATACGACTCTGTGACAGTCTTTTGTGTAGAACTTTAAAAATATTTGTTGTTTTGCTGGCCTGCTGTACTATTGTATTTGTAGCCAATATTATTACAAACTAAAATACCTGCAAGTTTCATTTATTCTTATTCCATCTTTATTTGCAATGGAACATTGATCATTATAGAAATCTACGTTTGCCTATTGAACCAGTTAATCCACTGGTTGAAATTCGTCGTTGTAATATTTCGTGATTGTAACATTTAAGCATTCTATTTGATTATAGCGATATTATTTGAGTTGTCATAGATTTTGAATAATTATAACAATATACATAAAGATCGCCTTAAAAACATGCACCAAGTATAGTAGAAAAAAACTAGTACTATAAGTCATGTTGCTTCAAAAGTTTTCCATTCGAATGATTTATAAATAAAAAGAATAGAGTTGGGTAGATTCTGGAACATTCTTTGGAGGACTTTGTTAAAAAAATCTCGAAGTAAAGAGTTTAATACGAGTCGAACTCATGCTTCCTCACTTTACCATGTGGACATTATACCTCGCTTTACAATGTGGACATTATACCTTGCTTTACCATGTGGACATTACACCCGACAATCATGAACTAATAGGACTAAATGTCTAAGAATTCTTATTGGAGAAACTATTTTCAAAGACTACATTATTAACTGATATTTTAATTGCACCAAACTTGTCAAAGCTTGAAGACCTTTACATTTGAAAGTAATGCCAATCATTAAGGAGGTCTGCCAACTTTATTTCTTTGGAATCTGCTGCTCTCAACTCATCCGTGAAGTAGTACCCTTTCTGTTTCTCTTTACAATGGTTTTAATGTGTTTGTTTGTTTTATTTACAGAAAAAATATAATTGGGTTTGAGCTTCATAATATGACCCTGACATCAGAGAAAACAAATAAGTCGTTAGATTCTACCATTTCGACAAAGGAAACTCTCTACTAGATATACTCAGAGATAAGATAGTGAAAGTATGAGGTATACAAGTCTCAGGATCAAAGATGTATGGCAAAACTTTCATATGAGAAACTAACTAGTGCTTTACAAGACTAATTGGTTTAGATGTATGTCATAATAACTAATAAGACAAGTTCTTAAAAAAAAGTTTTATATGTATGTTATAATGTATTCAAATCAATTTCATTTTTAAAGTATTTCGCAGATTTTGACAAGTCTAATTGGAACAGACAAAAGAGAGGTTTACAAAATATCTTTATGACGTTTTGGTTACATTTAAAATGCATTAACATGTTTCCATTTTTGTAACGGTTGAGATTGTTTTACATTAGGGTTCATACAGTTTTATATGAGGATTGAGATTGTTTTAGGTATGGATTAGGATTGTTTGATATAGGGATTCAGACTGTTTTATAAGAGGCTGAGATTGTTTAGATAAGAGTTACGATTATTGATCATGAAAATTATTTTCTTTCTTATTTATCATTATGTTTGGTTTTGTAGGATAACATCAAATCCAATTGGTTTTCATTTTAAAAATAGTAAATTTAAAGTAAAATTTAAATATAGCAAGTAACCTCATTTACTTTAAAAACCTAATCAACCATATGACTGGTTGATGGTCCTTGGTCTCAGAGAAAGTGATGTATAGACGGCTGTTGGGCGTGTGGTATGTTACAAGTGTCTCGAATGTCACATCCAGATTAGAGCTAGAACGTTGACATCTCCATTTCTGAAGTAAATTCTGAAACGCAATAGGTGAAATCTGGTACGCAGCCAAAGAATATAGTCTTTTTATGGATTTCTGATGTTAACTTTATGTTGCTCCTCTGTGAACATTCCTTCACATTTATAAATAATTTTTAAATTCTATACTTCTATTCCTTTTTTTTAAAAGAATACAATTGTTAAAAATACATAAAAGTGAGGAGTATTGAGCGTTTGCAATAAAAATGAAGTACATTTTATTTGTTTTATGTTTCCTTTTTATGTTTAGTGCATTCCTATTGATGTGTGCATGATTTGATCATTTGTAGTGAGTGGGATTTGACATGTTCTAAATAGGAAAATTTTAGTGTTTTTGTAAGGAAATATTATTGTATTGATTCTACAAATACTTTTCACTATAATGGAAACATAGCCAACAGTATTACACTGTTCATTAAATGTTTCTGTCCCTCTCTCTCTCTCTCTCTTGGCATGAGACAGTCGATACCCCCACACACTCCATTTTTTACTTCTTTACCAAATGGACTGAACAAATGGAACTAACGACAAGTTACAGTTAAATCAAAGTTAAATATAAAAAAACAAAACAATATACATTTTTTTAAAGAAGTTTAGTAAGCAATAATACCTCTTTATTATGATTGAATGTATTGTTAAAAATAGAGAGCTAGTATAAAAATTATTAAAAAATGCAATTTGTAAGGAGTGTTTATGTATGAATGTGTATGTATATGCATATGAACTTGTGTGTATGTATAAATAAAAATCTTGCACATGAGCGTTCCTTGGATTACAGCGGATGCTGCAGTGAATGTTTCATGTCTCTCCCACAGCGGGAGGACCATCAAAATGAAACAAAACTTTAAAGACGCTCTACACTTTACTTGATTTATGTACACTGGCCATTATGCGAAAAAGTCATTTCTCTATAAAAGAAGTTACGAAACTTATATAATATAAAACCACAAACCTATATATACTTCAATAAATATAGGTACACACACCTATATATGTTATATATAGGTCTTTGTATAGGTATTTGCTCTCTATTTACGACTTATTTAGGTAGGTGCTGTTTTACTATTACACACCAAGTACCAGTATTTAGAAAAACACAGGCTCGTTTCTTATGTAACGCTATTCGCTTACACCGTATAGATCTAAATTACATCTCTATATTGGTATACTTAAGTCTATATATTAAGATCTAATACAATTGATATAGCCTGTATAAATGCATTGGTAATATTATAAATCTAGAGCTACATATTATACATGAGATTAGTAGATTTATGTTAGTAAATTAAGTGCGATAGATCTATTGCAGTGGCGTAGCTAGAGTATATGATGCCTGGTGCGGTACCTTATCTTGATGCCCCCCCCCCCAAAAAAAAAAGCTAACTAAATAACATTGCAAAACCTTACTTTTTTGTTCAAAATAATATGTATTCATTAATCAAATATTGTTAATTCAAAAATCACTTTTACATAAACATACTACAAGTGAATTGTACGCGCTTTCTTGCTGGCAAAAGTATCAATAATTTTATCGAAATCAATTTTTTTCCACCAGTTCTTGTTCAATGGACAAAATGGCCAAAATAGTGAGTCGTAAATTTATCATCGTTGATCGCAACTAATTCTTGATCAGTTTAAGTTTGGAAAAACTTCTCTCGCATGTAGCGACATTCACCGCAATAGACAAAAATATGTGAATCATGAGGACGATATTCGGGACTAAATCATCTAGCTGATAGTTTTTTTATAACATTCAAGAGCTCAACAAGGTCCTTGTTTTGGAAGTTCGGAGGTTTCTGATGAAACTGTGACAAATCGTTGAAGCCTCTTTCGCTCCAGCAGAAATTCGTTTTTTATCAATGTCGCTAGGAGTACTATCGAGATTGATTTCGACCTGAGGATTCAATAGCTGTGAAGGCGACAAAAATTCATATCTATCTGATACATTATGAAGTTGCTCGAATCGGGTTATTATTTCTTGAACAATCCTGTCCAAGGCAGAATAAATTTCCCTTCGTAGCTCTTCTTTGTGTGTAAGTACAGAGTAGTCACTTTTCTCACTAGGCATCTTTTTCTTATGGCTAACACGTTTTTTGAGGTTCTGTACTGATTCTCAGATCTGAGCACACGCTTTCGGCAAAGGTAATGCTGGCTTCAGCGATGTCCTCTCGATTACTACTTAAAAATGTCTCTAATGTTTTTAGTTTGAGTGAGCAGTCTCGAATACACTCCTTGTTTTTGAAGGTAGACTTGCGCATCATTAATTTCAGTTAATACAGGAGCCCAAAATCCAAGATAGGTGAGAAAAGTAAAAGACTGAATAGCAACTAATAATCCACCTGCTTCAGATCTAGTCGATGAACTTTTATCTCTGCTATTTAATGTCTCCAGAGTTTCTATAATTTTAGAAAATGTATCCCTAACCATCTTGACGGCTTCTCCTCTGGCGCTCCAGCGGGTCTCAACTAAACGTTTAAGGCTAGTTCCGGTTATTTTGATGAGGATATCCCAGCGGTGTGTTGAAGTTGAGAAAAAGGCGTGTAAACGGTCCAGTGTACCAAAAAATGTTACCGAATTGACTTCAGCTTCAGCAGCTCGAATTCCTGCTAAATTAAGAGAATGGTTTGAGCAGGCAATGAATAGTGCTTTGGGATTGATTCTAGAATACGTTATTTGACACCGTAGTTTTAACCTTTCATGACCGCAGCAGTCCATTATGTCGAAGCCATCCGAACGCAGTTTCTCTAGAATTATCTCAGCGATTCCAGCAGCATACTTGTCCTTTGTGTCGATGAAGTCAATAAAAGACTCACGAATCTGCACCCCGTCATTATCCATGACAACGTACCGTAAAATTTGGGAAGTTTGATCCAGCTTTGAGATGTCAGGTGTACTGTCAAAAATAATAGAGAAATATTTGGCTTGTTTTACTTGCTGTATGATTTGTTTTTTAACGTGATCCCTCAATATTGTAATAAATTCGTTTTGTATTTGTGGAGACATGTATGTATTCGGTCTGGAACAAAGCTTAGTTCGAAGCACATAGTAATTTTACTAATTCCATGAAATTGCCTTGATCTTACCCTTCCAACACTTCTTCAGCTCGCTCGCGATGCCCACGTAGTGCCAGATTTTGCTTTAGAGAAAACGAATGATGTCCAAGATTCTCTTCAGGTAGTCTCTCCAGGTTTTTGTCTCTTGTATAATCAAATCTTGGGCCTTGTTGTCAATACTGTTCCCTACTCCCAGGTGAACTTTAAGTTCCCTCCAAGCAAGCGATGACTGAATGTGAGCTCTGCTGGTCTGATGTTTTTCTATTTTTGGGGATAACCTCCACCACTCATTGAATCCATCTTTGGATTGAAATGAAGATTTGGTACTTGATCTTGTTCAGAAAAGTATGCAGGGGAAGCAAAATAAGGATTCTTTTTTTGGCAAATAACACATCCACTTTCTAAGAACTTTCTCGCCGTTTGACATTTGCCGGAAAAACCAAGCCTTTAAAAGATTTCTAGCCTTTCCTTTTGCTGATTCTTGATATGTAACAGATTTTCACCCTCTAGACTCTTTGATCCATGCCGTCAGCCGTTTCAATCAGAGATGCCGATTTCTCCGCCTGAGCGTCAGCTAGACTAGTCAGTCTTGAGCATTGTTCATTATTTTGTTTACGTTACAGTATTACAATTAATTAGTTAGTTTTTAAAAAAATCGTAGAAAACAAAGGTTAGCTTATTTAAAAATATTGACATTACAATAGAATTATTTCCAACATTAAACTATAAAGAATCATAAAGAAATGAATAAACTAAGACAATTGTTTAGAGCTAGAGTTTAATAATATATTTGTAAACTCTATATCTAGATTAAACCAATGGACTAAACAATGAAGTAAAAAAAGTTTGGCCTATCTTCTTTTTTATATTACAGAGCATTGATCAGTGTGGTAACAACATGTACCGTGTGTCCGAAATAAATCTAGTAAATTAGATTCAAACTGTTCTATAGCTTACATTGTATGGAAGAAATAGTCAAGGAGATGAAACAAAATAACGACATGACTAGTTTATAAATCGTTAGTTCATGTTTAAAATACAGTAGTTTATGTTTGTTCATGTCCATACAATTAGTCGTTTTTACTGAAAAGCTCAGGAAAATAGGAAATTAATACACACTGGGGGAATTTTGGTGCCCCTCTCCACTTGGTGCCCTGTGCGGCCCGCACCACCCGCACATTGGTAGCTACGCCACTGATCTATTGTTCTATAATTTTGGAATCTACATATTTTTAGGCATCTCATATAGCACGGCAGACAAATTACAAAAGCCTTCAAGTCATTATAGGCAGCGTATGCGAATTTAATGACGCGATTTGCCGCCTCTTTTGGTTTAGCTATAATCCTGGGGAAAACAGAGTTTATGTTCCAGAAGTCACCCAATAAAACCTACTCAGCCCCCAAAATCATCGTAAATAGACAGCACCTTAACGTGGTAGACTACTTTACATATCTAGGAAGCATAGTAGCAAAAGACGCCTTGCTTTCAATGGAAGTTGATAACCGTCTGGCGTGAGCGCAGCTAAGTTTTTTTTTCTTTTTTTTTGCAGTTTGTTAAAAAAACAATTCCTTAGATTTTTTAGTTTAAAACTTCCCTTTTCGATATAAAATCAAAAGCAAACTACAGTTACTAAATTCCAAGAGCATAGCCAAGAGAGGTTACACATTTGTACCAGTCGCTGGGCTCGATTAATAACATGTTGTGAATAGCATGGAAGTCATCTGGAAGACTAAATGTAGCTCAACAAAGATGGCTGAGACTGATTTTAGGAGTCAGTTATAGAGATCGGGTATCAATAAAGGGTATCCTATGCCGAACTGGGAGTCGAACACTTAGTGTGGTTGTGACAGAGCGTCGCATGAGGTTTGTGGGTCATGTTTTCTGACAAAATGAACTACGCACACCAAGAGTTGCGATGATATGAAGACCATTACGAGGAAAGCGGAAACAGGGACATCCTCGTATAACTTGGCTCCACACTTTCATGGAGGAGATACTGTAGAAGATACTGTAGATACCTCAGAATATGCATTTTGTTGTTTCAACTACCGGAAATAGTGCCTAACAGCGCCCCTCAGACCGAAGTGTTTACAGTTTTTCCACTCTCTCCAGGAAAAACCTTTTTTATGTTACAATAAACGTCTTCCGAAAGAATGAAGGGTCAGAATATAAGAATGTAACAAGGATTAATTATACACGCACATGCACATGGGCGTAGACAGGACGTTTTTTCAGGGTGGGTTTGGGGTGATTTTTTCTCCCCCCCCCCCGCTTTGTGAGTGTGTGTGTATTTAATCGTTCTTATATTCAGACCCTTCATTCTTTTGGAAGACGTTTATTGTACCCTAAAATAAGTTTTTCCTGAAGTTAGTGAAAAGATTGCAGCCACCCTACCCTTGTCAGCTAGGGAGTTTGGGGGAGCTTTTCCAGCAGGGTTCGGGGCAGAGTCCGCCGCCAAGCATTATTTCCATTATTTAAAACAAAAAAAATGCCTATTCTGAGGTATGTACAGCTAGTACATTATCCTGCAATTAAATAGTTTAGTTCAAAAACAAAATCTACTCTTCACTGCACCTTATTGATGGGGCCCAGCGACTGGTAGAAATGTGTAACATCTCTTGGCTACGCTAATATAATTTGGTGACTAGATTTTATATCGAAAAGGGAAGATATCGTTAAAACCATCGGGGTGAGGGAAGTTAAACCTAAAAATTTCTGAAGGTTGTTTTTTAAACAAACTCAAAACCCCTTTAGCTACGCTCGTAGAATCTGGTGGCCGTTGTTTGCTTTAGAATAATTATGAAGAACTTTGACCCCGGGGGAGAAGTCAAAAAAAAACCTTGGCTACACTCATAAATTGTGTGTGTGTGTAGTTTGCTTTAATTTTATTTTAAAGAGGTGTTTTTTAACTTAAAACCCCGCTGGATTGGGCTTTTATCACAAAACATCAGAATGAAATTCTATCAAAGACAAATGACAGAGAAGAATGGGAAAAGAAGGTTGACAGATCTTGTGTGGTGCCCCAGCGGTCCAGCAGACCAAAGGATAGGTGAAAGTGAATTTGAAGTTAGATGTGAACCTGGCCTAACTGATGTCTTATATTGAATATCTACTGATCTAATTGTTTTGTGAAGGGTCAATCTGTTATTCAAATTCCTCAAGAAAAAAACATTTACGTAAAAAAAAAATGTCCATAAGTTCAGTGTTCTATAGTAATTGTACAAATTGTATCATTAATAAATATAAAATGAAAAAGGGTTGTACCAGGTGGTAGGGGCAATACATGCAATCGCCTTTCGCCCATCGGAAAAACCAATACTTTTTTTCTTTTTGTATTTTAGTTAGGAAATTACTACATTAAAAAAATATGTCACTAATATAATTACTTATATCGAGTCGCCCCACCCCCTATTCTTTAATGCCAAATGCAATCATTAGCAGAAATTATAAAAAGGAGCGAGGATTAAGGTTTTCACTCTACAGGCCCTCCCCTTTCCAGACGAAAACACGATGTTTTAAAACAGAATAGTCAAATATGGCGACAGAGTTTATGTAATTGCACACGAATTTATCTGTTATTTTAAGAAAGACTTTTTCTTTTTTTGGAAAATTTAGAATTCATATCAAATTTTTCATTATAAGAGTAACAATTGAGATGAGTTCTAAACCCAAATATTATTTTCCTAGTCATCTTTTTCCAACCTTTACTCATACTAATATTTTTCTATTTTTTAAAAATTTTGAGACTATAATTCACAATATATACTTCGATCCTAAAAATGCAAAAAGAAATTTGAGCAGAATTGGCCCACTTAATTTATCCTCCCACTTCCGAAATTTTTTTTTTAGAGCTTTGAACTATACAAAGCAAAGTTACAAACATGCCTATTGAACAAAATGTATCACTTACAAATGAACTTTTTTTTTAAAATATTATTTTTCGAATTTTTTTTTTCGGCGG
>JAZGLO010000742.1:0-26802 GCA_036873155.1 Biomphalaria sudanica | reverse complement strand
TCCGGCTGTGATGATTCATACTGCAATGAGTGCTGATAAGCATGTTCTAGTAAGCGAGCCTCTTCGAAGGCGTCCTTTAAACTCAAAAGTCTTTTCAAAAGACGTTTTCGAATGCTGTTGGACACTAGTCCATTGATAAACGAATCCCCTGAAGTTGCAATCTTTGGATAGAATTCTTAATTTCTGCATGTAGGCGTCTATAGTTTGACCTTGCTCTTGTTTGCAAGTAGCTAACCTGTGCCTAACAAACACCTCATTCTTTGGTTTAATGTAGATGCCATTTAGAGTCTGGATTGCTTCATCAAATGTCTCTTTATCAAGTATCATTTGATATACAGCAGGAGAGATATAGTTTATCAGTAGTTTCTTAGTATTAAGATTATCTACTGATACTGCTGATATACATATTTCAAAATTTTCATACCAGCGCTGCCAATGCTCTGCTGCTTGAGGTGCTGTGGGCTCGATGTCAAACTTATCTAAACGAAATATCCTATCCATTTCGAATGTCTTACAACTTCACAGTTTTAGATTCAGTGTATTAAAGTGTTATGAACATAAAGAAAGGAGAGTCGAAAACCATGTCTGTATAGTATGGCTTTAATACACTGAATGACCACACAACACACATCTCGTGAACACATTCCCACGGACGAGTTACAAGCACATGTAAACATAAGAACGATAACCGATACAGAATATAACTTTCATTACAGTAGTCTTTTTTGGTAGTCAGTCAGGATCAAGAATCGTCTCATGATGGTCAATCTGGATCGTCTCATAATGGTTAGTCATGGTCGTCTCATGATTGTCAGTCAGGATCGTCTCATGATGGTCATTCAGGATCGTATTATGATGGTCAGTCAGGATCGTCTCATGATGGTCAGTCAGAATCGTCTCATGATGGTCAGTCAGGATCGTCTCATGATGGTCAGTCAGAACTGTCTTATGATGGTTAGTCAGGATCGTCTCCTGATGGTCAGTCAGGACCATATCATGATTGTCAATCAGGATCATCTCATGATGGCCATTCAGGATCGTCTCATGATGGTCAGTCAGGATCGTCTTATGATGGTCAATCAGGATCGTTTCATGATGGTCAATTAGGGTGATGATGATTCATAAAGTCACGCTTGAGAAGTTGGGTATGCAATGCATGAAGTTGTTACTAAAGTAGAAGCTCTTTTCTATAGTCGTTACTGAAATAGCATCTGGATGTTAACATGTTGACTCAAATCTGTATACGAGTCTTTTCTGTTTAATTCTATTTATCACTTTTTTAATTTAAAATAAAAACAGATTAAAAAAAAGAAACCAAACAAATCAACCCAGTTAGGTGGTATCAATGTAATTACATCACTTAACAATCAAAAGATGTCTGAATATTCTGGGCCTTAAAATATTTCTTTCGAAGTATTCTCCCACGGCTAGATAATGAATACATTTATATAAAATGACTATTATTTCTGGACTCTACCGCAGTTAGCCACTCGTCCAGCCATCACTGACCAAACTCATTCTGGACGAAGATTTGGGAACAAGAGCTCTAGGAGGCTACATAGAGAGGGGAACAAACTCTAACATCGTATTCTCTCTCTCCCTCTCTAATTTCAGCAAATCTTTGAACATTTTCTCCACCAGAAATAAAAAATCTCATTTCGCAGGCGTCAATTAGAGGAAGTCACGTCATGGGGGGGGGGGGGAGGGCATCCAGTGGATGCCAGACTAAATGTGGGACGAGTTGTCTGATGATAACATGGGGGTGTGTGAGAGGATGGAATAGGAGTGTGTGTTAGTATGCGAGTGAACTGGGTTTCGTGTGTGTGTGTATATGTTTGAACTATTTTAACCATTGTGACGTTTATATATCCTTAGTATGGATCTACTTATTACTAGAGCATAGAACAAGACAAAGACTAAGACTGCTTAATTGATCCTTATTGGAAATTTGTTGTGATTACAAGGACAACAGAAACATACACATAAATAGAACAGGCACACATAAAGAGTTAATTCAGCGATTACACACAGATATCTTGGTCCTTTTCATGTTTCATGATCAACGAGTGGCGTTGATATAGTCTAATCGAATAAGGAATGAACGTGGTTTTGTACCGCTCTGTCATTGTCTTATTTGACAGAAGTCGCCCACCTTGAGACGACTTGATATAGCTATATATATGTATAGTCTGAAACCAAATTTTCTAAAGAAATTTCAAGTGCAATTTTGAAAGAAACGTTATTTGAATATTCTACATAATCAGATTACATTAATTTTTATAATCTCTAATTAACATTAATGATTAAGTTAATAGTTGGATACACCATGGATTATCTTTATATTTGATTGTCTACAGGTTGCGATTTCATTGCAGTTATAACAAACCTGAAACTTGTTCAATCACTCAATGACGGTCATTTCGCTTGGTTCATTTAGATCAATGGTTTTCCACAGGTTATGTCCTCAATTCTGTCAATCAAAGTCCACAGAGAAATGGGTCATCTCGAGAGAATGGGAAAATAATAGGAAGACAAAAGCCTCTACACCCGGTCTCTCATTTGGTATTAGTGGCGATGGGTGCCGCTCTTGTCACTTCAGCTGACCATTCGCTTAACGAAGACTCGTTATATCAAAGAAATAGCACTCGGCCAACCTCACTCCTTGCAATTCAATTCGACCCGAGGTGTTATGGCAATAATCTGACAGAGAGGTTCTCACGTTGTCCTTCGTTGTGAGTTCAATGTTGTCTCGGCTTAGAACGTCATATAGTACTCTCGAATGGTCAAGTAGTTCGCGAGTTGGTGTGGAATATTCTAGTGTAATGTGGTATAGCTGGTCTGTTTATTCTTTTCACTGGCTAGTAATGTCATACGTTAGAATGGTTATTTTCTAATGTAAGTGCATGACACTTTACCAACGGCAACTGAATACAAAAAAAAAATAATTTAAAAAATTTATTTTGTATTGCTTAAAGCCATGCTCAGTGCGCTCTGGGCTAATCATGTGAGCGAGAGCAAGAATCTCGGAAAAGGTTTCAGTGCTGCCTTTAGGTGATCAGCAAACACACCTTGGGATTCAAACTTGAGCCCTTCCTTTGTAGCCAAACGATTTGTTTATTTAAATTACTTTTGCAGGTCTTTCATGCTCATAGCATGCTAAGTGCGCTTGGTAAAGTCTCTCATGTTGACAACAGTTGTACAAACTTTTGAAGCAGATGGCATTTGTTTATTAGATTACATTGACGTTTCTAAAAATAGATTTGTAACGTCGCGTGCTTTTTTTTTCCAATCTGTGCATTTATATGTCGCTTTCGACAGTGTTGAAATATTTATAATATTATGAAGCATATTTCTATTACATAAATTAATTAAGATTAAAAGTCATTGAATAATCTTTTTTTTTTTACCAATAAATAGTTAGGACTAGTTGGTCGAATTTTCGAGTAAAAATGCTTCTTAGTATAGGTCATTCCAGTGATCTTAAAACATTGACAAAGTTAGTATGTTTTCATTGATTTCGTCTGATGTCTCTCCCTCCTTCATGTCCACTTCCCATAATGCCATTCAAGGCCATCGTATCTTTTTTCTACAACTAATTGAAATGACTTCTAATCAAACAAAGAGTCATCCATTTCAGAGGTCCGTACAAACGTTTACGTAAATGCCTTGCGTTATCACGTTGAGGTCTCTTTACCAACCAATGGTCAGTTTTCTAACCGTTCAACACAATTAGGTTGTATTTTCCCTTCTAATCTTTTGCTTAAATGAATTGATGGGAAATGTGAAACTTAAATTAAAATTGAGCCGTTTCGGTTGACGAAGTAAAAACTTTGGCACTCGGACTCATTAATTTCAGGTACAGTAAATGTGTCTGCACTTTTGAGAAGAAAACGAAGATCTACCAGTTCAAAACTTATATATTTGGTTTGCCTTTGAAACTCTGTTTTATGTCAGTCATTTTCAGAAAGTACCTTCAGCTTATATTATTTGTATTTACTGAGCTATAGAAATAGAAATATCATTACAATTATAAAAATCGAGTGTATCTTTTAAAAAGAAAATTCTGACTAGTGTTTTGGTGTGATCAGTTAGTTATTGTAACTTACGTTAGTTTTACTTCCCCTTGCAAGATTTGTAAATGTTTCCCGTCCAACCATTCCTTTTTTAAGGACGTCATAAATGGATGATTCCGAAATCAGATGTACACACACACACGATCCAGTGAGGACTTAAGTTTTCGATACTCAGCGTTGATCTTTAATGCGGTCAGTTTCAAGCATATAAAGATGAAAGAGAAACTAGCGGACCTTCTTATAAAGACGAAGCTCTCTTCCTGTAGCAGTTCCTGTAGTAGTTTGTGTTCATCTAAGTCTTGAATGAAGACATTTGGAGGATATTGAGAAAGAATAAGGAAAACAAATCGAGAAATGGAATTCGTTTTTTCTTTCACAATGGCACGTTACGTTGAATTTTATGAAACCCAGTTCTCTTCCATTGTATTCCTTCAGCCGACACATAATACATCAGTATATTATAAAACAAAACTTTTTGTTCTTGTTGTTGAACAGAACATTTTAATGTCATAAGCATTTCATTATTGAATATTTAATTAGCATAAGCTCACTAAATAAATATAGATAGAAATAAAGACATTTGTCAATAAGGGCCAGAACGCTTTCTCTCTAACTTCCCGTCGCGCTTTTGTTGGGGAGCATTCCCCCTCCCCTTTAGAACAAAAAATGGTGTTCAATTTTGTTTTTATCTCTCATTGACTTCTGAGGTTTTGTTGTGGTTTTTGTTTTCTTTGTTTTCCTTGTAGACTCATCAGAAGAGGTCGTCAGATCTTCTCACTTGTAACTTTGTTACGGATGTTTCTTTAGAATTGAAGATTATTACTTCCTAGACCAAACCTCCCGCTCGCTTTTAAGACGAGACCCTCGAGACAACAGTTGAAAATATATCTTGCCAACAAGCTGCCAATCATCAGACCATCAAATTTTGATTTTATTGATAAAACTTAGAAGGTCAATAGAATGAAAGAAATAGTACTTAAAGAAAGATAACTGTAGAAGATGTAATGAATCTTTATAACTGACAGAATAACAGTACATGACAAGAGAGACGTATAATACCTTACCAATAGATATATCAGTATACATTTTACAAACAGTATAAACCTTACACACATCATAACTATTATCAACTGTCTAAAATCTTTAAAAAATTTAAATCTTACGGAATGGAATGTTACAGAATAAAGGAATGTAAACAACAACTGAATATACTGTTTAAATATACAAGTAGCAAAGAAGTCGAATTGCTCTTAGCTTATTAATACAGCTAGACTTTACTTCTGTATTGGCTTGGTGGCAGTGTACGTGTGTTCCAGACATGGTCTGAAATAAGCAAGCCACATTCTGGAGATTTTCTCGACATCTCTTTATTACAAACACTCTTTCAAGCGATCTTCTACAAGGCAGCAATCAGAAAGTGAAGCTCCAACGAGCTCTTCGATACAAGACTTCAAGCCTAATGAAATGCTATTGACCTTAGGGCGAATCAAATGAAAGACGTTTGATTGATCATTATTTGTTTCTATGAAAGACTTCTCCAGGAGAAAATGTAATCTCCAATCTGGCATAGGAGGTAAAAAAAAAGAATAAATGGTATTTTAAATTATAGATAGGAATCATGAATGGATGCTGAAAATACTTGATAATAAATAGTTCTAACAAATACATCAATTATAAATATTAACATTAGAAGAAATTTTCAAGGGAGAAAATCGTTTTAATTTAGGACATTTTCTTCACTGAATATTCTCTCTTTGTTGTTATCACCGAAAGAGTGCAACACTTGAGCTTTAATTAACCTAAAAGATTTCCTTGACCTGCACCAGCAACTTTCATCATAACTAGTACATAGTTCTTTGCCAAAGATTGATGGAATACTACATAATGATGTGAATAGGACCTGCATAACTTCACTAAAAGAAACAAAACTCCTAGAAAATGTGTGAATCTAAAGTGGCCAGAAGGACAAGATCAACTAAAGGGAGTGGGAGTGGGGGGGGGGGGTGGAAGTCGAATGTGGACGTCTCGGCTAGAACCAAGCCCTATATACCATCGGCGCAACTTTTTTTTTTTTTCTATATATATATATGTACGTAAAACTGAGAGTGAGTTAGTGTGAATGCTTGGAGTGATGAGCTATCGGCCTAAACGAACTGGTGCAAACGTTGAGATTAGTTTTAGAACGATGCCAGGTCTGTCTTTAGAGGGACACCATTAATTTTGGAGTCAACCCCTATGATGAAAAATATATACGACATGCTCATAACATTAGGAGGACATGTTGTAAAAACAAGGAGGGCATGTTGATAACACAAGGAGGGCATGTTGATAACACAAGGAGGGCATGTTGATAACACAAGGAGGGCATGTTGATAACACAAGGAGGGCATGTTGTAAACACAAGGAGGGCATGTTGATAACACAATGAGGGCATGTTGATAACACAAGGAGGGCATGTTGATAACACAATGAGGGCATGTTGATAACACAATGAGGACATGTTGATAACACAATGAGGACATGTTGATAACACAATGAGGACAACCAGAGAAATTATGGGAAATAGGTAGTAATAAATTTCTCATAATTAACAGTATACAATCAATCTATCTATCTATATATATATCAATCTATTTTAATTCAATTTCAAAGTAGACATGCTTTTGATCCCTGCCCTATATTTCATCATTACAAACACATTTCTGTAATGACAGATTTAAGATAAATAAATAATATTCAAATCATTTCATGTCAAACACGTGTCACTAATAATAGATTTTAATGTGTTCTGAACAAAATTCAAAGTAGAGAGACCAGCGATGCATGGCTAGAATGATAAGACCAGGGCTTTTTTTGTGACGGTACCTTTTTGGAAAAAAAATATTACTTTTCTTGTATTTTAACGTGTATTATTAATTTTTAGTAGCTAAAAGTTAGGCAATCAACTGCTGAGTACCGGCACCTATTTAATACAAAATAAGTTGCGAAATACCTCTTCAATGGTAACTAAACTTTGTATAATCTCTTCATGATGTCATAGAGAACAAAGTCCTTTATAAGGTACGTTTTGTATAATGTGATTTTTTTGTAAAGTAAACATTAGAAATAAACGAACTAAGTAGAAAAAAATTCTTACCAAGAAAAAAAATTATCGAAATTCTAATGAATTGAAACACGCAGAAACTAAGAAACTAACGTACAAAAACAATATCTCAATGAGTTAACTTTTCTGGAGCTGACTTCTTTCAATGAGTTAACTTTGCTGGAGCTGACTTCTTTCAATGAGTTAACGTTTCTGGAGCTGACTTCTTTCAATGAGTTAACTTTTCTGGAGCTAACTTCTTTCAATGAGTTAACTTTTCTGGAGCTTACTTCTTTCAATGAGTTAACGTTTCTGGAGCTGACTTCTTTCAATGAGTTAACTTTTCTGGAGCTGACTTCTTTCAATGAGTTAACTTTTCTGGAGCTGACTTCTTTCAATGAGTAAACTTTTCTGGAGCTGACTTCTTTCAATGAGTTCACGTTTCTGGAGCTGACTTCTTTCAATGAGTTAACTTTTCTGGAGCTGACTTCTTTCAATGAGTTAACTTTTCTGGTGCTGACTTCTTTCAATGAGTTCACGTTTCTGGAGCTGACTTCTTTCAATGAGTTCACGTTTCTGGAGCTGACTTCTTTCAATGAGTTAACGTTTCTGGAGCTGACTTCTTTCAATGAGTTAACGTTTCTGGAGCTGACTTCTTTCAATGAGTTAACTTTTCTGGAGCTGACTTCTTTCAATGAGTTAACTTTTCTGGAGCTGACTTCTTTCAATGAGTTAACTTTTCTGGAGCTGACTTCTTTCAATGAGTTAACTTTTCTGGAGCTGACTTCTTTCAATGAGTTAACTTTTCTGGAGCTGACTTCTTTCAATGAGTTCACGTTTCTGGAGCTGACTTCTTTCAATGAGTTCACGTTTCTGGAGCTGACTTCTTTCGATGAGTTAACTTTTCTGGAGCTGACTTCTTTCGATGAGTTAACGTTTCTGGAGCTGACTTCTTTCAATGAGTTAACATTTCTGGAGCTGACTTCGTTCCATGAGTTAACTTTTCTGGAGCTGACTTCTTTCGATGAGTTAACTTTTCTGGAGCTGACTTCTTTCAATGAGTTAACGTTTCTGGAGCTAACTTCTTTCGATGAGTTAACTTTTCTGGAGCTGACTTCTTTCAATGAGTTAACTTTTCTGGAGCTGACTTCTTTCAATGAGTTAACGTTTCTGGAGCTGACTTCTTTCAATGAATTCACTTTTCTGGAGCTTACTTCTTTCAATGAGTTCACTTTTCTGGAGCTGACTTCTTTCAATGAGTTCACTTTGCTGGAGCTGACTTCTTTCAATGAGTTCACGTTTCTGGAGCTGACTTCTTTCAATGAGTTCACGTTTCTGGAGCTGACTTCTTTCAATGAGTTAACTTTTCTGGAGCTAACTTCTTTCAATGAGTTAACGTTTCTGGAGCTGACTTCTTTCAATGAGTTAACTTTTCTGGAGCTGACTTCTTTCAATGAGTTAACTTTTCTGGAGCTGACTTCTTTCAATGAGTTCACGTTTCTGGAGCTGACTTCTTTCAATGAGTTCACGTTTCTGGAGCTGACTTCTTTAAATGAGTTAACTTTTCTGGAGCTGACTTCTTTCAATGAGTTCACGTTTCTGGAGCTGACTTCTTTCAATGACTTCTTTCATCAGCTGCGTGTAGAGCGGGGAACTGCTGTGTGGGCGACATCTTTCCGACTACAATTAATGCACAGGCATTCATCTCATTTCTATGTGAGATGATCCAATGTCGTTTCGCGACTGACTGAGGCCATAGAATACAATTATGTTATCACTTGCACAGTGCTCTCCGGTTAACTTCCTTGGGAATGGGGTATCAATTAGAAGGCTTCTGTGATATCACATCTCAGCCGAATCCCTTCAGTTAGATGGCCAAGCGGTTTACGCCATTAGACCAGACGTCTCATGTGAATACATGAAATAAAAAGTGAATCCAAAGCCTAGTGGCAGATGTTATTATTTTAAAAAATGCATTAATGTATATAATTCTGTCTGGACTTGATGTGATGAAACATTACAATAAGTCTTCATCCTTCAATGCATTTAATCTTTAGGAGACTCCAGTTTCGAAATTTAACATTCAGTTCCATTAATACTGCAAACTTTTCAAGTAAAACCAAGTTAAAGACATTGGATCTTTAAACTATTTTAAGAAACAATCGAAATCAGGTATTCTTCTTTTATAGTTTGTATCACAGACTTTTTCATTTCAGACAAAAACAAATTAGATTATATCACATTTTTTTAAAGGACAATACCTCCTTTACACAACTTATAGTCAGATTGTTTTCACTCCAGAACTAAATAAAGTTAGATCTTTAAGTATTTCAAATTTCACGTAAATATCTTTAGTGGTTCAAAAGATTTATTAATTTTAGTTTATGCATTTTCGGAACACGACTTTTTTTTAGAAAAACTGATTTTAGATAAAATATTGTTTGTAAAACTAAGTTAAATAACTATATTTGAATATATAACACTTGCAAGTTAAAGAACAACATGTACAGTAATGCTATTTAAAATTTCACATCTTCAAAACCAACTAGTTCTTGAGTTATACAAATGTTTCAGAAGACCATATTATTAAAAACAGAAACGAGAAAAAAAAAAGCAAAAATTAAAAACTTACATAATAGATTTAACAAATCTCTAGAGGAATATGAAACACCTTCAGCTCCGATCAATTCTTTACGTGCCTTAGTCTCCTTACTTAATAACAGTCTTCTTTTTACAATTTGTTGGTTTTTATAAGCTGAAATTTTTCATGCGTTTCTTGAACCTCAATAATCCAAGTCGCTGGCTGCTTTTACTTACCTGGCAGTTGAACAAACTTTTTATTTCACTACCAAAAGAAAAGCCAAAATTGAATTGTCCTACTGCAGCTAAAACAGAAAAGTTAACTTTTTTTAGTGAAGAAAATCTTGATTTGCTGCAAGTATTCCAAATACATGAATGAAAAGACTCGCATTTGAGTTGAGCCAAGCAAACATCGCTGTAGAAGTTGAGGCTCTGACAATCTTTTGTGTTCTGCTAGTAAGTCGTAATTGAGAGGCGTATGTATATGGAGACTGTGTTTACCAGGCTTTACATTTTTTACCTCACAATCTTATAAAAACACAAAGAATCTGCACCTGAAGGACACAGATAATGCATCGGCCTCTTATCGGTGGAAAAATTCTGACACATGCTCGCAAGTATAGCATTTCTCATTTGCGTAGCATCATTGTGTTTTCGTATCGCTCTGGTGTAATACTTGGAAAGGTTTTTGATTGTTTGTTGTGTAAGTTTTCCTACACCATTACCTCCAAGAGATGTAACCAAATTACGGAGTACTGTGCTCATCCTTTTCCCCACATTGTTGACACAATCTTCTTTTGTTATAGGTACATCTCCATATCGTTTTATGTCACAAACGTTATTAAAGGCTTTAGAATCACCTCACCTCTAATAATATTGTGGTGTAGCGCAATTAGAACTTCTCAATGGATCTCCTCCATAAAATCTCGGCCGCATGTGTTTCCATCATTCTAGACGATCCCGAAAAATATAAAACAAAAAGTTGATCGAAGGATCGAAAGATTAAATAATTTTAAAAAATACTTTTCAGTATAAAAATAAACCTAGATTTTAAAAATTGTAAAAGGTTTTAAAACAAGAGAAAAATATCTCACCTTCATAGTTGATATCACAATCAGGTTTGTGGGATTTAAACCGTTCTTCGTAGAGTGCAGAACAGGGGCGGACTGGGTGTCAAAACCAGCCCGGGCATTTCTATGTAATCCGGCCACCAACATGCTATATATGATGGACTTTGAATTATAAATCTCCAAAAAATCATATTATGATGCTAAGTTTGAGAATGTGACGAAAGCTGGGTTGACATAACAAAATGCATGTCTACAAGTAGGCAGACTGCAGGGTTAGTTAGTGTATTTCATAATGTTTTAAAACTATTTGGTATTACTAAATGATTATATTCGATTTTATATTACTTGAAAAAATTCATGCTATTATATAAGCCAATAATAACTTAACCATGTACTTGATATTCACATACAAGGCTCGTTAAGAACCCCCCATCAACAAACTATTCGACTGTGTCCAAATGGATTACTCGGAGAACGTCTTTAGCAACAGCCGTCACCCTGAACATTGTCTGCCTTTTGTCATGATGTTTCTCAGCCGTCACCCTGAACATTGTCTGCCCTTTGTCTTGATGTTTCTCAGCCGTCACCCTGAACATTGTCTGCCTTTTGTCATGATGCTTCTCAGCCGTCACCCTGAACATTGTCTGCCTTTTGTCATGATGTTTCTCAGCCGCCACCTTGAACATTGTCTGCCTTTTGTCATGATGTTTCTCAGCCGTCACCCTGAACATTGTCTGCCTTTTGTCATGATGTTTCTCAGCCGTCACCCTGAACATTGTCTGCCTTTTGTCATGATGTTTCTCAGCCACTTCTTTACACATCTTTAATACGCAGTGACTTCGTTCACAAGCTCCTTGCGTACAAAAAAGCATAATTACAAGATACACCCCTGTCAATAAATTGTACATCTTTAAAACTATGCATCTTAACAGCAACAATAGCATCATCTGCACTTTCTCCTCAAGATAATAATAATAACTTAAACATACCAATTCGTACGTTACTGGACATTCCAACTATAAGACTGGGAGCATCGTGATTGGTCCCTTTATGGACCCATCCGAATATATTCACACCAACGTGAACTTTATATTTTTAAAAGAAGTAAATGCCTTATGTTGCTTGTTATTCGCTTGTTGTGTAGGCCACCATGATGGATGAAGCCTATAAAAAACACTGTATACATATGCAGGCTATTAAATTATATCGTAAATTGCATTCCATAGGTAGCCCGAGTACACTGTAGAGTATGTCCATCATGACGCTCTGAGTGCTACTTTTATAAGAGAATATTATAGAATCTTTTTACAATTTAATTCGAGTCTTGGTGGCATTCACGTAGCCCTTTTCATTTCACTGGCATTTGCCCGATTGCCCATATAGCCAGTCCGCCCCTGGTGCAGGGGATTGTGCTTTTAGTACCAGTTGTGCTTCAAGTTTGGCAAAAGGTTGACAGCACTTAAAAATCAATGACATAGCCTGTCAATACATCTAGGACACAGCTAACACCTATCATTGATTTGTGCCCTCTGGTCATCCAAGTACCATCAAATGAAACGGCAATGTCCAAAATGTCATCGTCACTTAGAGTGGAATTACTATTTTTTGCTCCTTTCTTACAAGATGAATAGTTTTACTATGCAAAGCCTGACGAACTTCTTCAGCATTCTTATAAATGGACTTAGTTCTGTTCTAGAAATGTTTCGCTGATAGACCCGGTAGGTATAAATGTTCACAAAATTGTTGAAAGTTAATGGTCCTAGTCCACATAACGAGGCGGCAACAACTGCAGAAATTTTTTATCATTGAGTGAGCGTTCAGATGTAAAAACATCATTCACCACAGTGCCACAATTATCACAGTAAAGTTTACGTTTTAATATAAGTCCCAAACGACTGTTGTCATCTGATTTGAATATTAGACCATCAGCATTACAATAAGGACACAGAAGAGGTGAAAGCAATTTTTCAATTTGACTAATGTCAATGATTGTTCTATATGCTTGTTTATCTGACTGGTCATTAAATAGAGAGCTAGAGCTTCCAATGTCCTTAGCAGGAATATCAACAGGTTTTTTTTTGGAACTTGTTTGCAAAACACTGACGAGTTAGCTGGAGTTGAAGGAGCTGGTGTTACTTTGTCTAGATCTAGTTCATGATCTTTTCGACATAGGCCTACAGTGTTCTTCATCTTGGCAATCTTGCGAGCCTCTAGAAGTTGTGCACTTCTTTTTATTTAATCTTCCCATGCCCATGGCTAGCACTAGAGCTAGAATCTAGTCTAGATGTGTTGTATGATAATTTATGAATAAGACTTAGATCTAGTCAAGATCAAATAAGAATGAGCTTGAAGACAATCACTGAATCAATCACAACCGTAGAAGTCTAAACTCTAGAAGTAGACTCTAGAATATAATCAATATAGATCTAGACTCTATATTCTATATCTAGTCTAGGTCTATCTAGATAAATCTACACTAGAATATCCAGGAAGACTAGTCTGACTAGTTCTAGAATTACTTTAACTATTATAACTATTAGATCTACAACTCAGTCAACTATAAAATGTTGATAATTCTACCTACAAGATGTAAGAAAAGCAAGCACAGAACATATAAAACGTTTATTTTAAAATACTAAAACTGTTTAGAAAGTAAATGTTAATTTTTCTCATACGATCATTTCAACACGCTGTAGGGCAGTTCAACCATTTCTTTTTATTAAGCTGAGGTACACTAAGTCGCTAGGGGAATCCTAGGAATAGACTAATCAGAACGCAGCATTTATAAACGGGGCTATATTTACACCAAAACTCATCAAAAAGAGTACGCACGTTTCTAAATTTAGCGAAAATGTGCTAATAAAAGATTAGGAAGTGATGCCATATTGATGATGGTCGCTGTGTTGATACAAGTAGATGTTGTAGGCGAGTCTGTTAATACAACCAACAACAGAATAAACAAGGAATATACTTAATAACTAAGGCTGATAACTTCAACACTTTCATCCACTAAAAAGGGACTCCTATGGCTACGCTCATATAATTTTGAGTGTGTAATTTGCTGAGGAGGTATTTTTTTTTAGCTTCAAACTCCGATGAAGGGGGGTTTAAACTCAAAACCCTTTGGCTACGCTCATAGAATCTGGTGACTGATGTATGGATAGTCTTTTATTGAAGAGGGGAATTTATCATAAATTTCGGAGAGGGTTTTAAAATCAACAGCCCCCCCCCTTAACTCTTGGAATTTGGAAATTGTTTACATTTTGTTTTATAGAAGAGGGGGGAATTTAACTACAAACCCCCCCCCCCTGGTAAGGGGTTTTAAACTCAAATGCCTGTATTTGGTTTTCGTAAAAAAATGTGTAGACTTATTTGTAATGCCCCAGCTGCACTAAAGGTTCATATTTCTGTTTATAGTCCTGTTTTACTTGAAGCCATATGTGTTGAAGTTTATAATGCAAACATTAACTCAACAAAATTATGTGTACGTTTATTACATAATTTTGTTAAATGTTCGTCTAGATCTAAATAAAACGTGAATAATAAAAGTACTGTAATGTAATGTAAAAGTACTTTTCACTTTCAAGTACCTATATAAACATAAGTCTACAAATCGTACTAACCGTAAAAGTACGTTTCACTTTCAAGTACCTATATAAACATAAGTCTACAAATCGTAATAACTGATAGGGAACAAAGTGATCCCAAAATATTGGGCACTGTGTTTATGCCAAGTTGACATTTAATCAATCACCTACTGACCAGATTGTCTGGACTTTTGTTTCTAATTTTCCCACGGAGACATTCGGCCAGGGCTGAGACATTCGTACCTCAGTTTGGACGTGGTTCATACACCTGACAGATTTCAATTTCTCAATTTTATTAAACTTCTGGGGGAAAATGTGTCTGGAGAGTTCCAATGAGAGCCACTTGAGCACATGGACAGAAGTATTTTTAAATGTGAAGACATATGTAAGAAAAAAAAAGTTCTGTTAGTGCACGCACTTCACTGACAAATAGTATTACACTTCAAAGTACTTCAGACTACATTATGTCATAGAAGCGAAAGATGAGACAGGTGGTTAAGTGGCGAAGTAAAAAATAATTAACAAACTTCTAGTTCAATTCCTAGAGAGGTCAACTTTATTTTTTGCGAACATAATTTTGAACAAGTTTGAGGGGAAAATAAAATGTCCTAGTGAAAAGTTGTGTTTAATGTGCTAGGTAGCTACGAATATGAGTTGAATGTCATCGATAGCACAGCTTCAATAGTTACATCAATGCCAAACTAAAATAGGGTATTGTTACAATAATAACTATGCCACTCTATTCCTACTGATTTTGAAAAAAACAACTGATTGCTAAATCTAAAAAAAAAAAATGCTCTGCACCTTTTGATACATAAAACAATATAAATTAATGTAAAAACAATGACAACATTAAACTGAGCTGCTTAATTGAAACTAATTCAATTTGAAATATGAGACATTTCTTAAGACGTTTCAATATCGCTGTAGTTTCAAGCAAATCGCTTTTATTGATTGACAACGTCGAAAATGGAAAAAAAAAAGACTAACAGTGGTCAAAACCAATGAAAAATAAGTTACAGGAAGACGAAATTAATGGCCAAAAAGAAATACCTCACAGTTATACATTCACTTACACTTGAGCGCATGAAAAAGTCAACACTAAGTATGGCCACACATCTGAACAAGCGTAGATTCAAGTTACTAAAGGAGTAAAGGCCTATATATGATATGATCTCTGCATTTAAAGATTGACACTGTATAAATATTTTATAGATATTTTATATACATATAATTTATAGAAACTTTAAAAGTTATTATTTTGTTAAAATCTATCTAAAATAGAAAAAGGATGCACCTGATACCGACACAAGGGGAAGCACGTGACGTATACAAATAAAGATTACTTGGCATTTCCTGTACCCTTGTGTGGCCAGAGTCATATGTAATTGATTGCCTGGTTGAATTTATCGATTAAATATTTTGGTTTTCAGAGAAAAAATATATCCCCGTTAGGACTACAGCTGTTATCTGTAGTTTTTACTTAACATGCTGTAAGCTGAGCGTAAGCCACACGTGAAATGGCACGAATTAGCAGGTCAATGAATAGATTACCTAACGTGAACCCACAAAATTAAATACACTTAATAAAGAGATGACTAGAGCGGCCATTCCATTAAGTTGAAGCCCAGCGTACGCCAGACATGACAACCATCTTCAAATGCCACTTGCCCTCATGACCTGGGTCAGTCTGGCTGGAGAGAACTGAGTACACTTCGTTCAATAGTGATCCCTTTCGATGACCCAAGGATGTCAAGTGGAAACTAAAAACCGTTTGCTTGTCCTGATGTTCACGAATTGAAATTTGGACATAGCTGCTAATTATTCTATTTTTTTAAAGCTCAATTTGTTTCTTTTTTTTTTCTGTATTTAAAATGTAAGGTCTGAAATCTTAATTGTTGATATAGTATTTTTGACAATGTTACAAAACTGTCACAACAATTGAGATTCTAATTCTTGTGCATCCGCACCAGTGAACTAGATACTCATGTAGGACGACGTGCTCGTCAGACGTCTTCATCCCATTGATTTGTTGTCTTTGGATAGTGTACAAACAATGTTCATGTCATCATTACAACAGAATAAAAAAGGAGATGAAATCTAAAAAAAATAATTTAAAAAATAACATTAAATATTTAGCAAGGAAACTAAACACCAGAGTATGTTACAAATATACCGTAAACTTAAAAGGTTTGTTCTGTTAGAAATGAATGGCGAAACTAAATTGGGGAGCAGGTTTATAACAAAGATGTAGAAGATAAAAAGATGTCAAAATTAATCATGGAATATTGTCTTTCTCTGACCAATACTTAGTATTTGGTTTATAGTTCTGAAAGAAAGTTAACACCATTATAATTTTACAAAAGCATGAACATGGAATAGTGTCTTTTGGAGATGAATGCCTGTGGTCGGAACGATGTCGCTCACACAACAGTTTCCCCTCTCTCCACACAGCTGATCTATCCAAAGGTATATACATATATGTATATGGAACTCTGACTAATGCTTAGTATTTGGTTTATAGTTTTTATAGAAAATTATCACCATTATATTTATACAAAAATCGCTAACCCGGTTTTATTTAAAATTGTTATGAATATTGAAATTTGACAGGAAAACAAAGCCCCACAAATTCCAAACGAGATAACAGACCTGTTGGGTAATGCAGTTCTGGCAAATATACCGAGGTCCAATCCGCACAATGTTTCTGAGAGCACTCAAGACATACTAAAAGTTGATTAAATTAGCATATTTAAAAAAAAACTGGTTTGAGATCTACGATGACGAAATACCCTAAAAATAGCAATTAGAGAGTCATTTCTGGGCTTTCGTTTTTGTGAGAACAAGACGTCTGCAGAATTAGCTGAACAAATGCTCCAAGTAATGAATAATCCCCATTTATTCTTAAATAAATTGCGAGGCTAAAGCTATATGATGGTACATCCAATAAAAGTGGATATTAAGAGAACAATGGTCTTCGAGTATTGCTTCACCAAAAAAAGCCGCTTGCGCATTATGTTCACTGTGCTAACCACGACTTAAACTTGGTCTTAAATGATTCCGTCTGCTGTTTTTAAGACGTTGCAGATTTCTAAAACTTGGTTTGTGTTTTTTACTCATACCACTCAAGATGAGCGAGTTTTGAATAAAAAAAGAAGAGCATAGCTTATAGTCAACTCAAAAACCTTTGCCCACAAGGTTGTCATCAAGGAATGATTCAGATATTTTGATGTACTAAAGCTGTTAGTACAAATTACTTTGTGTTTCTCAACGGAAAAAGAAGGCCTGGGAGCTGCAGCACTAAGAGAGATATAAGAATAGCTTATTGTCGAGTACAAAATTGTAAGAGCGTTGAAAACGTTGAAAATGATCAGCAAGCTCTACGTATTGCAGAAAGTGAATGCAATGTCTCAGCCAGTTCTACATAAAGCAGAAAGTGATTGCAATGTCTCAGCAAGCTCTACATAAAGCAGAAAATGATTGCAATGTCTCAGCCAGCTCTACGTAAAGCAGAAAGTGATTGCAATGTCTCATCAAGCTCTACGTAAAGCAGAAAGTTATTGCAATGTCTCAGCCAGCTCTACGTACAGCAGAAAGTGATTGCAATGTCTCAGCCAGCTCTAACGTAAAGCAGAAAGTGATTGCAATGTCTCAGCCAGCTCTAACGTAAAGCAGAAAGTGATTGCAATGTCTCAGCAAGCTCTACGTAAAGCAGAAAGTGATTGCAATGTCTCAGCCAGCTCTAACGTAAAGCAGAAGGTGATTGCAATGTCTAGGCCAGCTCTAACGTAAAGCAGAAAGTGATTGCAATGTCTCAGCAAGCTCTACGTAAAGCAGAAAGTGATTGCAATGTCTCAGCCAGCTCTAACGTAAAGCAGAAAGTGATTGCAATGTCTCAGCCAGCTCTAACGTAAAGCAGAAAGTGATTGCAATGTCTCAGCAAGCTCTACGTAAAGCAGAAAGTGATTGCAATGTCTCAGCAAGCTCTACGTAAAGCAGAAAGTGATTGCAATGTCTCAGCAAGCTCTACGTAAAGCAGAAAGTGATTGCAATGTCTCAGCAAGCTCTACGTAAAGCAGAAAGTGATTGCAATGTCTCAGCCAGCTCTACGTAAAGCAGAAAGTGATTGCAATGTCTCAGCCAGCTCTACGTAAAGCAGAAAGTGATTGCAATGTCTCAGCCAGCTCTACGTAAAGCAGAAAGTGATTGCTATGTCTCAGCCAGCTCTACGTAAAGCAGAAAGTGATTGCAATGTCTCAGCCAGCTCTAACGTAAAGCAGAAAGTGATTGCAATGTCTCAGCCAGCTCTAACGTAAAGCAGAAAGTGATTGCAATGTCTCCTGGTTACCATCCCCATACATTCAGAGGACTCAATTGTTCTGTCACACTATACATTCGTCTTAATCGGGGGAGGGGGGCCCACCAAGATACTCTTGAACCCGGGCCCACGGATACCCTGCTACGCCACTGAGTGGCGCCCGCGTGGAAACGATCGTAAGACGAAAGGACTAGGCCAACTGGGTAGTAGAACAAGACTCACAACAAGTCTGGACATATTTTAGACGTATAGGGAAAAAAAAAGATTAAGATTGATTGTTTCATATCTTTTCTATTTTTGTAAACATTTAGATAGCAAGTGAACAAAAATATCAAAGAGACAGAAAATTAATTAAAGACAGAACTTCATTTTTTCTCTTCAGAATCAGAATATTAGATAGAATAAGATATTTGGCTTGTCGCTTTGAGAGGTTGAGATATTAAAAGAATATAAATTATATATATATATTTTTTTAAATGTCATAATTAATTGCTTTCAAAGGAAAAATAAACAACATATTTTCCTAATAATTGATTGAAAGTGTGCGTGTATCTTTGTGTCTGCGTGTATATGTGTGTGTGTGTATGATCTTGATGCTACATCTCGTAAGTCCTTTTTACTACAGTTAGGGAATCCCTCTGGTGGTTTGAAATATGATACATTCAACCAATGATAAATATATACGAAGAGACAGACACTTGATCATAAACATGTACTGGGTGACCGGTCATTTCATCCCAGGTCATTTCATCCTTGGTCTCTTCATCTCCAGCCACTTCATCCCCGGTCATTTCATCCCAAATTTGATATTTTTTTCTTAGTCTTTGTGTAATTGTGCTGTTAAGATTTTGCCTTTAATTCTTCATTTCATCTAATATATAAATGTGCTTATTTAGAATACTTTTTGATATTTTGGACATGTTATTATGGTGTATATAGTGTTCCCCTCTACTGTCTTAACACTTGTTGAGAAATGAAAGAATATACTTCAATAAGTAGATATATTGTAATGCGGAATTTGTATTTAGTTGTATTGTTTCTGTTTGATGTAGGGATGTCAATATTATCCTGGGCATATTGCGTGATGTAATGATCAAAGGCCAAGGTGTGGTGGAAGTAGGGAAAATCTTTTGAGAGATAGAAGTACGATATCAATAATTATGATCATGCCGCTCTGCGCTCATAAGTTATCATCCCAGTCCAAGGTGTGGTGGAAGTAGTGGAAATCTTTTGAGCGATGAGAACGATTAGAATACTTATGATCTTGTCGTTAATAACTTATCTCCTGAAGGCCATCTTTCACTTTGTGAATTGTTCTTAAATATGAGACTGTTATTTCAGACCCTGATATAACGTTTTATTTTTTCTAATTAACGCTGACTTCAAGAATACGCAACACTGGCCAAGACATGACAAATGATGGACAGCAATACGAATCAAAGAATCATCTGTACCTACTTACAAAAGCCAATCTTCTTGATTTTAATTGACACGTAAAACAATGTTTACATTAGCTCTGTCTTTACGTATAGATGTTTTTTTTTAAAATTATTTTTAATTACATTATATTGTATTCTTATTTATTAATGTTAATTCTCTTTGTCATGTAAATAAAAATAAATTTATGAAAAAATTGTTACTTCTCATACTTTTTACAATTATTTTTTGATGGATTAGTGGATGAAATGACCAGGGGATGAAGTGACCAGGGATGAAGTGACCGGGGGATGAAGTGACCAGGGATGAAGTGACCGGGGGATGAAGTGACCAGGGATGAAGTGACCGGGGGATGAAGTGACCAGGGATGAAGTGACCTGGGATGAAGTGACTGGGAACCTTGTAATGTATGCTCTGTTTCTTGAACTTTCTTCACGAATTGTTTTTAGAGCTGACACGAGTAAGATGCGGGTCCAGCAGCGTAAATTGCTTCGAGGCGCTTGAACTCGTGCCCTCGGAAGTTGTATGCTAAGCAATGTAGATGATTGTGATAACGATATTCTTCTTTAAAATATTTATTATGCACCTAACATCATAAGACTTACTTAGACTTAGACTTAGGTCCTAGCGCCGTTCGGCGCGTTGGGCGCAAGCTGTCTCCACAAAGATCTGTCACTGGCAATGTCTGAAGCCTCTTCCCATCAGGTGTCCACTATTCATAAGAACTAACATAAACATTTTTTTATTTTTAAATTTCCTCCTTTACGAGTTTGTTTGTAAAAGTTCAAAACAACTCAGAAATTGATCGATTACAAACATTACTCCCCCCCCCCCCACACCTTTTTAAAATAATCGTGGTTGCGCTCGTGTATAAACTACTAAAAGTATACAAATGTTTAGGTTGGTGTTACATAACCAGACTTGTCAAAAACATAAAGAGTCTAGTCTTATATAAAATACTGGATCTTCTTATCTTCTTATCTTATATAATACAGACGTTACTTCAAAAAAGAAGATGATTACGTCCTACGCGTCATGCATTTAGTCATGCATATTAACCAATGACTTAAATTCTGCCAAGTCACTGGTTTTCCTGGCTAGCTCAGGCAACCCATTCCATGATCTAGAAAGATATAGTATTGGTATTGTGCATTAATAAATTGCATAAATATTATATGCATGAAAAAGATTCTATATTTGACGATGTGAGAAATGTTCCTGAATGTCTTACACTTGACTGAATACATGCAGGAATCCCCACTGACGTATGTTCAAATTCGAAAAACATAAGAAAAATTTTATGTAAAGATGATTATATTTTGAGCCGTTTTCGAGATCCACGTCAAAGCATTGTCTGCAAATGAAGAGTTTGCAAGCTTATCTTTTCATTATTTCTAATATATTTAAAAATTGTCTCCTAAATAAATGAAAATTAATAATACGAGAGCATTAATTTTAATTTTGCACACGAATCTCATTACCTCATTAATGATATATATATATATTACGCGTATATACAAATCTAATGGGTTGGATTTAGATCTAAGTGAAACTTGGCGAATGTTTTCATGTCATTTTTTTTTTATTTTGCCACAAAAATGAAATCTAAGTGTGAAAATGGGTTTACCCGTTCAGCCAAGATATTCATAACTAATAATAAATACTGTGAAAGCAAATTTAACCGATTTGTTATTTAAAAAATCGTCTTTTAATATAGATATATTTAGGTATTTCTTTTTTATTTTAAGGGCCTTCCGGTTGTGGGTGGGACATTCAACATACACTACGGTCTCTGCCATGATCTAAGGAATATTTATGCCAAGTTTTATCGGAATTGATCAAACGGTTATTATATGCCTTATTTTCTGCTTTATATATTAGATATAGATAGATAGATACATAGATAGATAGATAGATAGATAGATGACCGATAGATAGATAGATAGATAGATAGATAGATAGATAGATAGATAGATAGATAGATAGATAGATAGATAGATAGATAGATAGATAGATAGATAGATAGATAGATAGATAGGTGCAATCTAATCCATGGTCCTAATTTCGCTTTGCGAACGCCACACAAATCATTTTCAAGAACCGGGCCTTTTTGGTGGTGTGCCCATCAATAGTTATCTTCTCTTGATGTTAATCTGAATACTTCTATGCATGAGTAGTCTTGATTCCGGAAGTGAAACCTTAGGATAATCGAAAACGATAACAACACGGAAATTCCCAATCTGTAATTACATGTTCACTTTCATTTTGTTGATTTCATTAGGAGAGTGTCCTCCATGACATTGAAACAGAAAAAAACAACCTATGTTGAATGACAACCAATGATAATTAATTTATATTACAAATGTATTAGCCATAGGCGTAGCCAGGATTTTTTTTTTTTGGGCCCCCCCGCTCCTCTGTCTTGCAAAAATATATTCATATGTATGTATGTGTATGTGTGTGTGTACATAATCTTTATTACATTCTGACCTTCATTCTTTCGGAAGACGTTTATTGTGCCCTAGAATTTCTTCCTGTAGTAAGTGGAAAATTTTAGACTCCCTGCCGTTGCCAGCAAGGGGGTCTGGGGGAGCGCTAGGAGCTCCCCCTCCGCCCCGCCGCCAAGCACTATTTCTGGTATTGAATGCCAACAAAATGCATATTCTGAGGTATATACAGTGCATTTTCCTGCTATTAAAAAGTTTTATTTAAAAAATCTAATGTGCTATTCTTACTGACTTAGACCTTCCCGCGCCGTTCGGCGCTTTTGCCGTCAAGCTGTTTCCACAAAAATCTGTCACTGATAATGTCTGAAGCCTCTTCCCACCTGCTCTGAGGACCTCCATGAAAGTGTGGCACCAAGTTGTACTAGGATGTCATCGCAACTCTTATTATGCGTAATTCATTTTGTCTGAGAAAATGTCCCGCAAATCTCATGCGTCGCTCTGTCACAATCTTACTAAGGGGTCGACTCCCAGTTCGGCATATGATTTCTTTGATTTAGATTCGATCTCTATAACAGACTCCTAAAATCTGTCTTAGCCATCTTTGTTGAGCCACATTTAGTGTTATTTAATTTAGCAGAAGACTATTCACTGCACTTTATTTGGAAATTCCAGCACTGGTAGAAATGTGTAACCTCTCTTGAATACGCTCTTGGTGACTCAAGTTTGCTTTAGATTTTATATCGAAAAGGGCTGTTTTATCGTCAAAATCATCTGTTGGGGGTTTTAAACTAAAAAATCTCTGGAATTTTGTTTTTGTTTAATTCAAAACCCCATTTAGCTACGGTCATAGAATTTGGTAACTGTAGTTTGCATTAGAGTAATATTAAAGATAAAAGGTATTCCCCCTCAAAATGCTCTATTAGGGGATTTTAAACTCAAAACCACCTGGAGGGGTTTTAAACTTTAAAAAAAGCCATCTGTAGGAGAGATGTTTAAACTCAAATAATTTTAGTGTGTAATTTGCTTTTTTTTTATATTGAAGAGGTCTTTTTTTTAAAGCATCAAGCCCCTCTGAAAGGGGGTTTAAACTCAAAACTCCTTTTGGCACGATCATAGCATTTTGAGTGCGTAATTTGCTTTTTTTTTTACATTGAAGATGTATATTTTTTAGCTTTAAACCCCGCTGGCGGGGGGTTTAAACTCAAAACCCTTTTGGCTACGCTCATAGATTTTTGAGTGTATAATTGGCTTTGTTTTTAATATTAAAGGTATTAGGCTACGATTTTAGAGTGTGTAATTTCCTTTTTTTTATATATTGAAAAGGTATTTTTTAGCTTCAAAGACCACTGGAGGGGAGTTTAAACTCAAAACCCCATTAGACTACACTCATAGAATTTTGAGTGTATAATTTGCTATGTTTTTAATATTAAAGAGGTATTTTTTACCTTCCAACCCCGCGTAAGGGGGGTTTAAACTCAAAACCACCTGGAGGGGTTTTAAACTTTAAAAAAAGCCATCTGTAGGAGAGATGTTTAAACTCAAATAATTTTAGTGTGTAATTTGCTTTTTTTTTATATTGAAGAGGTCTTTTTTTAAAGCATCAAGCCCCTCTGAAAGGGGGTTTAAACTCAAAACTCCTTTTGGCACGATCATAGCATTTTGAGTGCGTAATTTGCTTTTTTTTTTACATTGAAGATGTATATTTTTTAGCTTTAAACCCCGCTGGCGGGGGGTTTAAACTCAAAACCCTTTTGGCTACGCTCATAGATTTTTGAGTGTATAATTGGCTTTGTTTTTAATATTAAAGGTATTAGGCTACGATTTTAGAGTGTGTAATTTCCTTTTTTTTATATATTGAAAAGGTATTTTTTAGCTTCAAAGACCACTGGAGGGGAGTTTAAACTCAAAACCCCATTAGACTACACTCATAGAATTTTGAGTGTATAATTTGCTATGTTTTTAATATTAAAGAGGTATTTTTTACCTTCCAACCCCGCGTAAGGGGGGTTTAAACTCAAAACCACCTGGAGGGGTTTTAAACTTTAAAAAAAGCCATCTGTAGGAGAGATGTTTAAACTCAAATAATTTTAGTGTGTAATTTGCTTTTTTTTTATATTGAAGAGGTCTTTTTTTAAAGCATCAAGCCCCTCTGAAAGGGGGTTTAAACTCAAAACTCCTTTTGGCACGATCATAGCATTTTGAGTGCGTAATTTGCTTTTTTTTTTACATTGAAGATGTATATTTTTTAGCTTTAAACCCCGCTGGCGGGGGGTTTAAACTCAACAACCTTTTGGCTACGCTCATAGATTTTTGAGTGTATAATTTGCTTTGTTTTTAATATTAAAGGTATTAGGCTACGATTTTAGAGTGTGTAATTTCCTTTTTTTTATATATTGAAAAGGTATTTTTTAGCTTCAAAAACCACTGGAGGGGAGTTTAAACTCAAAACCCCATTAGACTACACTCATAGAATTTTGAGTGTATAATTTGCTATGTTTTTAATATTAAAGAGGTATTTTTTACCTTCCAACCCCGCGTAAGGGGGGTTTAAACTCGAAACTGAGTCAAAACCCATTTAGCTATGCTCATAACATTTTGAGTGCGTATTAGCTTCTTTTTTAATATTGAACAGGTATTTTTTTAGCTTCAAACCCTACTGAAGAGAAGGGGGGGGGGGAGTTTAAACTCAAAACCCCTTCAAAATTTTGAGTGTGTAATTTGCTTTTTTATATTGAATAGGGCGTTGATCGTAAATTTTGGAGGGGTTTTAAAATCAAAATCTTCTTTAACTGTGCTTTTGGAATTTGGGGATTATCGTTTGCTTTTTTTTTTTTTTTGGTTTTGCTTTATAGTAGAGGGGTATTTTACTGCTAAAACCTCTGGTAGGGTGTTTTAAACTTAAAACCCCATTGTAGGGGGTTTTAAGCTCAAAACCCCTGGAAGGGGATTTTAAACTCAAAGCCCCTCAAAGATGCCTGGTATGGGTTTCCAAGTTAAAACCCCCTGGTAGGGGGTTTTCAACTCAAAACTCCCTTGGCTGTGCTAGGGTAACTGATGGTTAAGTATTAAAATTTCACCTAAAATAAAGAAAATTAAAGCGAAAGATCAGTCACTAAACTCCGACACCCCCCCCCCCTGCGAGGGGGGGGGTTTATTTCGGGTGGGGTTTGATCCCCCCCCCCCGGCTACGCCAATGGTATTAGCTACAATGCTCATAATATATATTTTGAGTTTTATAACCTCATTCTAAGAAGAACAAAAGTTTATGCTCATGAAAACATGACCAGGATGGCTGTCTGGTCGGGTGGTATGCGTACTGGACGGTAGTTCGATGGTCATAATGTTCCGGGGTTCGATTTTCTTCCTGTCGCCACCTGTGGGAGGTTTAGATTAGAACGCAGTTTTATTTAAATCTGATGGAACACCCAAAACGTTTACAGTATGCAATAAAAGAGATAATATCACTAACCTATATAAATGTGTCATGGTGCTTATGAGGGAACGTCTGACCTATATACTTCACAGGTGTCTTTGAAATAATTTACATTGAAACAGTTGTTATTGATTCTACTTGACAATATAAATATGTCAACCTTTGATTTAAACATAAGGTAATGCATAATCGAACGGAAAGAAACATACACAACATAATATAAGTATAATCCAAAAATAAGAAACAGTTTTTTTAAAAAAGATCTACTTATTTTTATGCTACTAATACGAAATACAACCTCTAGTTTTGTTTCTTACTTTGTTCTTTCTCTCCACTTCTGAGTTCAAGTAACAGAGATCAAGCTTGAGTGTGCCCTGTCATCGGAGAAAGGAAAGAAACTAGTTGATTTCATCATTTATATTGTGGACAAAAAAATCTAAAGTCAATTTAATCACAATTTTTTGTTTTCCTTTTTATGTTCCCCCCCTCCCCTTTTCTCTCTCTCTTTCGTTTTCACAAGCTTCTTTTCCACCCATTCTTTCTCTCTCTCTCTCTCTCTCTCTCTTTGTCTCTCTCTTTAGCTCTCTCTCTCTCTCTTTGTCTCTCTCTCTCTCTCTAGCTCTCTCTCTCTCTCTTTGTCTCTAGCTCTTTCTCTAGCTCTCTCTCTCTCTCTCTTTGTCTCTCTCTCTCTCTTTGTCTCTCTCTCTCTCTCTTTGTCTCTCTCTCTTTGTATCTCTCTCTAGCTCTCTCTCTCTCTTTGTCTCTCTCTCTCTCT
>JAZGLO010000741.1:0-23740 GCA_036873155.1 Biomphalaria sudanica | reverse complement strand
TTCTGTCAATCAAAGTCCACAGAGAAATGGGTCATCTCGAGAGAATGGGAAAATAATAGGAAGACAAAAGCCTCTACACCCGGTCTCTCATTTGGTATTAGTGGCGATGGGTGCCGCTCTTGTCACTTCAGCTGACCATTCGCTTAACGAAGACTCGTTATATCAAAGAAATAGCACTCGGCCAACCTCACTCCTTGCAATTCAATTCGACCCGAGGTGTTATGGCAATAATCTGACAGAGAGGTTCTCACGTTGTCCTTCGTTGTGAGTTCAATGTTGTCTCGGCTTAGAACGTCATATAGTACTCTCGAATGGTCAAGTAGTTCGCGAGTTGGTGTGGAATATTCTAGTGTAATGTGGTATAGCTGGCCTGTTTATTCTTTTCACTGGCTAGTAATGTCATACGTTAGAATGGTTATTTTCTAATGTAAGTGCATGACACTTTACCAACGGCAACTGAATACAAAAAAAAAATAATTTAAAAAATTTATTTTGTATTGCTTAAAGCCATGCTCAGTGCGCTCTGGGCTAATCATGTGAGCGAGAGCAAGAATCTCGGAAAAGGTTTCAGTGCTGCCTTTAGGTGATCAGCAAACACACCTTGGGATTCAAACTTGAGCCTTTCCTTTGTAGCCAAACGATTTGTTTATTTAAATTACTTTTGCAGGTCTTTCATGCTCATAGCATGCTAAGTGCGCTTGGTAAAGTCTCTCATGTTGACAACAGTTGTACAAACTTTTGAAGCAGATGGCATTTGTTTATTAGATTACATTTACGTTTCTAAAAATAGATTTGTAACGTCGCGTGCTTTTTTTTTCCAATCTGTGCATTTATATGTCGCTTTCGACAGTGTTGAAATATTTATAATATTATGAAGCATATTTCTATTACATAAATTAATTAAGATTAAAAGTCATTGAATAATCTTTTTTTTTTACCAATAAATAGTTAGGACTAGTTGGTCGAATTTTCGAGTAAAAATGCTTCTTAGTATAGGTCATTCCAGTGATCTTAAAACATTGACAAAGTTAGTATGTTTTCATTGATTTCGTCTGATGTCTCTCCCTCCTTCATGTCCACTTCCCATAATGCCATTCAAGGCCATCGTATCTTTTTTCTACTACTAATTGAAATGACTTCTAATCAAACAAAGAGTCATCCATTTCAGAGGTCCGTACAAACGTTTACGTAAATGCCTTGCGTCATCACGTTGAGGTCTCTTTACCAACCAATGGTCAGTTTTCTAACCGTTCAACACAATTAGGTTGTATTTTCCCTTCTAATCTTTTGCTTAAATGAATTGATGGGAAATGTGAAACTTAAATTAAAATTGAGCCGTTTCTGTTGACGAAGTAAAAACTTTGGCACTCGGACTCATTAATTTCAGTAAAGTAAATGTGTCTGCACTTTTGAGAAGAAAACGAAGATCTACCAGTTCAAAACTTATATTTGGTTTGCCTTTGAAACTCTGTTTTATGTCAGTCATTTTCAGAAAGTACCTTCAGCTTATATTATTTGTATTCACTGAGCTATAGAAATAGAAATATCATTACAATTATAAAAATCGAGTGTATCTTTTAAAAAGAAAATTCTGACTAGTGTTTTGGTGTGATCAGTTAGTTATTGTAAGTACGTTAGTTTTACTTCCCCTTGCAAGATTTGTAAATGTTTCCCGTCCAACCATTCCTTTTTTGTGGACGTCATAAATGGATGATTCCGAAATCAGATGTGCACACACGATCCAGTGAGGACTTAAGTTGTCGATACTCAGCGTTGATCTTTAATGCGGTCAGTTTCAAGCATATAAAGATGAAAGAGAAACTAGCGAAACTTCTTGTAAAGACGAAACTCTCTTCCTGTAGCAGTTCCTGTAGTAGTTTGTGTTCATCTAAGTCTTGAATGAAGACATTTGGAGGATATTGAGAAAGAATAAGGAAAACAAATCGAGAAATGGAATTCGTTTTTTCTTTCACAATGGCATGTTACGTTGAATTTCATGAAACCCAGTTCTCTTCCATTGTATTCCTTCAGCCGACACATAGTACATCAGTATATTATAAAACAAAACTTTTTGTTCTTGTTGTTGAACATAACATTTTAATGTCATAAGCATTTCATTATTGAATATTTAATTAGCATAAGCTCACTAAATAAATATAGATAGAAATAAAGACATTTGTCAATAAGGGCCAGAACGCTTTCTCTCTAACTTCCCGTCGCGCTTTTGTTGGGGAGCATTCCCCCCTCCCCTTTAGAACAAAAAATGGTGTTCAATTTTGTTTTTATCTCTCATTGACTTCTGAGGTTTTGTTGTGGTTTTTGTTTTCTTTGTTTTCCTTGTAGACTCATCAGAAGAGGTCGTCAGATCTTCTCACTTGTAACTTTGTTAGGGATGTTTCTTTAGAATTGAAGATTATTACTTCCTAGACCAAACCTCCCGCTCGCTTTTAAGACGAGACCCTCGAGACAACAGTTGAAAATATATCTTGCCAACAAGCTGCCAATCATCAGACCATCAAATTTTGATTTCATTGATAAAACTTAGAAGGTCAATAGAATGAAAGAAATAGTGCTTAAAGAAAGATAACTGTAGAAGATGTAATGAATCTTTATAACTGACAAAATAACAGTACATGACAAGAGAGACGTATAATACCTTACCAATAGATATATCAGTATACATTTTACAAACAGTATAAACCTTACCAATAGATATATCAGTATACATTTTACAAACAGTATAAACCTTACACACATCATAACTATTATCAACTGTCTAAAATCTTTAAAAAATTTAAATCTTACGGAATGGAATGTTACAGAATAAAGGAATGTAAACAACAACTGAATATACTGTTTAAATATACAAGTAGCAAAGAAGTCGAATTGCTCTTAGCTTATTAATACAGCTAGACTTTACTTCTGTATTGGCTTGGTGGCAGTGTACGTGTGTTCCAGACATGGTCTGAAATAAGCAAGCCACATTCTGGAGATTTTCTCGACATCTCTTTATTACAAACACTCTTTCAAGCGATCTTCTACAAGGCTGCAATCAGAAAGTGAAGCTCCAACGAGCTCTTCGATACAAGACTTCAAGCCTAATGAAATGCTATTGACCTTAGGGCGAATCAAATGAAAGACGTTTGATTGATCATTATTTGTTTCTATGAAAGACTTCTCCAGGAGAAAATGTAATCTCCAATCTGGCATAGGAGGTAAAAAAAAAGATTAAATGGTATTTTAAATTATAGATAGGAATCATGAATGGATGCTGAAAATACTTGATAATAAATAGTTCTAACAAATACATCAATTATAAATATTAACACTTACAAGAAATTTTCAAGGGAGAAAATCGTTTTAATTTAGGACATTTTCTTCACTGAATATTCTCTCTTTGTTGTTATCACCGAAAGAGTGCAACACTTGAGCTTTAATTAACCTAAAAGATTTCCTTGACCTGCACCAGCAACTTTCATCATAACTAGTACATAGTTCTTTGCCAAAGATTGATGGAATACTACATAATGATGTGAATAGGACCTGCATAACTTCACTAAAAGAAACAAAACTCCTAGAAAATGTGTGAATCTAAAGTGGCCAGAAGGACAAGATCAACTAAAGGGAGTGGGAGTGGGGGGGGGGGTGGAAGTCGAATGTGGACGTCTCGGCTAGAACCAAGCCCTATATACCATCGGCCCAACTTTTTTTTTTTCTCTATATATATATGTACGTAAAACTGAGAGTGAGTTAGTGTGAATGCTTGGAGTGATGAGCTATCGGCCTAAACGAACTGGTGCAAACGTTAAGATTAGTTTTAGAACGATGCCAGGTCTGTCTTTAGAGGGACACCATTAATTTTGGAGTCAACCCCTATGATGAAAAATATATACGACATGTTCATAACATTAGGAGGACATGTTGTAAACACAAGGAGGGCATGTTGATAACACAAGGAGGGCATGTTGATAACACAAGGAGGGCATGTTGATAACACAAGGAGGGCATGTTGATAACACAAGGAGGGCATGTTGATAACACAAGGAGGGCATGTTGTAAACACAAGGAGGGCATGTTGATAACACAATGAGGGCATGTTGATAACACAAGGAGGGCATGTTGATAACACAATGAGGGCATGTTGATAACACAATGAGGACATGTTGATAACACAATGAGGACATGTTGATAACACAATGAGGACATGTTGATAACACAATGAGGACAACCAGAGAAATTATGGGAAATAGGTAGTAATAAATTTCTCATAATTAACAGTATACAATCAATCTATCTATCTATATATATATCAATCTATTTCAATTCAATTTCAAAGTAGACATGCTTTTGATCCCTGCCCTATATTTCATCATTACAAACACATTTCTGTAATGACAGATTTAAGATAAATAAATAATATTCAAATCATTTCATGTCAAACACGTGTCACTAATAATAGATTTTAATGTGTTCTGAACAAAATTCAAAGTAGAGAGACCAGCGATGCATGGCTAGAATGATAAGACCAGGGCTTTTTTTGTGACGGTACCTTTTTGGAAAAAAAAAAATTACTTTTCTTGTATTTTAACGTGTATTATTAATTTTTAGTAGTTAAAAGTTAGGCAATCAACTGCTGAGTACCGGCACCTATTTAATACAAAATAAGTTGCGAAATACCTCTTCAATGGTAACTAAACTTTGTATAATCTCTTCATGATGTCATAGAGAACAAAGTCCTTTATAAGGTACGTTTTGTATAATGTGATTTTTTTGTAAAGTAAACATTAGAAATAAACGAACTAAGTAGAAAAAAATTCTTACCAAGAAAAAAAATTATCGAAATTCTAATGAATTGAAACACGCAGAAACTAAGAAACTAACGTACAAAAACAATATCTCAATGAGTTAACTTTTCTGGAGCTGACTTCTTTCAATGAGTTAACTTTGCTGGAGCTGACTTCTTTCAATGAGTTAACTTTTCTGGAGCTGACTTCTTTCAATGAGTTAACTTTGCTGGAGCTGACTTCTTTCAATGAGTTAACTTTTCTGGAGCTGACTTCTTTCAATGAGTTAACTTTTCTGGAGCTGACTTCTTTCAATGAGTTAACTTTTCTGGAGCTGACTTCTTTCAATGAGTTAACGTTTCTGGAGCTGACTTCTTTCAATGAGTTAACGTTTCTGGAGCTGACTTCTTTCAATGACTTAACTTTTCTGGAGCTGACTTCTTTCAATGAGTTAACTTTTCTGGAGCTGACTTCTTTCGATGAGTTAACTTTTCTGGAGCTGACTTCTTTCGATGAGTTAACGTTTCTGGAGCTGACTTCTTTCAATGAGTTAACGTTTCTGGAGCTGACTTCGTTCCATGAGTTAACTTTTCTGGAGCTGACTTCTTTCGATGAGTTAACTTTTCTGGAGCTGACTTCTTTCAATGAGTTAACGTTTCTGGAGCTGACTTCTTTCGATGAGTTAACTTTTCTGGAGCTGACTTCTTTCAATGAGTTAACTTTTCTGGAGCTGACTTCTTTCAATGAGTTAACGTTTCTGGAGCTGACTTCTTTCAATGAATTCACTTTTCTGGAGCTGACTTCTTTCAATGAGTTCACTTTGCTGGAGCTGACTTCTTTTAATGATTTAACGTTTCTGGAGCTGACTTCTTTCAATGAGTTAACGTTTCTGGAGCTGACTTCTTTCAATGAGTTAACTTTTCTGGAGCTAACTTCTTTCAATGAGTTAACGTTTCTGGAGCTGACTTCTTTCAATGAGTTAACTTTTCTGGAGCTGACTTCTTTCAATGAGTTAACTTTTCTGGAGCTGACTTCTTTCAATGAGTTCACGTTTCTGGAGCTGACTTCTTTCAATGAGTTCACGTTTCTGGAGCTGACTTCTTTCAATGAGTTAACTTTTCTGGAGCTGACTTCTTTCAATGAGTTCACGTTTCTGGAGCTGACTTCTTCTGCTCATCAAACAGATTCACGTTTACTAGATAATATTAAAGAAGAGAGATCAAGAGGTCATTTGTAGAAAGATGTACGCTAGTAGAATTTAGTTGGTTCTATTGCCAGCAAAATCACAGTATCCAATTAAATTTTAAACTCAAAAACGAAAGCGGAAGTACTAGACAAGACATCCAGTTTAGAGCCTCTAGTGCTGCACTAGGAGATTTCTTTTATCTTGTTTCTAACTTTATATCATTAGAAATGATGAAAGAAAAAAAATGTTTGTTAAGTAAAATAATGTATCAGTTTGTAAACTATTAGGCAGATACAAACATCTTGACCGAGGCTAGCAATTAGCCTTGTTAATGGTGTTTTTCTAACATTTTTACTATATCAAAACTTTGGAGTATGTGTGTTAGAGTTCGTAAACCAGTTAGAAATAAGTTTGAAGGTATAGAATTAGATGATAAATATAGTATAGTAAATATACATCAAGTAATACATGTAATCTATTTATGGCATTCAAGATTAAAACCTCCATGTCCATGCAGTTGTGACCAATTCTGAATAGGTTTAAAATACAAATAACAAACTTATTTATTGGTTATGCAGTTCGTTCTGATATACTAATGCTGTTTACAATATGACAATAACTTATTTGACAATAACTTATTTTTCTTCTTAGTGCTTTTTGTAATGTATCTAATATGTTACGGTTCCGCATGGTTCTCAATGTTGCAAGTGGTAATGGATATTAACATTCCACTACCTATATTTTGGCTTATTATGGCATGCGTCTGAAGCCAGTCAATCTCTTTGCCTTGCCAGATATTAAGTCCGATGGAACTATTTTCACGGTCAGTAGATGGGGCGAAGGCGAGTAATTGTCGCCTTAACCAGTATGTTTCAAGCAGGAGTAGTTACATTCTTAATATACAACTACTGCTGCCTTGCAGCTATACCCAAATATGGGAAAGGATTTGGAAGTCAACCCTGAGAAATAATCGGGAGCCGGCGACCCTTAGGCAGTTAGCAAGAATCAATGCTACACCCTGGCAGGGCCGGCAACGCCGCTGACCCCAAACTGTATCAGCACTTGCAATTCTTTTGAATTCATCAGCTGCGTGTAGAGCGGGGAACTGCTGTGTGGGCGACATCTTTCCGACTACAATTAATGCACAGGCATTCATCTCATTTCTATGTGAGATGATCCAATGTCGTTTCGCGACTGACTGAGGCCATAGAATACAATTATGTTATCACTTGCACAGTGCTCTCCGGTTAACTCCCTTGGGAATGGGGTATCAATTAGAAGGCTTCTGTGATATCACATCTCAGCCGAATCCCTTCAGTTAGATGGCCAAGCGGTTTACGCCATTAGACCAGACGTCTCATGTGAATACATGAAATAAAAAGTGAATCCAAAGCCTAGTGGCAGATGTTATTATTTTAAAAAATGCATTAATGTATATAATTCTGTCTGGACTTGATGTGATGAAACATTACAATAAGTCTTCATCCTTCAATGCATTTAATCTTTAGGAGACTCCAGTTTCGAAATTTAACATTCAGTTCCATTAATACTGCAAACTTTTCAAGTAAAACCAAGTTAAAGACATTGGATCTTTAAACTATTTTAAGAAACAATCGAAATCAGGTATTCTTCTTTTATAGTTTGTATCACAGACTTTTTCATTTCAGACAAAAACAAATAAGATTATACCACATTTTTTTAAAGGACAATACCTCCTTTACACAACTTATAGTCAGATTGTTTTCACTCCAGAACTAAATAATGTTAGATCTTTAAGTATTTCAAATTTCACGTAAATATCTTTAGTGGTTCAAAAGATTTATTAATTTTAGTTTATGCATTTTCGGAACACGACTTTTTTTTTAGAAAAACTGATTTTAGATAAAATATTGTTTGTAAAACTAAGTTAAATAACTATATTTGAATATATAACACTTGCAAGTTAAAGAACAACATGTACAGTAATGCTATTCAAAATTTCACATCTTCAAAACCAACTAGTTCTTGAGTTATACAAATGTTTCAGAAGACCATATTATTAAAAACAGAAACGAGAAAAAAAAAAGCAAAAATTAAAAACTTACATAATAGATTTAACAAATGTCTAGAGGAATATGAAACACCTTCAGCTCCGATCAATTCTTTACGTGCCTTAGTCTCCTTACTTAATAACAGTCTTCTTTTTACAATTTGTTGGTTTTTATAAGCTGAAATTTTTCATGCGTTTCTTGAATCTCAATAATCCAAGTCGCTGGCTTCTTTTGGTTACCTGGCAGTTGAACAAACTTTTTATTTCACTACCAAAAGAAAAGCCAAAATTGAATTGTCCTACTGCAGCTAAAACAGAAAAGTTAACTTTTTTTAGTGAAGAAAATCTTGATTTGCTGCAAGTATTCCAAATACATGAATGAAAAGACTCGCATTTGAGTTGAGCCAAGCAAACATCGCTGTAGAAGTTGAGGCTCTGACAATCTTTTGTGTTCTGCTAGTAAGTCGTAATTGAGAGGCGTATGTATATGGAGACTGTGTTTACCAGGCTTTACATTTTTTACCTCACAATCTTATAAAAACACAAAGAATCTGCACCTGAAGGACACAGATAATGCATCGGCCTCTTATCGGTGGAAAAATTCTGACACATGCTCGCAAGTATAGCATTTCTCATTTGCGTAGCATCATTGTGTTTTCGTATCGCTCTGGTGTAATACTTGGAAAGGTTTTTGATTGTTTGTTGTGTAAGTTTTCCTACACCATTACCTCCAAGAGATGTAACCAAATTACGGAGTACTGTGCCCATCCTTTTCCCCACATTGTTGACACAATCTTCTTTTGTTATAGGTACATCTCCATATCGTTTTATGTCACAAACGTTATTAAAAGCTTTAGAATCACCTCACCTCTAATAATATTGTGGTGTAGCGCAATTTGAACTTCTCAATGGATCTCCTCCATAAAATCTCGGCCGCATGTGTTTCCATCATTCTAGACGATCCCGAAAAATATAAAACAAAAAGTTGATCGAAAGATCGAAAGATTAAATAATTTTAAAAAATACTTTTCAGTATAAAAATAAACCTAGATTTTAAAAATTGTAAAAGGTTTTAAAACAAGAGAAAAATATCTCACCTTCATAGTTGATATCACAATCAGGTTAGTGGGATTTAAACCATTCTTCGTAGAGTGCAGAACAGGGGCGGACTGGGTGTCAAAACCAGCCCGGGCATTTCTATGTAATCCGGCCACCAACATGCTATATATGATGGACTTTGAATTATAAATCTCCAAAAAATCATATTGTGATGCTAAGTTTGAGAATGTGACGAAAGCTGGGTTGACATAACAAAATGCATGTCTACAAGTAGGCAGACCGCAGGGTTAGTTAGTGTATTTCATAATGTTTTAAAACTATTTGGTATTACTAAATGATTATATTCGATTTTATATTACTTGAAAAAATTCATGCTATTATATAAGCCAATAATAACATAACCATGTACTTGATATTCATATACAAGGCTCGTTAAGAACCCCCCATCAACAAACTATACGACTGTGTCCAAATGGATTACTCGGAGAACGTCTTTAGCAACAGCCGTCACCCTGAACATTGTCTGCCCTTTGTCTTGATGTTTCTCAGCCGTCACCCTGAACATTGTCTGCCTTTTGTCATGATGCTTCTCAGCCGTCACCCTGAACATTGTCTGCCTTTTGTCATGATGTTTCTCAGCCGCCACCTTGAACATTGTCTGCCTTTTGTCATGATGTTTCTCAGCCGTCACCCTGAACATTGTCTGCCTTTTGTCATGATGTTTCTCAGCCGTCACCCTGAACATTGTCTGCCTTTTGTCATGATGTTTCTCAGCCACTTCTTTACACATCTTTAATACTTCGTTCACAAGCTCCTTGCGTACAAAACAGCATAATTACAAGATACACCCCTGTCAATAAATTGTACATCTTTAAAACTATGCATCTTAACAGCAACAATAGCATCATCTGCACTTTCTCCTCAAGATAATAATAATAACTTAACCATACCAATTCGTACGTTACTGGACATTCCAACTATAAGACTGGGAGCATCGTGATTGGTCCCTTTATGGACCCATCCGAATATATTCACACCAACGTGAACATTATATTTTTAAAAGAAGTAAATGCCTTATGTTGCTTGTTATTCGCTTGTTGTGTAGGCCACCATGATGGATGAAGCCTATAAAAAACACTGTATACATATGCAGGTTATTAAATTATATCGGAAAGTGCATTCCATAGGTAGCCCGAGTACACTGTAGAGTATGTACATCATGACGCTCTGAGTGCTACTTTTATAAGAGAATATTATAGAATCTTTTTACAATTTAATTCGAGTCTTGGTGGCATTCACGTGGCCCTTTTCATTTCACTGGCATTTGCCCGATTGCCCATATAGCCAGTCCGCCCCTGGTGCAGGAGATTGTGCTTTTAGTACCAGTTGTGCTTCAAGTTTGGCAAAAGGTTGACAGCACTTAAAAATCAATGACATAGCCTGTCAATACATCTAGGACACAGCTAACACCTATCATTGATTTGTGCCCTCTGGTCATCCAAGTACCATCAAATGAAACGGCAATGTCCAAAATGTCATCGTCACTTAGAGTGGAATTACTATTTTTTGCTCCTTTCTTACAAGATGAATAGTTTTACTATGCAAAGCCTGACGAACTTCTTCAGCATTCTTATAAATGGACTTTGTTCTGTTCTAGAAATGTTTCGCTGATAGACCCGGTAGGTATAAATGTTCACAAAATTGTTGAAAGTTAATGGTCCTAGTCCACATAACGAGGCGGCAACAACTGCAGAAATTTTTTTATCATTGAGTGAGCGTTCAGATGTAAAAACATCATTCACCACAGTGCCACAATTATCACAGTAAAGTTTACGTTTTAATATAAGTCCCAAACGACTGTTGTCATCTGATTTGAATGTTAGACCATCAGCATTATAATAAGGACACAGAAGAGGTGAAAGCAATTTTTCAATTTGACTAATGTCAATGATTGTTCTATATGCATGTTTATCTGACTGGTCATTAAATAGAGATCTAGAGCTTCCAATGTCCATAGCAGGAATATCAACAGGTTTTTTTTGGAACTTGTTTGCAAAACACTGACGAGTTACTTGGAGTTGAAGGAGCTGGTGTTACTTTGTCTAGATCTAGTTCATAATCTTTTCGACATAGGCCAACAGTGTTCTTCATCTTGGCAATCTTGCGAGCCTCTAGAAGTTGTGCACTTCTTTTTTTTTAATCTTCCCATGCCCATGGCTAGCACTAGAGCTAGAATCTAGTCTAGATGTGTTGTATGATAATTTATGAATAAGACTTAGATCTAGTCAAGATCAAATAAGAATGAGCTTGAAGACAATCACTGAATCAATCACAACCGTAGAAGTCTAAACTCTAGATATAGACTCTAGAATATAATCAATATAGATCTAGACTCTATATTCTATATCTAGTCTAGGTCTATCTAGATAAATCTACACTAGAATATCCAGGAAGACTAGTCTGACTAGTTCTAGAATTACTTTAACTATTATAACTATTAGATCTACAACTCAGTCAACTATAAAATGTTGATAATTCTACCTACAAGATGTAAGAAAAGCAAGCACAGAACATATAAAACGTTTATTTTAAAATACTAAAACTGTTTAGAAAGTAAATGTTAATTTTTCTCATACGATCATTTCAACACGCTGTAGGGCAGTTCAACCATTTCTTTTTATTAAGCTGAGGTACACTAAGTCGCTAGGGGAATCCTAGGAATAGACTAATCAGAACGCAGCATTTATAAACGGGGCTATATTTACACCAAAACTCATCAAAAAGAGTACGCACGTTTCTAAATATAGCGAAAATGTGCTAATAAAAGATTAGGAAGTGATGCCATATTGATGATGGTCGCTGTGTTGATACAAGTAGATGTTGTAGGCGAGTCTGTTAATACAACCAACAACAGAATAAACAAGGAATATACTTAATAACTAAGGCTGATAACTTCAACACTTTCATCAACTTCTTCTTCTTCTTCTTCGTTCTCATTGTTATGTTGGAGTGTTCAGATGAGTAGACCAATACATGAGATGAAATGCGCAGTGGTTTCCAGATCAGGGAGCTCTCCATATAGTTTCCTTTCATCAACTAAAAAGGGACTCCTATGGCTACGCTCATATAATTTTGAGTGTGTAATTTGCTGAGGAGGTATTTTTTTTTAGCTTCAAACTCCGATGAAGGGGGGTTTAAACTCAAAACCCTTTGGCTACGCTCATAGAATCTGGTGACTGATGTATGGATAGTCTTTTATTGAAGAGGGGAATTTATCATAAATTTCGGAGAGGGTTTTAAAATCAACAGCCCCCCTTAACTCTTGGAATTTGGAAATTGTCGTTTACATTTTGTTTACATTTTGTTTTATAGAAGAGGGGGGAATTTAACTACAACCCCCCCCCCTGGTAAGGGGTTTTAAACTCAAATGCCTGTATTTGGTTTTCGTGAAAAAATGTGTAGACTTATTTGTAATGCCCCAGCTGCACTAAAGGTTCATATTTCTGTTTATAGTCCTGTTTTACTTGAAGCCATATGTGTTGAAGTTTATAATGCAAACATTAACGCAACAAAATTATGTGTACGTTTATTACATAATTTTGTTAAATGTTCGTCTAGATCTAAATAAAACGTGAATAATAGAAGTACTGTAATGTAATGTAAAAGTACTTTTCACTTTCAAATACATATATAAACATAAGTCTACAAATCGTACTAACTGTAAAAGTACGTTTCACTGTCAAGTACCTATATAAACATAAGTCTACAAATCGTACTAACCGTAAAAGTACGTTTCACTTTCAAGTACCTATATAAACATAAGTCTACAAATCGTACTAACTGTAAAAGTACGTTTCACTTTCAAGTACCTATATAAACATAAGTCTACAAATCGTACTAACTGTAAAAGTACGTTTCACTTTCAAGTACCTATATAAACATAAGTCTACAAATCGTACTAACTGTAAAAGTACGTTTCACTTTCAAGTACCTATATAAACATAAGTCTACAAATCGTAATAACTGATAGGGAACAAAGTGATCCCAAAATATTGGGCCCTGTGCTTATGCCAAGTTGACATTTAATCAATCACCTACTGACCAGATTGTCTGGACTTTTGATTCTAATTTTCCCACGGAGACATTCGGCCAGGGCTGAGACATTCGTACCTCAGTTTGGACGTGGTTCATACACCTGACAGATTTCAATTTCTCAATTTTATTAAACTTCTGGGGGAAAATGTGTATGGAGAGTTCCAATGAGAGCCACTTGACCACATGGACAGAATTATTTTTAAATGTGAAGACATATGTAAGAAAAAAAAAGTTCTGTTAGTGCACGCACTTCACTGACAAATAGTATTACACTTCAAAGTACTTCAGACTACATTATGTCATAGAATCGAAAGATGAGACAGGTGGTTAAGTGGCGAAGTAAAAAATAATTAACAAACTTCTAGTTCAATTCCTAGAGAGGTCAACTTTATTTTTTGCGAACATAATTTTGAACAAGTTTGAGGGGAAAATAAAATGTCCTAGTGAAAAGTTGTGTTTAATGTGCTAGGTAGCTACGAATATGAGTTGAATGTCTTCGATAGCACAGCTTCAATAGTTACATCAATGCCAAACTAAAATAGGGTACTGTTACAATAATAACTATGCCACGCTATTCCTACTGATTTTGAAAAAAACAACTGATTGCTAAATCTAAAAAAAAAAAAATGCTCTGCACCTTTTGATACATAAAACAATATAAGTTAATGTAAAAACAATGACAACATTAAACTGAGCTGCTTAATTGAAACTAATTCAATTTGAAATAAGAGACATTTCTTAAGACGTTTCAATATCGCTGTAGTTTCAAGCAAATCGCTTTTATTGATTGACAACGTCGAAAATGGAAAAAAAAAAGACTAACAGTGGTCAAAACCAATGAAAAATAAGTTACAGGAAGACGAAATTAATGGCCAAAAAGAAATACCTCACAGTTATACATTCACTTACACTTGAGCGCATGAAAAAGTCAACACTAAGTATGGCCACACATCTGAACAAGCGTAGACTCAAGTTACTAAAGGAGTAAAGGCCTATATATGATATGATCTCTGCATTTAAAGATTGACACTGTATAAATATTTTATAGATATTTTATATACATATAATTTATAGAAACTTTAAAAGTTATTATTTTGTTAAAATCTATCTAAAATAGAAAAAGGATGCACCTGATACCGACACAAGGGGAAGCACGTGACGTATACAAATAAAGATTACTTGGCATTTCCTGTACCCTTGTGTGGCCAGAGTCATATGTAATTGATTGCCTGGTTGAATTTATCGATTAAATATTTTGGTTTTCAGAGAAAAAATATATCCCCGTTAGGACTACAGCTGTTATCTGTAGTTTTTACTTAACATGCTGTAAGCTGAGCGTAAGCCACACGTGAAATGGCACGAATTAGCAGGTCAATGAATAGATGACCTAACGTGAACCCACAAAATTAAATACACTTAATAAAGAGATGACTAGAGCGGCCATTCCATTAAGTTGAAGCCCAGCGTACGCCAGACATGACAACCATCTTCAAATGCCACTTGCCCTCATGACCTGGGTCAGTCTGGCTGGAGAGAACTGAGTACACTTCGTTCAATAGTGATCCCTTTCGATGACCCAAGGATGTCAAGTGGAAACTAAAAACCGTTTGCTTGTCCTGATGTTCACGAATTGAAATTTGGACATAGCTGCTAATTATTCTATTTTTTTAAAGCTCAATTTGTTTCTTTTTTTTTCTGTATTTAAAATGTAAGGTCTGAAATCTTAATTGTTGATACAGTATTTTTGACAATGTTACAAAACTGTCACAACAATTGAGATTCTAATTCTTGTGCATCCGATCCAGTGAACTAGATACTCATGTAGGACGACGTGCTCGTCAGACGTCTTCATCCCATTGATTTGTTGTCTTTGGATAGTGTACAAACAATGTTCATGTCATCATTACAACAGAATAAAAAAGGAGATGAAATCTAAAAAAAAATAATTTAAAAAATAACATTAAATATTTAGCAAGGAAACTAAACACCAGAGTATGTTACATATATACCGTAAAATTAAAAGGTTTGTTCTGTTAGAAATGAATGGCGAAACTAAATTGGGGAGCAGGTTTATAACAAAGATGTAGAAGATAAAAAGATGTCAAAATTAATCATGGAATATTGTCTTTCTCTGACCAATACTTAGTATTTGGTTTATAGTTCTGAAAGAAAGTTAACACCATTATAATTTTACAAAAGCATGAACATGGAATAGTGTCTTTTGGAGATGAATGCCTGTGATCGGAACGATGTCACTCACACAACAGTTTCCCCTCTCTCCACACAGCTGATCTATCCAAAGGTATATACATATATGTATATGGAACTCTGACTAATGCTTAGTATTTGGTTTATAGTTTTTATAAAAAATTATCACCATTATATTTATACAAAAATCGCTAACCCGGTTTTATTTAAAATTGTTATGAATATTGAAATTTGACAGGAAAACAAAGCCCCACAAATTCCAGACGAGATAACAGACCTGTTGGGTAATGCAGTTCTGGCAAATATACCGAGGTCCAATCCGCACAATGTTTCTGAGAGCACTCAAGACATACTAAAAGTTGATTAAATTAGCATATTTAAAAAAAAACTGGTTTGAGATCTACGATGACGAAATACCCTAAAAATAGCAATTAGAGAGTCATTTCTGGGCTTTCGTTTTTGTGAGAACCAGACGTCTGCAGAATTAGCTGAACAAATGCTCCAAGTAATGAATAATCCCCATTTATTCTTAAATAAATTGCGATAAAAGTGGATAGTAGGAGAACAATGGTCTTCGAGTATTGCTTCACCAAAAAAAGCCGCTTGCGCATTATGTTCACTGTGCTAACCACGACTTAAACTTGGTCTTAAATGATTCCGTCTGCTGTGTTCAAGACGTTGCAGATTTCTAAAACTTGGTTTGTGTTTTTGACTCATACCACTCAAGATGAGCGAGTGTTGAATAAAAAAAGAAGAGCATAGCTTATAGTCAACTCAAAAACCTTTGCCCACAAGGTTGTCATCAAGGAATGATTCAGATATTTTGATATACTAAAGCTGTTAGTACAAATTACTTTTTGTTTCTCAACGGAAAAAGAACGCCTGGGAGCTGCAGCACTAAGAGAGATATAAGAATTGCTTATTGTCGAGTACAACATTGTAAGAGCGTTGAAAACGTTGAAAATGATCAGCAAGCTCTACGTATTGCAGAAAGTAGATGCAATGTCTCAGCCAGCTCTAACGTAAAGCAGAAAGTGATTGCAATGTCTTAGCAAGCTCTACATAAAGCAGAAAGTGATTGCAATGTCTCAGCCAGCTCTAACGTAAAGCAGAAAGTGATTGCAATGTCTCAGCCAGCTCTACGTAAAGCAGAAAGTGATTGCAATGTCTCAGCAAGCTCTACGTAAAGCAGAAAGTGATTGCAATGTCTCAGCCAGTTCTACATAAAGCAGAAAGTGATTGCAATGTCTCAGCCAGCTCTAACGTAAAGCAGAAAGTGATTGCAATGTCTCAGCAAGCTCTACATAAAGCAGAAAGTGATTGCAATGTCTCAGCCAGCTCTAACGTAAAGCAGAAAGTGATTGCAATGTCTCAGCCAGCTCTAACGGAAAGCAGAAAGTGATTGCAATGTCTCAGCCAGCTCTAACGTAAAGCAGAAAGTGATTGCAATGTCTCAGCAAGCTCTACGTAAAGCAGAAAGTGATTGCAATGTCTCAGCAAGCTCTACGTAAAGCAGAAAGTGATTGCAATGTCTCAGCAAGCTCTACGTAAAGCAGAAAGTGATTGCAATGTCTCAGCCAGCTCTAACGTAAAGCAGAAAGTGATTGCAATGTCTCAGCCAGCTCTAACGTAAAGCAGAAAGTGATTGCAATGTCTCAGCCAGCTCTAACGTAAAGCAGAAAGTGATTGCAATGTCTCAGCAAGCTCTACGTAAAGCAGAAAGTGATTGCAATGTCTCAGCAAGCTCTACGTAAAGCAGAAAGTGATTGCAATGTCTCAGCAAGCTCTACGTAAAGCAGAAAGTGATTGCAATGTCTCAGCAAGCTCTACGTAAAGCAGAAAGTGATTGCAATGTCTCAGCAAGCTCTACGTAAAGCAGAAAGTGATTGCAATGTCTCAGCAAGCTCTACGTAAAGCAGAAAGTGATTGCAATGTCTCTTGGTTACCATCCCCATACATTCAGAGGACTCAATTGTTCTGTCACACTATACATTCGTCTTAATCGGCGGAGGGGGGCCCACCAAGATACTCTTGAACCCGGGCCCACATGTTAATTGCTTTCACAGAAAAAATAAACAACATATTTTCCTAATAATTGATTGAAAGTGTGCGTGTATCTTTGTGTCTGCGTGTATATGTGTGTGTGTGTGTATGATCTTGATGCTACATCTCGTAAGTCCTTTTTACTACAGTTAGGGAATCCCTCTGGTGGTTTGAAATATGATACATTCAACCAATGATAAATATATATGAAGAGACAGACACTTGATCATAAACATGTACTGGGTGACCGGTCATTTCATCCCAGGTCATTTCATCCTTGGTCACTTCATCTCCAGCCACTTCATCCCCGGTCATTTCATCCCAAATTTGTTATTTTTTTCTTAGTCTTTGTGTAATTGTGCTGTTAAGATTTTGCCTTTAATTCTTCATTTCATCTAATATATAAATGTGCTTATTTAGAATACTTTTTGATATTTTGGACATGTTATTATGGTGTATATAGTATTCCCCTCTACTGTCTTAACACTTGTTGAGAAATGAAAGAATATACTTCAATAAGTAGATATATTGTAATGCGGAATTTGTATTTAGTTGTATTGTTTCTGTTTGATGTAGGGATGTCAATATTATCCTGGGCATATTGCGTGATGTAATGATCAAAGGCCAAGGTGTTGTGGAAGTAGGGAAAATCTTTTGAGAGATAGAAGTACGATATCAATAATTATGATCATGCCGCTCTGCGCTCATAAGTTATCATCCCAGTCCAAGGTGTGGTGGAAGTAGTGGAAATCTTTTGAGAGATGAGAACGATTAGAATACTTATGATCTTGTCATTAATAACTTATCTCCTGAAGGCCATCTTTCACTTTGTGAATTGTTCTTAAATATGAGACTGTTATTTCAGACCCTGATATAACGTTTTATTTTTTCTAATTAACGCTGACTTCAAGAATACGCAACACTGGCCAAGACATGACAAATGATGGACAGCAATACGAATCAAAGAATCATCTGTACCTACTTACAAAAGCCAATCTTCTTGATTTTAATTGACACGTAAAACAATGTTTACATTAGCTCTGTCTTTACGTATAGATGTTTTTTTTTTAAATTATTTTTAATTACATTATATTGTATTCTTATTTATTAATGTTAATTCTCTTTGTCATGTAAATAAAAATAAATTTATGAAAAAATTGTTACTTCTCATACTTTTTACAATTATTTTTTGATGGATTAGTGGATGAAATGACCAGGGGATGAAGTGACCAGGGATGAACTGACCGGGGGATGAAGTGACCAGGGATGAAGTGACCAGGGATGAAGTGACCGGGGGATGAAGTGACCAGGGATGAAGTGACCGGGGGATGAAGTGACCAGGGATGAAGTGACCTGGGATGAAGTGACCGGGAACCTTGTAATGTAAGCTCTGTTTCTTGAACTTTCTTCACGAATTGTTTTTAGAGCTGACACGAGTAAGATGCGGGTCCAGCAGCGTAAATTGCTTCGAGGCGCTTGAACTCGTGCCCTCGGAAGTTGTATGCTAAGCAATGTAGATGATTGTGATAACGATATTCTTCTTTAAAATATTTATTGTGCACCTAACATCATAAGACTTACTTAGACTTAGACTTAGGTCCTAGCGCCGTTCGGCGCGTTGGGCGCAAGCTGTCTCCACAAAGATCTGTCACTGGCAATGTCTGAAGCCTCTTCCCATCAGGTGTCCACTATTCATAAGAACTAACATAAACATTTTTTTTATTTTTAAATTTCCTCCTTTACGAGTTTGTTTGTAAAAGTTCAAAACAACTCAGAAATTGATCGATTACAAACATTACTCCCCCCCCCCCCACCTTTTTAAAATAATCGTGGTTGCGCTCGTGTATAAACTACTAAAAGTATACAAATGTTTAGGTTGGTGTTACATAACCAGACTTGTCAAAAACATAAAGAGTCTAGTCTTATATAAAATACTGGATCTTCTTATCTTCTTATCTTATATAATACAGACGTTACTTCAAAAAAGAAGATGATTACGTCCTACGCGTCATGCATTTAGTCATGCATATTAACCAATGACTTAAATTCTGCCAAGTCACTGGTTTTCCTGGCTAGCTCAGGCAACCCATTCCATGATCTAGAAAGATATAGTATTGGTATTGTGCATTAATAAATTGCATAAATATTATATGCATGAAAAAGATTCTATATTTGACGATGTGAGAAATGTTCCTGAATGTCTTACACTTGACTGAATACATGCAGGAATCCCCACTGACGTATGTTCAAATTCGAAAAACATAAGAAAAATTTTATGTAAAGATGATTATATTTTGAGCCGTTTTCGAGATCCACGTCAAAGCATTGTCTGCAAATGAAGAGTTTGCAAGCTTATCTTTTCATTATTTCTAATATATTTAAAAATTGTCTCCTAAATAAATGAAAATTAATACAACGAGAGCATTAATTTTAATTTTGCACACGAATCTCATTACCTCATTAATGATATATATATATTACGCGTATATACAAATCTAATGGGTTGGATTTAGATCTAAGTGAAACTTGGCGAATGTTTTCATGTCATTTTTTTTTTAATTTTGCCACAAAAATGAAATCTAAGTGTGAAAATGGGTTTACCCGTTCAGCCAAGATATTCATAACTAATAATAAATACTGTGAAAGCAAATTTAACCGATTTGTTATTTTAAAAATCGTCTTTTAATATAGATATATTTAGGTATTTCTTTTTTATTTTAAGGGCCTTCCGGTTGTGGGTGGGACATTCAACATACACTACGGTCTCTGCCATGATCTAAGGAATATTTATGCCAAGTTTTATCGGAATTGATCAAACGGTTATTATATGCCTTATTTTCTGCTTTATATATTAGATATAGATAGATAGATACATAGATAGATAGATAGATAGATAGATGACCGATAGATAGATAGATAGATAGATAGATAGATAGATAGATAGATAGATAGATAGATAGATAGATAGGTGCAATCTAATCCATGGTCCGAATTTCGCTTTGCGAACGCCACACAAATCATTTTCAAGAACCGGGCCTTTTTGGTGGTGTGCCCATCAATAGTTATCTTCTCTTGATGTTAATCTGAATACTTCTATGCATGAGTAGTCTTGATTCCGGAAGTGAAACCTTAGGATAATCGAAAACGATAACAACACGGAAATTCCCAATCTGTAATTACATGTTCACTTTCATTTTGTTGATTTCATTAGGAGAGTGTCCTCCATGACATTGAAACAGAAAAAAACAACCTATGTTGAATGACAGCCAATGATATTTAATTTATATTGCAAATGTATTAGCCATATGCGTAGCCAGGATTTTTTCTTTTGGCCCCCCCGCCCCCCTGTCTTGCAAAAATATATTCATATGTATGTATGTGTATGTGTGTGTGTACATAATCTTTATTACATTCTGACCTTCATTCTTTCGGAAGACGTTTATTGTGCCCTAGAATTTCTTCCTGTAGTAAGTGGAAAATTTTAGACTCCCTGCCGTTGCCAGCAAGGGGGTCTGGGGGAGCGCTAGGAGCTCCCCCTCCGCCCCGCCGCCAAGCACTATTTCTGGTATTGAATGCCAACAAAATGCATATTCTGAGGTATCTACAGTGCATTTTCCTGCTATTAAAAAGTTTTATTTAAAAAATCTAATGTGCTATTCTTACTGACTTAGACCTTCCCGCGCCGTTCGGCGCTTTTGCCGTCAAGCTGTTTCCACAAAAATCTGTCACTGATAATGTCTGAAGCCTCTTCCCACCTGCTCTGAGGACCTCCATGAAAGTGTGGCACCAAGTTGTACTAGGATGTCATCGCAACTCTTATTATGCGTAATTCATTTTGTCTGAGAAAATGTCCCGCAAATCTCATGCGTCGCTCTGTCACAATCTTACTAAGGGGTCGACTCCCAGTTCGGCATATGATTTCTTTGATTTAGATTCGATCTCTATAACTGACTCCTAAAATCTGTCTTAGCCATCTTTGTTGAGCCACATTTAGTGTTATTTAATTTAGCAGAAGACTATTCACTGCACTTTATTTGGAAATTCCAGCACTGGTAGAAATGTGTAACCTCTCTTGAATACGCTCTTGGTGACTCAAGTTTGCTTTAGATTTTATATCGAAAAGGGCTGTTTTATCGTCAAAATCATCTGTTGGGGGTTTTAAACTAAAAAATCTCTGGAATTTTGTTTTTGTTTAATTCAAAACCCCATTTAGCTACGGTCATAGAATTTGGTAACTGTAGTTTGCATTAGAGTAATATTAAAGATAAAAGGTATTCCCCCTCAAAATGCTCTATTAGGGGATTTTAAACTCAAAACCACCTGGAGGGGTTTTAAACTTTAAAAAAAGCCATCTGTAGGAGAGATGTTTAAACTCAAATAATTTTAGTGTGTAATTTGCTTTTTTTTTATATTGAAGAGGTCTTTTTTTAAAGCATCAAGCCCCTCTGAAAGGGGGTTTAAACTCAAAACTCCTTTTGGCACGATCATAGCATTTTGAGTGCGTAATTTTTTTTTGCATTGAAGATGTATATTTTTTAGCTTTAAACCCCGCTGGCGGGGGGTTTAAACTCAAAACCCTTTTGGCTACGCTCATAGATTTTTGAGTGTATAATTTGCTTTGTTTTTAATATTAAAGAGGTATTTTTTACCTTCCAACCCCGCGTAAAGGGGGTTTAAACTCGAAACTGAGTCAAAACCCATTTAGCTATGCTCATAACATTTTGAGTGCGTATTAGCTTCTTTTTTAATATTGAACAGGTATTTTTTTAGCTTCAAACCCTACTGAAGAGAAGGGGGGGGGAGTTTAAACTCAAAACCCCTTCAAAATTTTGAGTGTGTAATTTGCTTTATATATTGAATAGGGCGTTGATCGTAAATTTTGGAGGGGTTTTAAAATACAAAATCTTCTTTAACTGTGCTTTTGGAATTTGGGGATTATCGTTTGCTTTTTTTTTTTTTTGGTTTTGCTTTATAGTAGAGGGTTATTTTACTGCTAAAACCTCTGGTAGGGTGTTTTAAACTTAAAACCCCATTGTAGGGGGTTTTAAGCTCAAAACCCCTGGAAGGGGATTTTAAACTCAAAGCCCCTCAAAGATGCCTGGTATGGGTTTCCAAGTTAAAACCCCCTGGTAGGGGGTTTTCAACTCAAAACTCCCTTGGCTGTGCTAGGGTGAGTGATGGTTAAGTATTAAAATTTCACCTAAAATAAAGAAAATTAAAGCGAAAGATCAGTCACTAAACTCCGACACCCCCCCCCCTGCGAGGGGGGGGGGTTATTTCGGGTGGGGTTTGATCCCCCCCCCTGGCTACGCCAATGGTATTAGCTACAATGCTCATAATATATATTTTGAGTTTTATAACCTCATTCTAAGAAGAACAAAAGTTTATGCTCATGAAAACATGACCAGGATGGCTGTCTGGTCGGGTGGTATGCGTACTGGACGGTAGTTCGATGGTCATAATGTTCCGGGGTTCGATTTTCTTCCTGTCGCCACCTGTGGGAGGTTTAGATTAGAACGCAGTTTTATTTAAATCTGATGGAACACCCAAAACGTTTACAGTATGCAATAAAAGAGATAATATCACTAACCTATATAAATGTGTCATGGTGCTTGTGAGGGAACGTCTGACCTATATACTTCACAGGTGTCTTTGAAATAATTTACATTGAAACAGTTGTTATTGATTCTACTTGACAATATAAATATGTCAACCTTTGATTTAAACATAAGGTAATGCCTAATCGAACGGAAAGAAACATACACAACATAATATAAGTATAATCCAAAAATAAGAAACAGTTTTTTTAAAAAAGATCTACTTATTTTTATGCTACTAATACGAAATACAACCTCTAGTTTTGTTTCTTACTTTGTTCTTTCTCTCCACTTCTGAGTTCAAGTAACAGAGATCGAGCTTGAGTGTCCCCTGTAATCGGAGAAAGGAACGAAACTAGTTGATTTCATCATTTATATTGTGGACAAAAAAATCTAAAGTCAATTTAATCACAATTTTTTGTTTTCCTTTTTATGTCCCCCCCCCCCCCCTTTTCTCTCTCTCTTTCGTTTTCACAAGCTTCTTTTCCACCCATTCTTTCTCTCTCTCTCTCTCTCTCTCTCTTTGTCTCTCTCTTTAGCTCTCTCTCTCTCTCTTTGTCTCTCTCTCTCTCTCTAGCTCTCTCTCTCTCTTTGTCTCTCTCTTTAGCTCTCTCTCTCTCTCTTTGTCTCTCTCTCTCTCTAGCTCTCTCTCTCTCTCTCTCTTTGTCTCTCTCTCTTTGTATCTCTCTCTAGCTCTCTCTCTCTCTCTTTGTCTCTCTCTCTCTCTAGCTCTCTCTCT
>JAZGLO010000740.1:0-88614 GCA_036873155.1 Biomphalaria sudanica | reverse complement strand
GTTTTGAGAACCGCTAAAAGCATGGAGTTGCACTAGGCCTAAAAAAAATAATTAAAAATTGGTAAAATATTTCTAATCGCGCAGATTTATTATTGTTAGTCTAGATCTATAACAAATTTAATTACATAACTGAACCAAACTTATTGACATAACCATACGTAATAAAAGCTGTTTTTTTTTAAAGTGTTTTTTTTTAAAATGTTTTTCTTGTTTTCCTTAGGGGACGAATAAAGCTCCATTTCCACAATGGAGTCATAATAAACGGCTTCTTTCCTTTAAGAGTCACTAAAGCGCCTTTTCCACTTTGGGGTACACTAAAAACGACATGAGAATATAACATGTTTTAAAAAAAAAAAAAAAAGACACAAATAACTCTTTTCTGACCATCTTCTCTGAATATTTTTTCCTATATTTCTTTCTCTCTTTTTTCGTACTCTCTCTCCCTCTCTCCCTCTCTCTTTATCTTCTCTATTTATGTGAAGTAAATGAGCACGCAATTTTAAAAATGAAATACACTTAAATGAATTGCTTGGCTAAAAGTTTTAGGAATAGATTGCATAAACATTCAGTTGTGTTAGTATAGAAACACACGAGTCAAAATATGTGATGCCCGCTTTTTTTTTTTTTTTTTGAGTTCCACACATAACTTTCTTATACACATTTTGATGTCGACGTTCCTTGCTTAGCATAAATGACGTTGTTGTCTCTCTTAAGTTGCTCGATTCTTCGTTAGACATTGACAACACAGCCCCCCCCCCCTAGTCTGTTTGTTGCTATGCAAGAACTCATTCATTATCCGCCGTCATTTTTAAATCAATAAAAACTAACCTATTACACAGATAGCAACGTCTATGCAATGGCCACGTGGTGATGAAGCCTAATTAGGAGACATGAGCATTAAACGAGTGCAAACATGGAAGAAGCTTCGCCTGAGGAACAGGGAAGACTCTTGTTTATACCCGCATTAGCGTTGTTAGCAACGAAAACGTTTTCTCAGCTAGACTCCACCGAGAAGATAAGACACTGGTGGATTCAGAAGCACTGGTAGGAACGGGAGAACAGATTAAGATGGATCGTGCTATCACTTGCGATAAATTATTTGGATGCGGAAAAAAAATAACTTAAGCATTAGTGGCAATCATCGAGGCGCAGATAAATGTATTGAGTTGAGCTTTCATTGGGGATTTTAGTGCACCCTAGGGAATATCGGCATCTGTTGTTAAGTCTGAAACCTTTTTGGTTGTAATGAATTGTGTTTACAGTCTTTTACATTCAAATCTTTTAGTTGTCTTTCACGTCACTTTAAGCAAGTCACATAAATAACAGGCTTTTTTTGTTTTTAAGACCATTCCTTCTTTACGAAGCTGGCGATTTTTAATAAGAACGATTACTTTGTTCTTTACATCTAATGAAAGATAGAGGAAAACATTGAAACCTTGCATTACCCCGTCCAGATAAACTATTATGGGATGCAAAATCATGCAATAAGGATTGAATAACTATAAAATGACTCAGTAAGCTATAAGATGACTCAGTAAGCTATAAGATGACTCAGTAAGCTATAAGATGACTCAGTAAGCTATTAAGTGATTGCGTCATCCAAAAAAGAGTGACGTGGGGGCTGAGTGGTTAAGCGCTTTGCTTCCGAATCTGGGATCCTAAGTTCAAATCTAGGTGAAGACTGAGATTTTGAATTTCGGGATTTTAAGGGTGTCCTGAGTCCACCCAACTCTATTGGGTACCTAACTTTTAGTTCGGTAAAGTAAAAGCGGTTGGTCGTTGTGCTGGCCACATGACACGCTGCTCGTTAACCATTGGCCAAAGAAAACAGATGACCTTAACATCATCTGCCCTAAAGGTCTCAAGGTCTGAAAGGAGAACTAACTTAACCTACCTAAAAGAAAGCTATTATATATCGCAGGAAACTATTACGTGACTCAGCGTTTTAGATTTAACAAAAGAATATCCGATGATGTAATACACTATTAGACAAAATACATTGTTACGATCATCAATGGTGCTAGATGCTACAATCAAACTTGATGTCAAGATGTCACGTTGAAGCACAATCAATGATCCTAATTGCCGAGGATCTTGAAATAGTCTTTAATAAGATGATCGTATAGAAGTAGCTAGATCTAGCTGATAATACGATCATTCAGAATGTTGCCAGTTGATAAGAGGATCATCTAGAAGTTGCCAATCGATAAGTCGATCTAAGTATGTTACTATATTCAATGAAGAAACTTCTCTTCGTCTAAAACAAATGCTTTAATACAAAACTTGGAAAAGCTATTCACAAATAATTACAATGGTTAAATGTACTTGAATAGAAAAGAATAAATATAATTCTGCTAAATAAATGATCTACACAATAATGTAAAATATACATCTGAATCCTAACACGTTCTTCACGACACTGAACAAAAATCTAGAATCTTTCCCAAGGTATAGCGTTGTCACGTGTCTAACATCCTCTCGTTGCAATGCCAACAAATAAATGCAGCTCAATGTACAATAATTAATATTTCAAAATTTCAAATATGACACATAGCCCTGCCGCGTGATGGAATTCCCCGAGTTAACAAGTCCTGGCTGGTAACCTTGGGCTGCTAAATATAGATACTGTGTACGTGACAGACATCAACTATACAGTAAAAACAAAGGGCTGATAGATAACGCAATGAGCTACTAGATTACACATAAAGGCATTGCGTAAATCAGAACGAGATAAGCTGATGCAATGTGACGTGAGAGGAAAAGAACGTTTGTAATGGATTAAATTATTAAATGAACCAAAATATTTTGCAATTGGCTAGTTAATGATGCAATTAGCTTTGGGTGACGCTGAATATGAGCCAACAAACTCCTGAAAGAGTCTTAATTATACAAGCGTCGGAATTGTTCTCTCAATCCAATTTGTTTTTAGTATGACGCTTATCAGAGCTGGCCTTAGACATAGGCAAACTAAGCAGGCGCCTAGGACGTCCAGTTTGTGGGTGCCTCGGACAGGACTCATTAAAAATATTAAGAGAGGAAATAGCTAGGCTTGTGCCCAGTGTAACTGCACTAGGTTTTTAATTAATTGCGTTATTTTTATTTTTCTATTTCATTTGGTGCAACCACATTCACTTCGCCTAAGCCCTTCAATTATCTAAGGCCGACCCCGCGCATATGAACAAAGGATACGCAAAGAACATTTAAAAAACTCTATCCAAAATTGTAGCCAAGAAAATATCAAAATCTATTGGAATTTACAACCTCCTCTTCAAAACTCTGGACTGAAATATTTCAACTTCTTACGGAGGAGAGATTCTATCAAAGACAAGAATAGACTGCCAACTCTACATTCACTCCATCCCGAATAGACTGTCAACTCTACATTCACTCCATCCCGAATAGACTGTCAACTCTACATTCACTCCATCCCGAATAGACTGCCAACTCTACATTCAATCCATCCCGAATAGTCTGCCACTACATTTACTCCATCCCGATTTCATTTTCTTCTAGGTTATTTAGGTCTGAGCTTGCGCGCTAACGACATTCTATTTTTAGCAACTTTTGCTAATTAGATCAAATCACTTGATTAGATAGACAAACATGTGGACGTAATACTACAGCACAGACTGATGCGTCCAAGATAGACGTAACGTGTTGACTGAATCAACAACCCTACGAGACTAGTCATCAGCTTCTATTCAATGTGTGTGTAGGACTAGCGATCCGAAGCAGTGGTTTCAACGTAGTCTACTCGGCTATCTGGCAACGAAATAATGAAGTGTAGCTCTGTTTTCCAAACAATCAAGATCTGATCCTTCGGTTTGCCGTCACAAAATATATGTGTGATTATAGTTTTGTTCTTAAAGAAACTTATTTAAGGGTGATATTCAGAGTTTGCCAATGGTAAAAAACAACACAATGCCTTCCATGAATGTTGATTTTAGTAATAATTACCAATCACTATGAAAGTTCAATAACATGGTCAAATAATTATATTTGATTATTTATAAAATTAGCTTCCAGAAGATAATTTTAAAAACGTAATCATTTATTTTATTGTAAGGGGAAACTATTGTTCTCAAGTATCACACAAAAAAAGCACTTAGTCGAATATTTACAAGTTATCATGCATTCCCTTGTTCTATAGAGTTTACAACCTAAAGTTGTTTCCGTTGCTAAGAGTTTACAGCCTAAAGTTGTTTCCGTTGCTAAGAGTTTACAACCTAAAGTTGTTTCCGTTGCTAAGAGTTTACAGCCTAAAGTTGTTTCCGTTGCTAAGAGCTTACAGCCGAAAGTTGTTTCCGTTGCTAAGAGTTTACAGCCTAAAGTTGTTTCCGTTGCTAAGAAAGAGTTTACAGCCTAAAGTTGTTTCCGTTGCTAAGAGTTTACAACCTAAAGTTGTTTCCGTTGCTAAGAGTTTACAGCCGAAAGTTGTTTCCGTTGCTAAGAGTTTACAGCCTAAAGTTGTTTCCGTTGCTAAGAGCTTACAGCCGAAAGTTGTTTCCGTTGCTAAGAGTTTACAGCCTAAAGTTGTTTCCGTTGCTAAGAAAGAGTTTACAGCCTAAAGTTGTTTCCGTTGCTAAGAGCTTACAGCCGAAAGTTGTTTCCGTTGCTAAGAGTTTACAGCCTAAAGTTGTTTCCGTTGCTAAGAGTTTACAGCCTAAAGTTGTTTCCGTTGCTAAGAGCTTACAGCCGAAAGTTGTTTCCGTTGCTAAGAGTTTACAGCCTAAAGTTGTTTCCGTTGCTAAGAAAGAGTTTACAGCCTAAAGTTGTTTCCGTTGCTAAGAGTTTACAACCTAAAGTTGTTTCCGTTGCTAAGAGTTTACAGCCGAAAGTTGTTTCCGTTGCTAAGAGTTTACAGCCTAAAGTTGTTTCCGTTGCTAAGAGCTTACAGCCGAAAGTTGTTTCCGTTGCTAAGAGTTTACAGCCTAAAGTTGTTTCCGTTGCTAAGAAAGAGTTTACAGCCTAAAGTTGTTTCCGTTGCTAAGAGTTTACAACCTAAAGTTGTTTCCGTTGCTAAGAGTTTACAGCCGAAAGTTGTTTCCGTTGCTAAGAGTTTACAGCCTAAAGTTGTTTCCGTTGCTAAGAGCTTACAGCCGAAAGTTGTTTCCGTTGCTAAGAGTTTACAGCCTAAAGTTGTTTCCGTTGCTAAGAAAGAGTTTACAGCCTAAAGATGTTTCCGTTGCTAAGAGTTTACAGCCTAAAGTTGTTTCCGTTGCTAAGAGTTTACAGCCTAAAGTTGTTTCCGTTGCTAAGAAAGAGTTTACAGCCTAAAGTTGTTTCCGTTGCTAAGAAAGAGTTTACAGCCTAAAGTTGTTTCCGTTGCTAAGAAAGAGTTTACAGCCTAAGTTGTTTCCGTTGCTAAGAAAGAGTTTACAGCCTAAAGTTGATTCCGTTGCTAAGAAAGAGTTTACAGCCTAAAGTTGATTCCGTTGCTAAAGTTTCGTTGTATTGCTCCACAGGACATTTCTCACCTGAACCAGAACAATGGGGTGAGCTCGTGAGACTTATTGGCAACAGCCTCTTGACCGCCATCGGGTTGGTGGCCAACACGTTCACCTTCGTAGTGATGAAGACACCAAGACTGAGGTACAAGTCCTACTCCCATTATCTCAGTGCTCTGGCAGTTTTTGACAGGTTAGTATGTAACATGTGACTATATAAACAACATAGTTTATATTTATTTGGATTGCCTGGAATTAAAACCAATTACTTTATTTAAATATCTAAATATATTAAATTTTTAATACATTAGGTAGATTCATCAAATATGCATAAAATATAAATAATAAATTTGAGATCAGTAAAAATGTAATAGTCAAGTTTTTTTTTAGGCTTGGATTTGTGGACTAAAACACCTAGCTACCTAGCTGAAGACATTGTGTTGGAATCTCAATGAACAAAAGAAATTCTTATATTCAAGATTTAACTCGAGCTGAATTTGTGTTTGCTGATAGCCCAAAGGCAGCTCGTTAACTTTTAATCCCGTATCCTGCATGTCCATACAAGAAATTTGTTCAGAGCGCACTGCGAATGCTAAAGTAGGACTAAGTTACCCTGTTTTAAAATGACCATTAGCCAGTGTTTCTTAATCTTTTACTGTGACGCCTCCCAAAGTAGGGTTTTAGAGATATAGTGATTTTGATATTATTACAATTGCATTGTTAAAATTCGCATGTATTTAATGAACTGATTGTTGAAGGTGAGCCTAGGCTGGATGATCACAAACTAATGCAGTGGTTCCCAAGCTTTTTTGTCTCGTAGACCCCTTGCCATTTTTCTGCTTTTCGATTAACCCCCTGCTTAACTTGTATTGCTTTTTTGCAAATTTTTAAAAACTAATTTTAGTGAGTTGAAGTGTGATATTTAATTTAAAGCTGCATATTAATTATTTAAAAAACTAACTTTTATTGATAAAATTCATTCAAATTTAAACCCATTATTTAACAGTTAATATGTATTGCTGGAATCATCAAACACACACTGGAAATAGTTTTTACCCAGGCTTATCATCTGTTCCAACGGTTGTTATGGTTCATATATTCTATGGAGAAGACATTTAAACATTAAATTATAATTAATTAATTTGCCTTAAGTATCATTGAAGACGTTTTCACAAAGAGCAGTTTCTTGTGTATTTCTTGATCTTTCACGTGTCTACGGAACTGTTTTCACCAAGGGAGAAGGGGCGAAGGCGAGTAACTAGCGCCTTAGCCAGTAGTCTTCAAGCAGGAAGGGCTCATTAGCCACCTAGCAGAAGGAAAACTGAATTGAAAACTCTGCTGCCTTGCAACTATACCCAAACAAGAAGGTTTCGTGGGTCAAACTGAGGAAAAATAAGCAGCTGGCGACCCTTAGGCAGTTTGCAGCACACAGCGCTACATTCTGACAGAGCCTGTGACACCGCTGATCCCAAACTGTGCACAGAATCACACAAGAAACTTGTAATTTGATAACTCATTCCACCGATGTGCCCTTGAACTGTAGTGCTGCTTAAAGACATTCTTTTAATAATATCAGATGTAGGTGTGTGTAAAAAGTTTTCACAACTACAACGGCTGGTAAAATCAATGTTTTATTAGTTTTTTCTGTATTCTGTTCTAAGTAGAGAAATATTGTAAGACACTCAGAAACCTTCATCTTCCCTATATGATGTGGTAGAGAGATTTTATGGGTCTATTCTGAACTTCATCTTTGAGTGTTCCAAAGTTTTTCAAATCTGTATCTATTTTGTCAGGGTGGCATTGTCTCAGATGATATCCTCCAGCCTTATTGGTTTCGTAACAGTATAAAAAAGCACTTAAGCCACTGATTGTTTGAAAAGGAAGGAATAAATCCCAGTTTTTAATAATCAACGCTGGACAGTCTAAATTTCTTTTTGTTACACATCTGTCACATGCAGACACAAATAATCTATTAAATAAGTATTGAGATTAAATACAATTCTTGGATTTGATTTGTAAGATAAATATTAGGCCTAAAAGTACAAATCATATATTAGTGTATAAAATAATTACATTAATGGAATGTAAAAATTAAAGTCCCGACCTGATTAAAGGAAATTTATTATCGTAGACCCCCGTGGACATCTCATAGACCCCCGTGGACATCTCATAGACCCCCCCACTTAAACTTTTCTCTTTTGTAGGCCCCTGGGAGTCTATATAGACCACTTCGGAAATCACAGATTTAATGGATAGTTGGTGAAGGATTAGTCTCTTGTTAATGGGATATGGAAGAATTCCTATCATTAGTTCTAGTGTTTGAAAGGGTATTACTATCAATGTGGAAAATCGATACCTATGGCTAGAGAACATTGTATTGTGTACATAGCTAGTATCAATTTAGAGCGGTGACCTATAAAGGGAACTAATTCGGCTTATACCATCACCCCAGTCAAGTACAATTTCTTTCCCTTGATCGAGATACAAAGCAAAACAATTGATTACCAATGGTTAATTAACTAATCGTTTAGTTTTTTTTTCATTGATTCTTGTTTTGTCAGTTAAAAGAAATAATTATGAAAAATTTTAGCTTGATCCGAGATTGGGTGTCAGAGAAATAACGTGAACAAATTTTGTCCAGACAGACAAACAGAAAGACAGACAGAAAGACAGACAGAAAGACAGACAGAAAGATAGACAGAAAGATAGACAGAAAGACAAAAAGACAATGTGAATTGGTATAAGCTTTGTCAGTTTTCAAAAAAGGTGTTTTTTTTATAAACTTTTAAAAACAAAAGAGTTTGGTTTCAGAAGATTAAAAGTTGAGCTCTGAAAGCAACAAAATATGAAATCGGATTTTTCTATCTGTTTACATTTAGCCTCCACTGATTCCTTCCGTCTGTCTCCCTTGTCGTAATCTTTTACATGTTCTTTTTGCCACTTCCCATTCCTCAATCAAGTGGAAATACTTTGCCTTCCAATCAATTGGTCCGCATTAGTGATTGGACCACAACGTCCTGAGCATGCTATCAGCATGAAAATTGTGCTAAACAAAAACAATTAATAAACAAGATTACAAAGAGAGTTTGTGTTACCACACAAACTCAGAGGCGGCCTCCGTGGGAGACGGATCCCTGTCGGATCCGCATATTCGCTGGTCGACAAAGGATGACATCTAGCAGGGTATGAAACCGAGACCGTAGAGATAATCAGTCCTGCGCGCTATCCGCACCAACAGGCATTGCTCGTAATCTAATGACAAACTGGTTACAAACTATTGATAATATACCTACACATTTTGGAATGACAACTACCGGGTATGTACAATATGTCATAAGAGCGATTTTAGATACTTTTTGGTATTGAGCATTTTCATTTAAATGAAACTAGAATGAGGATGTAGATCTACCTAAATTAATCTACTAATTTAGCTCTCTCAATATCTATATCTACTAGATCTAGATCTAAAATATATATTTGGGATAATGTAGATGTAATTTAGATAAGATTTGTATAAAAAAACACTACATAATCAATTAATAGACAATTGCAATATGAAATATTAAAATAGTAGATTAGTTTTAGTATTTTATAACATTGCAATATTGACATATTGACAACTTAGACTTTAGAAATAAAAATCTACACTTTAAGCCTAGAAATTAAAAATATAGATCTTGATTTAGTCTAAATCATGGCTGTCTGGTAGTGCGGTTTCGCGCTGGACTGTCGTTTGGATTCATCGATGGTTCCAGGTTCAAACCCTGCCTGTTCCCATCCCCCGTTGTCCTAGGGAGGTTTGGAAAACAACTCTGAAGGAACATCCGAAACATGTAAAACAACAAACATTCTAAACTAGACCAAGAAATTCTACATCTAGATTTTATAATGATTTTAATTAGAACTTAAATCTAGTTCTAGTTTTAAAAATCTAGCTCTAGTGTAAAAAAAAATCTAGATCTAGTGTAAAAAAATCTAGATTTAGTGTAAAAAATCTAGATTAGATCTAAATTTAGCTATTATGTCTTTTTAAAATGCGAGTCACATTACGAGGTTTAATAAACATTACTATACCGAGCATTTAAATAATTTACTCCATATGCCGTCAAAGGAAAAAATCCACTACGTCAAACAACCTAGTTAGACTAAAAAATATCATCTATATGAGCAGCTTGTTGAGGGTTCATAGACATTGGTGCACCGAGTGATTTATTTTAGCATTTCATTTTAAGAATTAATTCCATATGACGTCAAAGGAAAAGGAAAAAAAAATCCATTGCGTCACACGTCCTAGTTAGACTAAAAAATGTCATCTATATGAGCAGCTTCTCGAGGGATCATAGACATTGGTGCACCGAGTTTGTTCTTTTAGCATTTCATTTCATGGGCTAGTTAGACTTAATATATATATTTATATATAAGGATTAAAGACGCTTTTTTTTTCTGTTTTGTCTGTCAGTCCGTCTGTCCGTCATGTTAATTGCGAGAAAAAAAAAGACTAAAAGCTATTGAAAATCTGATTAAAATCTAATTTCCCTTCCGAAACATCGCATTAGTTTTAAGTTTCTATACTAGATTGTTCCGGATGTTTATGTATTTATAGTGAGAGAAAATAAGAATTCCAGATTAATCAAATGCCGTAAATTAAATTTGTGGGATGGTCTGTAATGAAAATTAGATGTACCATTATAGAGATTTTTTCAAACCATACTTTGGTGTTAGGAAGTTGTTTCCTTAAAAATCGGAGCATAATATTAACGATAATTAGATTTTCTAACGTTTTAGCTAGAAAGTTAAATGTCGTGTAAGAAAGAAGTGCGATTTTACATAAATAGAGTTAAACTATTTTTCATAAGAAATCCGGAACAACCAATTTTCGTAAATGAGAAAATTATGTGTTTTATTTATTAGAAGAGTGATTTCAATAATTTATTAGCGTTATTAGATTATTCATATAAAATTCGGATCATTTTTGGCGACGATTTGTAAGAAAATTAAGGTAATGTAGGTCGATTTCTTTTTCGAAACAAAATCCGGAACATTCTTTACCGATTAAACAACTTTTATTATGTTTCGTTAAGAAAATTAACTGTAAAATAAGTCTAAAAAGTGATTTTCAATAATCGTTTCTAGTAAATTACTTTCTTATTTTAAAATCCTGAATAACCTATTGTCGATATATTTGAAAAAAATAAAATTATTTAAGTTAAAAATTCAACAATTGATATTGATAAATAAACTATAGTGACGTAGTGTCAAAGAATATAAGTGTAGTATTAGTCAATTATGCGATTTCAAACAATCGTTTGACATAATTTATTTTTTATAAAACATTATCCGGAACAAATTTATAGTTAATGAAATATAAATCAATATAGATATTTTTATTTAGAATTTATATGCTATTTACATTAAAAAACGGAAAAATATATTAAAGATGATGTGTTTCTTGCAACGTTTAAGCATGGAAATAAAATCTAAAAGTTAGAAGAGCCTCTAGTGTTATTTGTTAATCTAATAGCGATGGACAGACCGACCAACGTACAAAAGACACAAAAATAATATTCTTTTATTCGAATGGGGGCACTAAACAAAAAATAAATAAAATCTGATTTTTTAAAAAAGTTTAAGGAATCTGTCTTGCACCACAACATGCTGCGACGTTACGCTACTGCACGAAAGTCGCTGCATAAAAAGTTCATTTAAAAAAATGTGCGTAATATTTACATACAAAAAGCATTATTATCCTTTATAAACAAACAGAAATGTTTTCTTTTAACTTTAGCAGCTATTTGACTAGAAAAAACATCTTTAACTATTATTTATATTTGTTGAAAACATTTCCTGTACATTTTATAAATATATTTGACTTAGTGATACTGAAAAATACATAAAAATCGTCCTTCTTTGTTAGCATATTGTAACATTGCCTGCCTTACATTTACGTAATTGTTTTAGAATTGTTGTATTTTTGTGAAAAAATCGATTGCATAATTAATTTTATAAATTAAACGGTTTGCTTTTAGAAAACCAAAAGTAGCCTTTGCACCTAAACTTTTCAAGCCGCATTTAATGATGAAATAATATTTTTCATATCTCTTCTAGTTTTCGAGATCTGAGTGTGACAACAGACGGACAGACGGTCGGGCGGACATTTTGCACAAACCTAAAAGCGGCTTTTTCCCCTTGCGGGGGCGCTAAAAATATTTTGAATCGCATACATTTATAATTGCTAGTCGAGATCTTTTAAGAATTAATTACATGATTGTTTCAACACAATTTATGAAATTTCAATCCATGTAAGCGAGGTTCTTTAAAATACAATCTTTATATTTAACTTGCCCAGTTTTAGTGATCTCAATGTGAGAGACTGATCACTTAAAAACTAATAGCGACGTTTCTCTTTTATGGGGGGGGGGGGGGGGCAGCTAAAATGGGAATAAACATGTACCAAGTCAATGTTATCGGCCTGTCAAAATTGACATCTATTAAAATGACTTCTAGTAGAAGCCATAGAATTAATTAAACAAGACATCTTTTGTTCTATTTCTAACCTGTTTTCTCATGTCAGTACCTTCTGTTTTTAGCCCTTTAAACGTACACTTTTTCTCTTTCTTCACTCAATCACTTCACACGCACACACACACATATAGATATCTGTAAAAAAAAAAAAGAGGAGATTCATTGTTAGATTTATTGCCTTTTTTTACTTAGGGTCTTTAAGCAACGAGTGTCCAGAGAGTACCGAGTGACCGGTCAGTGATGAACTAGCGTAGAAATGATTAAATTTTTTTTTCTCTGCCCCCCTCTCTCTCTTATATACACTTTTTTTCCCCCTGCCTCTTCAGTTGAAACGCGTGCGTCCATTCCAAGCGATATTTACAGACATAGATCTATAAACTAGATTTAGCATTCATGGGGCAAGGACATCAAAACACCTTCTTGTTAAGTGACCCAGATGTACTGATCTATTTTTAGTATCAGCGGTGAAAGTCAACAGACATATATAAATCACTGGAATCGATTTGTTTTTATTTCCGCCTAGTTTTTTTTTTATTTTTGTAAGTTTAACAAAAAATGTGTCGATCCAAATACACTGTTATTGAGTTTAAACACACACACACACAGAAAACAAACCTCACATGTCAAATCTTGGAGGTAAAACTGTTTTTTTACGGTACTACACTCTAGTGCAAACAAAAGGATAGATGACTTGCCTACGATGGCAAGTAAAATTGAATACAATCAACTTCAAACTTCTCTGTGATTTGTTTCTCTCTTTTATTTGACTTTTTTTTTAATGCACGAGATACAAACCTAAAATACATTTACTACAAAGTATATATCAACTCTTTCTGTCTGTCTGGTCCATTCTGTCACAGTATACTTCATCCAGTTCCAGTTGACGGATCTTGTTGAAACTTTGTCTAATTAATTATTGATTGTGTCAAATTATGAATCAAACAAGAAATTAACCAGTTAATTTATTAGTGTTTAAGTAATTCAGCGTGATATGGATTAAGGTAATACAGTCGATATATTTGGATATAAATATACAGTTCTTTCCTAGATAAGCTTTGATTGTTTTTAAAGCATTAAAAAAAGATATTTTGGATGTTGTAAGCTTAGAAATTTTTTTTTATCGAAATAGTTGAATATTCCAGTAAAAGTTGTGGTCCCTGCGGGTAACGTGTGTAAACACATATGTGTTGCACACTAACAGGGAAAGTATGGGAATAATAATCTATCGCAGTGTTTCCTAAACTGTATTCCACGGAACCCCCTGTGCTCCGCCCGAATATGTGATCCACGAACTACTGGAATAATTCATTTGTAGGGGGCATCACTTGAATTAATCTCTAAAAAATAAAGTGTACCGCTAAATATTCAGAATGTACGAAGTGTTCCGTTAGACCAAAAGTCTGGGAAACACTGGTCTATAGATACATATGACCTAGATTATGTGCGTTTAACTGCAAATATTAGAAATAAACTAGAAAATACTGCAGAATATTATTTTTAATATTAAATGTGAAAGAAGACAAATAATAACTAAATTCCTACTTTCTGTTTAAATGATTAAACTATTATATAAACTGTCATATTTTACTTGCCGTTAAACAATAGAAATAAAAATAAAATGGACATTTATGAGGAATGAAACCCACGATAGTTGTATTATTAGCACGACGCTCTTATAACTTAGATAACCGAAAATAACATCTAAATGAATCTAAAATAAAATTGCGTACATTTTTAAAAATTCTATTTTACATAACGTAAACATTAATTTTAATTAATTCATTAATAAATGAAATGCTTATTCCGAAATTTTGATAAAATATGTTGGTACGAAACACGAAATTTCTTCTCAAGAGGGGAATAAAAAGTTGTCAAAATGAATCCTTTCAAGTGTGTATTAGAGTATGACGATTGTCTAAGTTTGTAGCAGGAACTGAACATCAACAAAAGAAATGATCAACGTGTCTCGCAAGGAACACAATTTTAAAAAAAATCTCTTTAAGCTACTCCGGGAGCAATACAAGGCCATAGAAGCGTATTGACTTTAAATGACAATTTCAGAGTCTATTTCTGGTCTAACTGCTATCGTGTACTCTACCATCACTAATACATGTACTGTAACCAAAGTGGTCAACAGAAAACACAACTTGTCCAGCTGCTTGAGGAGAAAAGTACCCAATTTATTTCTGACCAATCTTAAGACGTCTTCTGCTAACGTATTCACAGTGTGAACCAATTGCATGCCCGCTCGTCACGTAACGAGACTTTCTATTTTTAGTACAACTTACGATCAAGCAAGCCCAATTTTGTTTCAATTAAATTTGTCATCAGCTTCTTGCATTTGAAAAGTTTTCTCATTGTATCCAACATCGTAGGTGAATAGTAAATAGGTCATCTCATTCTAAAAAAACAAAGTCTATGGGAATGAAGCTGCTTCAAATTACAAGACAAACAAATACAAAGTCTTGAACAAAGTCAGACAAAAATTGAAATAGGAGACGGTATAACATCTAGCTAGTTCTTGTCATTTTATTTGTATTTTTTGAATAAAAAGGAAACTTTGAAGAACAAAGATGTCAACACTGCAAGCCATTTTTATATCATTGTTATGTCAACAGGAATTTTCAAAGTGTAGTTTTCATTCATAGTTAAAGACAGAGTGCTTCTGACGTCTTCACAAAGAGCAGACCTGAAAACATACAGAATGCAGCCAAAGTTTTTGTGCTCAGATAGGCCTCACATGCTGTATATCATGCTAACAGGGGTTGGTGTTCAAACCCAATGGCGTCTATTTCCGGTTTGAGAAAAAAAAAAACTGACGTTTTTGCCTATAGACGCCATAGACATAAAAAATGTTTTTTTTTGGCCAAGAAAGATAACTCTAAATTTAAAAAAAGTTTCCAAAAAATATCTATTACTCAAAAAAAAAAAATCGATAACAATTTAAAAAATAGAAAAAAGTGTATTAGTTTTTGAAATAATGTACACATTAAATGCCTTTAGAATGAAATCAAGGTTTAAAAATACCCATTTTCCTAATGAGGATATGTACAAGGGGGCTACGGGCCTGTTCTTTAAAAGAAAATGAATACAAAAATTAAGAAAAAAATTAATATAGCATTTCTAACCTTCATATGTAAAAGGTCTCCACACTGTCGATCTCGTGTTGAAAGAGAAATGATGAGCTCTTCTTATATGAAAGTAAAAAAAAAATAATATAAGCATCACAAGACACCCTAAGGCATTCTACAGCAGTTAACTAATCCAGTAAAAAGACTATTGCAATAGGTGCCAGTGGATTAAGATATACTAAAAACAATTTTTAAAAAAGTAAAGTACCCCTTTCAGATCTAGCGATCTCTAGGGCAAATGACATAAAGGTAAATTGTTTCTATAGCCAACGATTAACGAGGTTGTCATGTGGCCAGCACAACGATCAAATGACTCTACCCCCCCCCCCCCAATCTAACGTCAGGTATTAATTAGAGCTGTGAGGACTCAAGTGCGTCCTAAAAATCCCAAAATTCAAATTCGAGCCCGATACCCGAGAAGCCCAGTGCTGCACATCTCAGCCACCATGCCCTGAAACCAAAACAAAAAAGTGAAAAAAAATTTACCGAATAAAATCGATTTATTTTGATTAACCCTTTCCCTGTTAGAAGCAAAAGTACAAAGAGTCGTCCCGTTTAAGAACATTTGTAGTGCTAGATATCAGGTCACGTGACTAAATTGAACACGAAGAAGACCATCAGACTTAGGGATGGTGAATGAGGTAATAAGGTTTTCTCTGAGTCCTGCCACTTGGTGTCAAGTCATCGCTCTCTGTTGTCACCTGTTCACTCAGTCCTTGATCATCTCAATATCTCTACCCTCAACGTACTCAGCCTAAAGTCGAAGATGCGAGTGATAGACTATTAGTTCGATCAGCAATTCTTTATAAGATAGTTATAGACTATCATTGTGATAAGCAATTCTTTATAAGATAGTTATAGACTATCAGTGTGATAAGCAATTCTTTATAAGATAGTTATAGACTATCAGTGTGATAAGCAATTCTTAATAAGATAGTGTAGACTATCAGTGTGATAAGCAATTCTTTATAAAATAGTTATAGACTATCAGTGTGATAAGCAATACTTTATAAGATAGTTATAGACTATCAGTGTGATAAGCATTTCTAAGATAGTCTCGTCCTTTTCTTGGTAATAACAAAACTAAAGTAATCTTTGTTACTGGAAAAAATTAATGTGTAAATGTTATATAACAAAGAATAACTTATTACATTCATTAATTAAATAAAGAAACAATGATTTTCACATATAAAATATACAGTTTAATTCCATATATTTTGTGTTTATTATAACACAGTGAAGTAGCATTGGATTCGTGGGCCTAGGGGCTCCGCCTCTTTAGGTTCCTCTGCCTTTTAACATTCGACATCATAACATGAGAAAATGTACTTAATAAATAAACAAGTCTAATGTGTAGACTACATGCAACATGGTCACTAGCTAACAAAACAACATGAATAGTAAGAAAACATAGCATTGGCTTAATATTTAATATAAAAAAAAATTCAGACACTCATTTGGAGGGCCCTCATGTTTGGGCCCAGGGAGATTTTCAAATTTGAACCCACCCATTCCTCCAAGCTACGCTAGTGCTATAAAACAAAATGTTCATTTTAAAGTTACTTTTGATGAATGCATTCAGTAAGTTATTATTGTTTAATTAAAGAACATTTTAGATGTCACAATTTTTAGTTAGTTCAATTCAAATCTTTAATCTTCGAGGCAGGCATCAAGTATCTAGGTCGATCAGTTCTGAGGTCAATAATTAATGTTGAAGATATGTGACTAATACAAGTATCAACTTTTTCCCCCTCCAGCCAGGGTCATGTATCCATGTGAAACTATAAAACTCAAAAGATGTTGGCCCCAGAAATACACGTAGTATAACATTAGAAGTTGGTATTTGAATAAATTGTCATGCAATCAGTTATCTTTGTCTGCCAAAACTGGGGATTGGGTGCTGATATGCTAATGTTTTGGTTCGGACAGTACATTGACCAGGCTGGGACCAACGACTACAAGTCTACAACTGTACAAAAATGGTGACAACTGTTTCCACTCAATGCTCTTCCATAGTCTGTCCGTTGTATAATCTGGGCGTCTTGACCTCGTTAAAAAAAAACTATACTAGACCTTATCTGATACCGAGTCTGACAGTGATATATCCTGAAGTATTCGTACACACATAAAATATTACTTGTTGAAAAAAACAAAGCGTATGTTAAGCATAGTTGTATGAATAAGTTTGGATCAGTCATGTAATCAAATTTGTAATAGATCTAGACTAACAATAATACATCTGTACGATTAGAAATATTTTTACCAATAGTTTATGGTTTAGCGCAATGTCATGCTATTAGATTCTCAATACAGTAGGATCCAACCTATCTGAGTGAATATTACCCTGATTGCTTTTTGAATGCATCTATTAAAACAAATGTAGAACGACCTAGATTTGAACTCGAGAAAGAAATAAACAAACTCTTAAGGGAAGTGTCAAGACAGTATTTCATAGACTTGGCTGGGTAGAACCAAGAAGCTACATGTCATCAAGAAGCAAGAAGCTACATTTAAGCACAAAGCAGGATATAAGCAAGGTATTGCATGTTATTAAAAAGTTCGCTGTAAACATGACGATGAATATAGGCGCGAACAGGGCAGCCGCTACCTATTGTGCAATGTGTGCATTGCATGCAGGCGGCCGAATGTTAGGGGCGGCCAAATCATTATTTTAAGATTTTTTATTTTTAGATTAATAATAATAATAGAATTACTTAAATATTTTATTTAAATTCTATTTATTCCATTATCCTTTGAAAACTTGCAAAGGGGGGGGGGGGAGACGATATTCGTACAAGTTACTATGGAAACTTTACAAAGAAAAAAAAAAAGCGGCCCGCGATGGATTCCCATGGGTTTTTCCGTAAGCACCGACTCTCCCCTGGCCTTGAATTTTCACGGGTTGTTTGCAATATTTGTTTCGAATTGAACATCCCGCCCTGTAAGTAGATCTAGTGATTAGAAAGTCAATTTTAAAACATTGTCACTTTTATTTGAAATGGCTGTTACTTGAGAGTAGAATACTTGACAGCAGCCTCTAATATATATATAGAAACATACTCCGGTGAGATCACTTCCTGTCAACTGACTGTCTCCCCCCCCCCCCTCTTTTTCTCCATCTCTCCTTACTATAGAAGAATAAGAGAGGCATATGATATCTCCTTTGACCTTGTTAAAAACAAGATAGGAGCTTTAGATAAATTAGTCAAAAGAAGATGAAATTTAAACCAAGTCACGTGTTACAATTAGTTTTCCTGAATATGTACTGATAACTGACAAGTCCTTCCTAAGGCAATATTTAACTACTTACTGGACGTATTGGTGGTTCTATTGTTTTTGAAAGATGGAAGAAGTATTTTTTTTACAAAGTTAAACGTTTATGTTACAATTAGATTTCCGTGACATATTGGATAGAAATTTCTGGTATAATTCCATTATCGAGTTTATTTTCGATCGCATGACTTCTAAAGCATTTTAAAAAATATTCTCTGTACTATTAACGAAAGGAGTCTTGCCTGATTTGCGATGTTTTCACAAATTTCGACTGTACTGTAAATTGCATTGACAGTATTATTTTCTAATGCATTGATACATAAATGTAATTGAAGTCTAGTTCACTTTGAGGAACTAAAGTGTTGACACATCAAGTCCTAGAACTAGAGCGCTTCAGGATGTTGTGGTTATAGCATCAGCACAAACGTGCAAAGAGAAAGTCCCTGACCTCTACCTGCTGCCACTAGGAGTCTGTAAGGAACCAGGTCAAACCGGGGACTTACAGAAAGACAGTCGAGCGCCTCTCCTACACAAGAAAGTGAGACACGCCTCTAATCAAATCTCACTAACTAGGTTAAATCCCAGGTTCCTATCGCGTGAGATATCTTCATCTGTCACTCGTAGCCACACATCCACAATGACTTATGATGTTCAGTGAGGCCATTGGTTCTCCTGGGATTAATGTTGTACTATCTCCCCCCCCCCCCCAATAAAAAAATCGGATTGTTTGTATACTTACAGGTGTGTTTGGCAATTTTATAACACTTATTTATAATTGCATTGTCCGTGTCCAGTTGACTTGACATTATCCGTGTCCAGTGGATCTGACATTATCCGTGTCCAATGGACCTGGCATAATCCGTGTCCAGTAGACCTGATATTATCCGTGTCCAGTGACCGCTCCTTTGTGGGCAGATGTTTCGAACGAGCAGCGAGCACGGCGTCACGGTCCGGATGTAACCCGCGGGTCATAGGCTAGGCCTCAGTGATATAGATTTTCACTAGAGAAAGTCTTTTCTCTTCTTTCATCAATCATAAAAAGTTATGGGGTGTTTCGTCCTAGTTGCAATCCCCAAACATTCGAGAGTATAAATTAAAAAAAAATAAAATTACTTGTTAATGATCAATTCATTTGAGCCCCCCCCCCTCTCCCCTCTTTACTGTAAAATAAAACAAACTTCACAGTGTTCTAGTCCCCAATGTAAACTGTTCTGGTAATTCTTTTATTCTTGCTATAGAGGAGCTCTTTCAATGTGGGTAAAAAAACAACAACAAACTAAATAAATTAAATTTAAAAAAAACTTGAAAATTGTTATACCTAATAATAAGTATAAAAACATGTTTGACAATTTGTTTATTCGTAGCTTGGTGTTGGTGGATCAGGAAATTGTTGCCGTTGATGGGTTTTTGTTATCTTCAAGACTGTCAGGAATCTTCAAACACTTTTCTCACGACGCTTGCAAGGTAAGGACTTTAAATACTTATTATTACATCTTTGTGTGTGATAGCAGCAAGTCAGTCAGTCAGCTACTCCCTAGTTTACTTAGGGTCAATACACACTTCCTCATCAAAACTTAAGTGCGAAAGGGGTCAGCGTGTACTCAATAATATAGCCATCTTGATTAATGACCTCTGACAGGTCGTTCTTAAGTTCGATACATCGTCTTTGTTCCTTCTATACCAAGCGACAGAACTGTTTTAATACACTAAGTGTTGTAAAGAGAGAGAGAGAGTGTCTTGGTCAGTATACATTGCGGATCGTATAGTCGTCAATAATCATCATTATTTAAGTATCTTATTAGAACTTTTTTTTCCAGTTTTTCTGAATTTTATTCCGAACAATGAAATACTAAAGTAAAAATAAAGTAAAGTTCTTTCAGACCTTGAGATCTCTATGGCAGATGATGCAAAGGTCATATGTTGCTATATGGCAGATGATGTATAGGTTATATGTTGCTATGATTATAGCCGACGGCTAACGAGGGTATCATGTTGCCAGCACAACGACCACCTGCCCTTACTTTTCCAACTAATGTCAGGTACCCATTAGCCCATTAGACTGGGGTGTCCCGAAATTCAAAATGTCAGTCTTCACAGATATTCGAACCCAAGACCTCTCGTTTCGGAAACTAAGCGCTATACCACTTAGCCACCACTGCGCCTCCTCCACCCACCTTATTGGATCAGTCAGGTAATTAAATTTGTAATTGATCTAGATCAACAACAATACATCTGTGCTATTAATAATATTTTTACCAGTTTTTTTTATTTTTATTAGCGCTTATTCATGCTTTAAGCTTTCTCACTACGCTATGATACTATCACTTATCTGGACCAGTTAGGAAAATGAGGGGAGGGGGGGGGAGAAAGAAACATATGTGGGTCATTTGACCGTCATTGGTTTTAAAAGCATTTACTCAAAAAAAAAAAAAGGAGGGAACGACCTGAAGTCAAACTGTGGCTCACGCCTCCTCATACCGACATGCTACACACTCTGCTAGTGAGGTACTTATGACTAGAGAAGATTGTACAGTTATATATTGATTGTTTCAATTTAGCGCGGTACATACTTTTTTACCAGACAGACAGACAGAGTGAGTTTATATCAGATTTGTAATACTCGCACAAGCGTAAATAGCACTTTTAAATCCCACACAGAATTTAGTTGTTAAGCCAAATATTAATATTAATTAAACGAACCAATTGTAATCAACTGACTAATCTAAAGAGTTGGGTACCTTGTGTAGGCTAGAATTTAAACTCTGGTCCTTATAAGATAAATCTGAAATTGAAAGTTCCAGTCTATTTCTTATCACAAAGAGTCCAATCCTGAGCACACGAATTCATGACGTCATAATTGTTATATTTTTCTCATGACGTCGTAAGATCATGAGTACATGCTCTTGTCGTGCTCTTCAGCAGGGCCATATTGAAGCATTTCCTCTAAACCTCATTTAATTAGTTTACTTTCTTTGACTGGCTGTCTTTGATCAAATTTCATTTTTTAGAGCTGAATACAGATGTGTTACACGTTTGTTACTATTGTAGAACTCAATTAGGAGTGTGAAATAAGATTTAACCTTGTATTTTCTTTGCTTATTATCATTGGAAAAAAAAAAGATTTTTATCATGATACTTTTTCTGTATGAGCTAGTCAAAAAACTGCGTGTCCTTTTGACACAATGGACCTCATTCACCAATCGTAAACAAGCAACATTGGGTCACGTGCTTCTCTTTCTCTTCTATACAAATAGCCATCTAATTTTTATCAGAAATGGTTATCACGTGACATTTTTTCACGTTGTTTTATCAATATTATAACGTGACCGTTCGTTTTGGTTTTTAATGAGGTCCATTGACGCATGTTAAGAGCCGAAGAAACATTGGCACCGTTTGGCTAGTTTCTTTTATTTTCTTACAAATGAAATCCACTTTTTTAACACTTAAGAGATAACTAAAGAGATATTTCTATCATCTTATTTATTAATTAGTTAATTAGACTCGGCCTCGCTGCAGTCACAATAGGGCAGCCAACATTTCCCAACCTTCTCTGGTCGCTTAGCATTGCCCCAATCTTCTTCTAGTTCAATGAGTTTTTAATAATGCATGACTGAACTAGAAGATGTTCATTATGAATGTAAACTTTTACCCGAGCCCTTCTGTTGTCTTTGTCTCCTCTTCAGATCTTCATGTTCGCTGATGCTGTTTGTAACCTCATGTCCACTTGGCTGATTGTAGCCATGGCCATCGAACGACTGTGTGTCGTCTACATGCCATTCAAACGCAACATGTGGTGCCAGCAGCGCGGGGCAATCATCATCATCATCTCCCTGTGTTGTGTCTTCTCTAGCACCCAAATATTCAGGTAGTTACGTTAACAGTAGACTAGTGGAAATATTATGTGAAGGATCATTTAATTAAGTAATTATCATTCATGTTTAATGTTTAGTTATCTAAATATACGCGAGGTATACAGTAACAATGTTTAGTAATGCGTCCACTATTTAAGCCAGTGACTGGAGATGGTCCCATCTTTATAGCGAGGGAATTTAGTAATGTCCAGTAATACGTTTAATAAATATTCGGTTCATTGACCAGTAACGACTAATAGCTTATCAATTAATTATGCAGAAATTTGAAATGTAACTTCCAGACCACGTATACACTATACATCACCAGTGAAATCTAGGATACTGTGTAATTTAAATGATAGATAACTGTCTGGTCGTATGGTATGCTCTCAGGGCTATCTTGATAGTCCCTGGTTCGATTCCTGCCCACCCCACCACCGCTGCCCTGCGGGAGGTTTGGCTAGGATGTATAATCTTCAATTATAAATTAACACCTGAAACATGTACAATAAACAAACAAATTTTGATCTGGACATTACATTATCGAGACAGTAAAATCAATAATGTATACTCTAGTATACACAGTGCTTTGTTAAATTATATTCGGTAATACGCTCAGAACCGTCCTTAATCAGTTGAATAGTAGTTGTCATCTTTTGGTTCAATACAATTTTCAGTTCTATTGTCTTAAAGAAATCGTCCCGACTTAATGGTCCACGTAATCAATCTGTCATAAACAGAACCACTTTGGTTTTACTGGATCTATTTTTGTTTTATTTACTTGAGTAGTTAAAGATAGATCGTTATTAGCTGTGACATTCCAAGGCTTTGACATGACAGTCAACACAGAACACGGCCAAAGCCATCAAGCGATAACATCGAAAACAGCTTCGAACGATTAACAGGATACCACAGAGAAGGTCACCCATGGCAGACAGATCAGCAGATGGCCAGCACAAATATGCTCGCTCCAAACGATTTCCCTGATTCCTAGAAGTAATGAAGAAGACAAAATAAATCCTGAAACAGCTGGGTCTGATTTACCTCCCTTTTTTTTGGCGGGGAAAAATCCAAGTAGATGTATTGGACCCGTTTTACCTCCACAGACAAGAAGACTGCATAGAGTTTTACTGATGAATCTAGATAAGTGATGGGCACATTTTTGGAGTCGCTGGCCAAAAACTTACAGGAAAAGATTTGGCGGCAAAACTATTTTTATCTGAAAAATACAGACATTTAATATTAGATTTATTGATATCAAAATTTAACTATCGAAAAAAAGATTTTGAGTCCAAATAATTCTTTTTGGCTTTTTTTTTTGTTTTCGTAATCCGTAAAGAATGAATCAATGAGACCAAAAAAAAAAAAAAGCAACAAAATTTTGAATCGAATCGACCTTTTATATTCGACAATTTAGAATTGCACATTGAAATAAAGAGACACTTAATCAACAGTAATTTGTTTGAGGATTAATCAACATTAAAATTAATCTTACACTTAAGTTTCAAACCGTATTAAAAAGCTTGAATTTCTACATTATGAGGAACATTTTTTGGACTCATTTTTACACAATCTTTACGAGCGCCGCACTTGGCCCGCGGGCCATAGTTTTCCCATCACTCTTCTAGATCAAACACAGTAGCTTAATCAATCAATGAATCAATCAATCAATTAGTCTTTCTATCTGTCCGTCTGTATATCATTGTTATACCTTTTTTATGTTAATATTTGAATTTGCTTTTTGTTTGTGTTAGTATGTAAAGTTATGTTTGTTTTTCATAGTCTCCTCTGTTTTTGGCTATTCATTTCAGTAGGCTAACAATCCTTTGATGTTCCAACACTACTAAGCACCCTTTTTAAAATGCGCGCCCACGTACGACAAAATGGATTTCTTATAGTGCGTAATTGTTTGAATGCTTTAAACGTTTCAGATTCTTCACTACTGAGCGGATAGGTGACGTTTGCGAGAGCCACGAAGACTTCCGGCCTATCCACATCGCCCTCCATATCTACATGTACCAGTTCGCCTTACACTTCGTCGGCCCCGTCTTTCTCGTGCTCGTCAGTAACATCGGCGTCCTCATCAAGATCTTTAAAGTGGAGCGAGCCATACAGAACGATGAGTCGTCGTCCACAAGGCTGACAGGTAAGATCAACAGGAAACAGTGGGCTTCTGGACCAATACGTTTCACATGACATGAGTTAGAAATAATATAACATGAACTATTGCAAGGCTCCTAATTCATTTTTACATAACTTTTAATTCATCACTGAGAAAGGCTTTATAATGCTGTTCAAGAAAGCATCATTAATAATGTTCCATTCCAAGTCTCGCAATATTAATATTAATATTGGTTCAATGTAAAGTTCATCGCATCTGATTAACAGAACGCCTGCAATTTTAACATTAGAAAATATAAATTATTTTGGTCTTATTAAGCGCTTGTTTCTGAAACGAGGAATCTCGGGTTCGAATCCCTTAAAGCATGGGATTTTTTATTTCGGGATATATAGGAGGCGCCTTGAAATCCAACCTACCTTTATGAGTACCTATCCTTTTTTGGAAAGTAAAGGTGGTTGGTTGCTGCGCTTGACATATGACACTCGTAGATCATCGGCTATATAAACATAGGACTTTTACATCATTTGCCCAAAGGATTGCAAGGTTTAAAGGACTATTTGACTTTACTAGTTCCTGCAATATAATTTATCTATGTTTATCGATCAAACTTGGAGAACAAAAAATTACAGTTGAAAATGGTACTTCCGCACATTACAGGGAGATAGAAATAATAATTTGGCTGAAGTTTTCCGTACAAAAATAAATCAATGTTTAGCGGCTCCCGAAAGGGGAAAAAGACGCTATTAGTTATGTGTGGAATGTCCGTCCGTCCCGTTAAGATCTCGTAAACTAGAAAAGATAGTGACAATCCGACATCATACTATTTTAGACCTTTCAAAGTTCTGATGCAACGGCTACTTTTTTTCTTTTCTGAAAGGTAAAAATTTAATTTTTAAAATGAACTATGCAAGCATTTTTCTTCATGCAAACGGTTTTAGAATTTTGGTCAAAAATTTTTTTTTTTTTACAAAAATGTATTGCTAAGTTACGTAGGTTCTGTCATAATGATTACTACATTACAAAAACAAAGTTACGATATTTTTTAAACAGAAAAAATCTATTTAATATGCATATAAGTCGAATTTTACTTAAAACAACAATTAGTAAGTACTTTTACATATAATTATTGTGTGTACTGTAGGAGGAGAATACAAATGTGTCACAGCTAACTAAGGATTTTTTAATTTTCTTTTACGAAATTTTTTTTAATGAGGCTTTGAAAAAGAAATTGACCCTATACAAAACACTTAGATCAATAAGATATTCATTATATGACATCAGTTAGGCCAGGTTCACATCTAACTTCACGTTCACTTTCACCTATCCCTTAGTCTGCTGGACCGCTGGGGCACCACACAACGTTCTTTTTCCATTGATAAGTGAAGTATTTAAATAAACTATTTCATTCCTGACGAGTAGCACGTGTAACTTTCAAATGTGAAACGAAAGTTATTTAGTGCTACAAGTTAAAAAGCTAAGACATTGGATTGTACAGTGCTGAACACCGATATTTTAATATGTCGTCCTTGAGATTGTCTTTTTTTTTTTCGGTAAATTTTTTTTCTCTAAATCTCTTCCAATCATCTTTTCATTTCCTGACGTTTCTCTTTAGGTTCCATTTGACCGTTATCACATTTCTTTATATCGCCGTTTCTTCTTTCTTTTTTCTCTCCCATTAAAAGTAAACAGGAAATGAGAATCTTTACAAACAGATTACTTAATAACCTTTTGTGTGAACATCCGCAATAGCTTATACTTTTTCAACAAAGCCTAAATCAACTCTGTCAGCCTGGTACACTGTTCACGTTATCTCTCCATCTTGCGATTCTCTGATCAAGTTGAAATTTGGCACAATTATTCCTATCGATGACAACACATAAAACGAATTTATACAAGTACACTTTTTTTTAAAAAAAAGTAGTTTTTCTTTTTTTCTTTTTTTTGTGTATCATCTGTCTGTCTATCTGTCTGTCTGGTACAAAGTTTGTACACGTTTTTCCTCCAACTTCCCTTTCTACGATCTCGTTAAATCTTTGCAATTTATTCGATGTCCATATTAAAACATGAATCAATAAAAAAAACAAATGAAATAAGTAATTAGTGAAAATGACTTAACTTTATTTGATATAGAAAAAGGGAAGGAAATAAAAAGTACAGTGTTAAGAAACATTGCTATAAATATGCAGTTCTTTCCTTTATATATCAGTTTTTTTTAAAGTATTTTTTAAATTTTGCTCAAAAGTCTAATTTACATTTACTTTTGACAACATTAAACATAATTTCGCCACGTTTGTCTGTTTCACTGCCCCAAACATCTTACCTATCACGTGACATCCATCTCTAGGTAGTGTCCACAGAAGAGGCAAGACCACGAAGATGCTGGTGGCTATATCCATGACGTACATTGTCACCACCTTGCCTTTGGTCATCGTGACTATCTTCATCCACATCATGATCGAGCGGTTTAGCTTCGAGTTCGCCCCGACGTTCATCCGACTGGTCCCGTGGATACATGTACTGCAAGTAAGTCAAGCGATGTGGCTGAGTGGTACAGCGATCAGCTTCCGAACCGAGAGATCCCGGGTTCGAATCTCGACGAAGACTCGGATTTTTAACTCAGGACTTTAAGGTCCCCAATGAGTCCAACCTAACTCCAATAGTATCCACATAGGTCTTTACGTTGATATTTGATAAGGTTAACAGAATACCACTATGCCTTTAGTTGGTTAAAGTACGGCGGTTGGTCGTTGTTCTGGCGATCTTGCATGCTAACCGTTGGCCAAAGAAACAGATGATCTTTATCAGCTGCCAGATCGCATTTTTCATATTTTTTACAGGTGACAACTACTTTTAGACTTTTCAATTGGAGCAGATGTCTTGGATATACCTGCTGGTATATATTATTTCCCCTTGTATGCATGACAAGAATGAGATGCCTTTTTTCCCCCACCCCTTTGTAATTGCAGCTGTAATTTAATCGTGTAAGTGCTGCAAGGATGACTTATGACTTTTGGTTGCTGTTGGTTGTACAATATCCATTTTAAAAATACTTGGAAGTGAATTTGACCGTTGGTCTCAGATTGACTCGCCTTCGGTCAAGTTCACTGTCAGTAACCCACTCCCTTGTCAAAGTGAAGAGCGAGCGAGTGTGTAGTGGTATTCTGTTAACCTTACTAAAAATCAACGTAAAGACCTTTGTGGAAACTATTAACCTCCAATTAAGTTTTGTATTCTTAACGCTGTTATTAGTATTAAAGAATAATAACAGACAGCAAAAAATAATGTATCAAAATGCTTACATTATGTAGCGTAAGGGTATTGTAGCCTTTACCTCCAATAAAATTATGCATACTAATGAGTAATTATATTTACCCCCAATTTTGATTCTAAAGCCTAAAATAAAATGTGTGTAACTCCAAATGAAATGGAATGAACTCGAGTTTAATGGGATAGCTTGTCTACGTCATAAGCTCAAGCTAAAGTTAGCTCTAATCAATTTCGTAATTACAAAAAAAAAAAAAAAAAAGAAAAAAAAAACTACAGAGATGAAACTAATTGGATCTTCTTTTGTAAGCATTTGCTGGGACAGCCAGAGTATTCTAAAAATAATCATGTGTGTTTTTTATCGATTGATTTTTTTTTATTATTTTATTTTTTGTGTATTTTTCCATTTGCTACATTTGTGTGAGGCAACCATTTTTAGCCCCATTTTATCATCAACATGCTTTCCTTGTAATTTAAGGTTGAGCCCATCAACGTACTTCACATCTTTTTTTGTCATTCGTGAAGTTTGAATTAAATGCCTTCTTTGGGTATTGAATGTTGAGGCTATTCGTATCGCGTTTAACTTCCTTTAGGTTTTCCCAGGTCCATTCTTTGAGTTCGTCTTTTAACATGTCATGTAGTGTTTAATGTGGGTTGGATGACAAGACCAGTGCTAGCGGGTCTCTTAATCCTCCCTAATAGCATTTTAAATTAGGTTTTATTTTTAAATCCTACCTTTACAGATTAAATATGGTATATGAAATCATTACGTGCTTTTAAATAGTAATCACAATGTTATCATATTAAATTGTATTGTATTGTATTGTATACAAAATGTTACTTAGGAGAACATTTTTTGACATCTTTTCAATAGCAAAATTTTCAAAAATTAAAACATTGTTTATACACAGTCTTCTGTCTGTCTCTCTTTCTTCCGTTCATCTCATTGTATCCATTCATCTGCGATAATCCTACTCAAAGTTTCATCCATCTAGACAGACACATACTCACAACAATGCCCACATTTCATTTGTACAATATAATGCAGAAAGTAAGGCGAATGTATTAAAGTTTGTATGCATGTTAATATGTATGTATGTATGTGTGTATGTATGTATGTATGTATAGAAATCAAAAACTTTTACCAATTTTGATAAATCTTGGCATAAATGTTCCTTCGATCATGGCGGAGGCCTTGGTGTATATTTAATGTCCCTAAGGGTCCTAAAAAATAGACTAAAAGTAGCTAATTGTATCTCTATTAAAAAGCAAAATTTTTTAACAAATCGGGTAAACCCGTTTTCACAGTATTTTATATTTGATATAAATATGTCGGCTGAACGGGTAAACCCATTTTCACACTCTGCTTTTATTTTCAAGGCAAAATGAAAAATATGTGAAGGGAACATTATCCATGTTAAACATAGATCTAAATTCAAACCAGTAGATCAGTAATACCAAACCTAAGGCCCGCAGCCCGCGGGTCATATACGGCTAGTAGTTGCATATTGTACAAATTCGCTATACATAGCTTTAATATAAAAACTAATATGTATTTGTTTCCTTTCCCCAGATCATTGCTAACTTCAACTATTGCTCCAACTTTTTCATTTACATAATGTCTGGAAAAAAGTTTCGCAAAGAACTGCGTCGAATTTTCCACCATGAAAACGGAAGTAGTTTTGTGATTGGCAGTTCCAGAACTCGAGATGAAATCATCATGATGTCTTACTAAATAGGATGTGTTTGTGATGTGTAGTAGCTGATAAGAAATGTGTGTATGATGTTTTTTTAGGACTCTATGAAATAATTGCAAAAAGTAAAAAAAAAGACACATCTAATAGAGAGTTAACAAATTATTTGCAAGTTGCCTGATAATATAGATAGTCTTATACTGCCAAATGAGGAATGAAATGTATTTTGGTTTCTCGGTGTAGAGACATATGAATGTGATATGAACATTTTTATAAGGAACATATATATGTTCTTCTGGTTGACGCAGAGAAAAACTGTGGTCACTATAATAAGGGCATAATGAAAAAAAAAAACCATCAATGTCAAACAATAACTAAGTGAAAGATTCAGACCAACAACTGTTAACAGACAACAGGGGGTCAGGACTTCAAGATAGTTGGCTTACCCCTTGTCACACTCAGTCTTCAAGACCACACCGGCGGCTTTACGCTGGTTCAAACAAAGGACCTGAAACAGGACATGAGCAAATCTAAGACCTATCACAGGTCAGTTGCAAGTTAAGGGCCGGGCAGGTGCACTCCAAAGCGCCCAATGCCAAAATATATTCAAAAACCAAAAAGCCGGACAGAATGAGAAAGGAACTAATACATAAAGTTAATTTGTTCACACGGTTCTCTGTCCATTGACGTGAGTGCACAATGACGACTTCAAATAAGGACGTAACTGCTCTATGGCGCCTCTTCGCACTGATTTGTCCAGTGTCCCTCCCGGAGGCTGTGTGTTAGCACGAAGCTCATAGGTCTCAACCATGCACTCTCATTGTTGATTGTGTGTACATTTTTGTTGAACTATTGTGCCATAAATTGCCTGAAATCGTCGATTTGGGACACGGTGCATATAAACATGGCAGTTGTGTTGTTTTTAATTTATTTAGAAACTTGTTTTCTCTGAATGTTACTAAATTACGAGTTTCTTCAATCTTATCTTATAACACACATCAGACGTCAAATGTGAAGCCCAGATCTACATCACAGATATATTTGTTCAGATGGCAGCCATAACGATGTTATATACCGTCAGTATGTTAGTATATACTATATACCTATATATTTAGTATTCTAGTTATTACATTCTAATTAAAAGTATATTTTCTGAAGTAATCCCCTGCAAGCTCTCATTTGTCTTGGCCTCTATTCTATAAGTTATGGTGTTATAATACTTTAATGAAAACAAACTCAATATATCAACTTGAAGTGTCCAGTTGTTTATTTTTTTGTTTGTTTTTTTGATCTAAGAAAGATAATAATGTTTATACCTATGTCAATGCATTTTTTATTAGTTTTCTCCCTTTGATTGAGTCTTCTCGGAAGCTGGTCTTCTTCACCTATTGGGGATATGTTAATAATACACAATGCTTTGGATTTGATAAAATGAAATAATTCAATAATAAGAGGGACTTAAAGGACTTATTTAAGTAGATTCTAAAGTGGTATTTCTGAATCTGTACCGCTTCCACGTTATTTCATAGTCTAGCAGTTTTCTAGTTGTTATAATAGCCATGTCTTGTTTTCATCTTCAACAACTTCTGTTTCAACTCTTAATATTATAATGAAATCAGTTAGTTGTTCTGACTGGACATTACGTCCTACACCGCTGCACAAAGGGATCGAACGGACACCAGCTTAGCAGATTTGTATTCTCTGATTCTGAAGACATAGAAAGACAAATAATAAATAATTGTGAATACTAATTCACTTCATGCTCACTTACTAATTTACACATTTTTTACTATTTAGGAGACGTTATGATGTGCTTGTCGTTATTAATAAACGAAAGTGCTTGGCATTTTGAGTCAAAAGTTTGTTTCTAGTTCTCATATTGTCTCTTTGTTCTACTCGGTTAAATGTTTTAAAAAAAAGAAATGCATAGAATAAAGAAATAAACTTTATTAATGTACTCTAAGAAATATGAAAACCAAGATTAGTCATGTCAGACAATGTGAGTATAAGATTTAAGTAACAAGAATCCTCCTTTCAAACGCTTGTGCATTTATTGTATTTTATTGGTCCCAGAAGAAAAAATCCACAAAAAATGTGTAAATAATGTTACAAAATGAATATTGTTCTGTCTCGTCACATGAGACATTTCAGACACATATATAGTAAAGTGTACGTCAAGATCAGACTTGGATAACAATCACATAAGAAGCCTGATATCTGATCTATGTCATTACAATCTTAAGTTATTTTTTTTTTTTAAATAACGCTTTTGCATTGAAGCCAGAGAGTCGGTTTACATCCTTGTATTTCTAGCAAAGCTCGTCGTCTGCTTTTCTTATGTAAAATATTTTTAAAAATAAAAGCTTACATATTGGAAAGAAATTCAGGTTTACAATTATATTTCTCAATATCAAACGATATATTTCCATTTTTCTATTTAAATCTAAATTATTTATTGGAATTTTGAAAATTGATTCATTATTTTCTTAGAGATAATTGTCCCAAGTTTCAACTTGATCCCTGAATGGGAAGTGGGAGAAATAATGTGTACAAACTGTGTACAAACTGTGTACAAACTGTGTACAAACTGTGTACAAGCTGTGTACAAGCTGTGTACAAAATGTGTACAAAATGTGTACAAACTGTGTACAAACTGTGTACAAACTGTGTACAAACTGTGTACAAACTGTGTACAAACTGTGTACAAACTGTGTACAAGCTGTGTACAAAATGTGTACAAACTGTGTACTAGACAGACAGACGGAGTGAGATTATGTAAAGCTTTGTAATATAAACTTCATCTTCACTGGCCATTTCAAACTATTATGTGAATTTTAGTGATTGACTGTCACGTGACTTTTTTTATATTGACTCAAATCTATTTTGTTGGTCACGTTGCTCCTTCAATTTGGTGCCACGTGCAGTAGCGGCCCTAGGGAGTGACATGTTCGGCAACTGCTCCAGGCCCCGTCTTCGAGTCCGAAAATTAGTGAGCAATACAGTATTTCCCGAGGCTGTGCAGCCCCAGCTGTGACCTACATATTTTGCCACCACAAGGGCAAGCATAACCATTGTCCGCAGGTGGTCGATTTAGATTTTCTTTTCGTCGCCTGCGTTTGTCATCAGCAGCAGATTTTCTTTTGGTCTCAAATGTGTATCCCGCGGCCTTCGTGAGTGACCTCCCGGCATCTATATGATACCAATTACCATGCAAGCTCTTAACATAACAATTTTGGTTTCAAATACCGTTCAGTTGCGATAAAGACATCATCTTATAACCTGTCAATTTTACGAGGCTATCATTGATTAACAGTTTACTTTCGCATCAATAAAAACAAGTAGCTGAAAGCGACCAATGAACATAGTTTATTTTGTAAATAAACGACAGCATATCGGATTTAAATAGGAAAACCTGTAGTGATCAAGTTTTTAAAAACAGTTGCGACATTGTAAATTATTTCTACACGAAAGAGTCATAGGTCATTTACCTTGTTGTAACATAAATGCAACTTTTGACATTTTTTAAAATTAATTTAACTCATTAAGTAAATATAGTGTTTTTTTTTTTTACTTTCGAGGGGGATAAGTTCCGCCGTAATCCCGCACACTATTTTGGATACGAGCAGCATGACAAAACATCCTCTAACACGGTCACCCGATGTATATGCACAGTAGCCTATTGAAAAAAAAAGTGAATACGTCAACACCAAACATTCTAGATGCTGAGTGGTCGACATAACGTATTAACCGGTTCCATCGTGACCAATCGTTATAGTTGCCTCAACACTGACCTGCGACGTCCCAACCTGATTGTTTTTATTGATGCTGTCTTCACAGAAACTGAAGGTCACTTGAAAAGCACAATAAAATCATGCTAAAAACTTGCAAGGTACATTGGGTATCTAGGTGGCCGGGAAGGCTTCCAAACTATTGAGTACCAAGTCCTAGTTCATGAGAACTGATCTGGATAGTAGAGGCTGAAGGTGACAAGGAAATCTACGATTGCGGTGCCCCCCTCAGGCTCGGGGACTGGTACGGTGGCCCTACTTGCCACTCCCTAGGACCGCTACTGGCTGTCATAAGGGAAAATAAACAACAACAGATCGAATTAAAAGTAAACAAATTTATAAACATATCGAAACATGAATGCTCCTTTTTTTCATCATCACATTGGAAACACAAATACACACATTCACACTCCATAAAGGTTAATAAATTGTCGCACTTATGATCTTAGGGACAACACTTTGTTATTAGCCCAGTCCAAACCATCATTCTCGGTCAGTCACGCTGAGAGCTTGAAACAGTTCCTTCCTTTTAGCTCTGGGCGCCATAGCAATCATGGCGGGAAGGAACTCATTGCGCCCAGACCCACGACTAATAGGGATCCACAAAGACCATTGGAAGATAGCTGTTAAATGTTTTTTATAAGAAGTATAAGAGTTATTTACAATGACACTATTGCCTACAACAGACGAAACATAATTAATGGTAATGATACTATTATTTGTAAAATTTAATATTTTGTTGTGTGTAATTTTACCTATAGGAATATTTGATTTATTTTTGAACACGAATCCATTTAGTTGAGTTTGGGGAAGGGTTGCACATTGATACCTTGCTGCGCTAATGCTCTTAGTGATCAGTTTTGTTATGTATTTCTCTTTTTCTGACTAAATGCACTTGTGGTCACACAAGAACAAACTGTAATAATATATCTTCTTTAATGACGAATAAGAGAAATATCTTCGAAACTATTTAGAGATATAGTTGAGAGATATAGTTGTAAGTTCAATTTTTTTTCTTTTAAGTGAAGCTTTTTTTTTGAAAAAAAGATTTATAAAAATTTTCTTGATACAATTCCTCGTATTAGCGGAAACCTAACCGTAAGAGAGGGAGCTTGTCTTCGAAACTAGCAAAAACTATCATAATATAAGAAATACGGAGAAGAACCGCCAAATTGCGGCCATATCTTTTAATATTGAAAGTTTGACTTCCTTTTTTTGTATAAAAAATATTAATTAATTACCTCTAAGTGACAGCCTATCGTAATTAATTATATTTTATTAATTCATGCGTTGGCGACGATTAAAAATATTTTTTTCCGAAAATGGTAAGAGGGAGAAATAGCGTGTACAAAGCTTGTACCAGACAGACAGACAGACGGATTCACTTTATATACACTATGTAATAGAATAAAGATATATTGGAATTTCCAAACGAAACTATAAGAAAATAAACAACCAGACGTAGCCTTTGGACAAACTAGTAAGTAATAAGCTTACAACATTTTGAACTATTATTTAGGTGCAATTACAATTATAAATAAAAAAATAAAAAAGAATATTCTCCATTCATAATGACAAATATTTTTTTCAAATGGGAGACAATACATGATAATCCTAATGTTTTTATAAAAAATATTGTTATCTCCCCTACTATGTAGAGTAACTAACTCTGATGTCTAATAATTGGTTCAGCTGTCCTAAAGACTGTTAATGAAAAAAAAATCACTGTAAACATTTCTGCTACATTTCCTATTGTTAGAGACAACCGAGAGTTACAACGCCAACATTAGTTTTGTGTATTCCGTCTGTTCATCTTTCTCAGAATTTCTGTCTTCCCAATATCCCAAAACCATTGGTGCAATGAACAAGAAATGCCAAAATATTTTAATTTAAGAAGCTATGCATCTATTTGTTTTATTGTGCACCGGATAGTCGCTCCGGCTCCTGCTTCTGCAGAATATTCGGCCCTTTTTCACTATTCGGCCATATTCGGCTCAGGTCGAATATCACTGCCGGATAGTTGGCAGAATAGTAAAAAGTACACCTATTTAACATGCATAAATGGACCTCGTTCCATTGATGTCTGTTTTAGAATGAATTTAATGTTTATATTACAGCATAATAATGTGCTTAAAAATAGTGCCTAAATGAATATGCATCAAACATCTTTTATTATAAAGACAAGGCGTGTTAATATAAAGAGAAATGAACGACAATATTTCTAATTTGGGAGTGTCAAGTAACCATTTTTTTTTTCACTTACGAGGCTTACTTAGCCACTGTGTATCTGGTCAGGACGACTTTGTATACACCTGACACCCATAGCTTACTATCGTGCCCTTTTGTAACAGTTACTGAAACCACGATAAAATCAGTAATAATTAAGGAAGATGTTTCTAACATTCGTTCTTTGCATCTAATGTTTCTTACGTACGTTCTTTGCACAATAAAGTGAAACAAAGATGTGCATGTGTGCGTATGTGTATTTTTTGCCTGGTATTTACACCTTTAGAAAGAAAGCTAATTTCATTGTTTAATTTGATTGACTTAAAATATAACGACAACCCTACAGTAAAGTTTAAAATCGCAGAAAATAAATTTATATAAAGCACCACAATTAGATATAGCAAACAAAGAAAACATTTATTGGAATGTTAAGAAACACTTGACCTCGGTAACTAATGTGCCGTTATAATTTATCTACTTGCTTGACTGAACGTGCCATCTCTTTTGCCTGACCACTCAATACTTTTGCGTATGCCGAAGGAAACAAAAAACGCTCGATGGTCAACACCATCAACTATACACTCTACACTAGGACTACATGTGTAGTCCCACTATGTCTATCTGACCAGGCTGTTGCAATCAGTAGAACACAGTCTATTTATGTAGTTTGTTTTTTTATGGTAGGAAGGGTGTGGATTAGATTTTTTTTTCTTCTATAGTTTGTTTTCCTAAAGCTCTTAGATCTATACAAAAACTTAGATATTAATAATAGGCCTACAGACTACAATTAAATCTATACTTCGGCACCATCTAAAGTTCAAGCTATAAATAGGTATAATTGATGTTCCCGCCATTAATACAACATCGTTTTCCCGGAAATATGGATCAATCTAAAACAATAAATATTGAGCTAGAACCCATCAGATTCCAAATATTAACGAACAGCTACTATTAGTATTAATCCCTTGAAGCGAGAACCAGAAGCGGTCCTTGGACTTAAAATTACAAGCCTGCTGATCAGTTGTTGGTCTGAAATTAATGAATACATCCATCCAATACACACCCTTTACAGTTGGTGGCCTCCTACATAAACACACACTCATGCTACACAGATTAGTTAATTAGGCCTATCTATTTAACAATAATGTTAATCTTTAATTCATCAATCAGTAACAGAGTTTAAAACAAAAAGATATATAAAAGGAAAAAAATTAATACGAATATAGGTATGTTTTTTAGCAGTTTTGCAAAATATTCATCAACACAAGCCATTTACAAGATATGTAGGTATTCGGCTCCGGCTTCGGCTGAATATCATAATTTACTATACGGCAATATCCGGCTCCGGTCGACTATCAAAAAATACTATCAGGTGCACCCCTAATTTGTTAAGTATTTTCTAATCCTTTCAAAAATCTTATATATATGTCTATGTATGTATATGTAAAATCTTTAATTATTCTTATTATTTGAGCTTCACATGACATAGAAATATATATATATATATATATATATATATATAAATCATTTTGTTTTGTTTCTTCTAACTACTTTAAAATAAGAAATTAAAAGATGCAGACAAATTGTGCATACCAAGCGGGGGTCAAGGAAATAAGTGGGCAAATTTTTGGCTTGATCCGAGATTAGGTGTGGGAGAAATAACGTGTACAAATTTTTACCAGACAGAAAGTTTGAAACTAACTACAGATAACTATAAAACCTAATATTTTCATAACCAATTCTCTGGGACAGAGGTCAGTGTACTCGCTAGAGCTCTCGAGTTCGAATCTAGGTTGTTCGACGTGTTTTAGAGACATCATTGACAAAGCGACCACGGTTATATTTATTAAAATAGGCCCTTATTTCTCCCCCACTTATTTCCCGATTGGTCGAAACAAATGATAGGATCTTATTAAGACAACTAAAAGCATGACATTGCGCTAAACAAAAACTATTGGTAAAAAAAAGTTCTAATGGCACAGATTTATTTCTGATGGTCTAGATTTACTACAAATTAAATTACATGACTGATACAACCTAATTTATACAACTACGCTTAATATAAGCATTTTAAAAAAGTATTTTCCCCTTATTCACATGACTTGTTTATGTCCCCTGCTTACTAATTCTGGGGGAAAAAAGGTGTGGGAGGGGGGAGTTATACACGTGACTTCCATTCCCCTCACCACTAGCCATCCACGTGATTCCCTGCTCAACTTCGACCTTTTTTTTTACTGCTTGTCTTCCTGAATCAGTTAAGAAAAGAGCCTCCCACAATTAATACAGAGTAATCGATTCGCCTGAATGAAAATTAAAATCAAACAGCTTTCAACAAAGTAAAAACAAATTCTTTACTATCCCCGTACCAGAACCTGTATCTCCTATTGGCAAGAATTTCTGCCACGATCAGGAACATAAGGATATTGTAACCATGTTACCACTGTCTCTATATCAACATTGTTAATGTCACAGTAAATATTTGTTATCGTGGAAGGGTACATTACATTCACCGGGGCAAACCCTCGCCCTCAGTCTGCCAGCCTTCTTCCCCAGCCACCCCCACACACACTAATCCTACCCCATAAAATGTTTCTGCAAACACGTGAATACATTAAGAATCTCGGTATTGAGTTACCCTTGGTCCACAAACATCGCGGGGGTCAGTGGATACATTGTCTACTGGCCAGCAGAACACGGACAGCAAACAAGACTGGCCTCCACACAGTTTGGAAGGTAATATTGATTCTGAGGAGCTCAAGTTCAATTTCACATTTGATTCTTCAGCCCAACACATATCGATAGCATCTTTTAAAGGCCTGGGTCGATGGAACGTCACTGGATGCAGAGGTTCAAAGTGCTGGAACAATGTGCACAATTCAATGTTCTTTTCTTTTGGTTCTTTTCTGTTACTAAAAATAGATTGCAAGATTACACTATAAAGTTACAAGCTAAGTACATGTTGTAACGGTTCTGTTTGTTTCATAGACTGGACCAATTTATAGGTTTTTGTCAATTGCAAATTTTTGGCCGATAGAGTGTTGTATTTTACAGCAATTACCAGCAGTTTAAATATATATCTGTAATATTATAGATATAATTGATCCTAGTATGGCTGGTGGCCATTTTGATCATTTTAGGTAATAAAATTGTTTTGATTTTAGTTTTTTGGGACGATCTTATGAAAAGACCGCATCACAAACCAAGAGATTAGAGACTGGGTTATTACAGCACGATGGCTTGCTAAGTATCGTAAAAGATGCAAGCTAAAAATATATGGTCAAATTACGAGATTTTCGGGTCTCGCAAAGACATTCCTTCAGGGAACAGTACCAGGAAAAAGAAGAAGAATCAGATAGGGAAAGCGATGGAAGGACAACATAAAAGAATGGACGGGGGGGGGGCATTGAAATAGGTTCTGGGGCAAAAGACAGAGAGGAATGGAGCCCCAACAGACTAAGGGATAGGTAAAGGTAAAGGTAAAATGAAAATAGAATCCCTAACGGTGTATTTTAACAATTAGAAGCCATGAGACCTCAGTCATAGATCTGTGAAACTATTAACAAAAATAGATCCAGACTTTATTTGCAAAATTGAATATCATATTTTTATATGTATAAAAATGTGCTTTAAGTTGCAGGCAAAGTAAACTTTTCGAACAAAACAATGTGGAAAATTAGAACATTAGGTTTCGAGATAAAATGGAATGGAAATCAACAATTATAAAATTAGCTGTGTGATAGAATCGGAAAGTGCGATTAAATTAAATTAATTTGTATAGCACAACTTTTATTCTCATGCATGCTCAGTACACTGTACTCCTATATATTAAGCGAAAACGTGCCTAGGATGTGTATGTGCTTTTTTTATGTGATCAATAAACGCAGCTCTGCTTTCAAGATGCTCGATTTTTAAACCCCGATTCCAGAAGAGTTAGAAGTCTTTTATTGATGACGTGTTGTCCTGTTTGCTTTCTAGTGAAAAATAATGCTAAATGATTTTATGGAAATTTTATTAATTTGAATGATCAAAACAAGACCATGGCTTGAATATTTCTGGTCCATGAGCGAATTAGGCGTGGGCCACCTCTGAGTTTGTTGATAACACAAGCTCTCTTTGAATCTTCTTTAATTTGTCACATGTTCTGTTTTAAATAGCGTCTTTTTGCGTTAAGTCTAAGGTAGATCAACAGATCAACAAATCAACAGATCAACAAATCAACAGATCAACAGATCAACAGATCAACATGTGTTGTAATGATGTACGTCATGCGTCCCTTTAATGTGATGTACATTCAAATTGTTTTTAAACAAAATGCAGTGCCGTAAAGGACATAATTGAATGTAACTGGAATAATCGCGTCTTTAACTGTATTGATAGCAAATATTTTGTTTTCAATATGCAAAATTAATATTACTTATTTAATTTTACTAGCTCTGTTGCAGATAGATTTATTTTATTAGTTCTGTATTCAGATAACGCACCAAACTTTAAAACAAGCAACACCAAAAAAAGCATAAAGTATACAAATGTTAAAAACTCTTTTCTTAGATATTTAAATATAACATATAAATTTACAATGTAAACCATTCAATCTGACAATGTCCCACATGCTTAACCTAGATATGCAATAGGGTACACCCTATTTCTAACATTTTAAGGAAAAATATTATGTCATTTAATTGCTATTTCTTTACAGATGTCCAACCTGTGACCGCAGCTGTGTATCAAGGATTGAACTCTTTAGTAACACAATAAGTTGGAAAGGGAACACACCACAGTAAAGACATAAGATGCAACTGAGCAGGCAATGAAAGACTTCATGGATTCTAACCTCCAGTTTTCCAGAAGAGATCAATAATGAGTCTGAGAAGAATTTCCATGAATAATATATATATATATTTGGGTATATGAAAGTGTCTTTGATTTACTTGTTTTTGTGTTTAAAAATGTCTAACAGCAAAATGACATGCACATATAACTACATTACCTTGAGTGTTGAGGGTGGGGGTATAGAAACAAAGATAATAGACTTCTTGTAAAAGAGAGCGTTACGACCCCAGAGTGATAACAAATTAAAAGAGCCCGACCAAAACCAACTTAGAGCTTATGAAATTCTTCAATATTGAATCAAGAAGCCGAAGTCAAGTCAGTTGTATGATTGAATGTACATTTGAGTTAGGGATGGTGACGGGGAAATCTAGAAATGTGAAACTAGAATTCTCAGGATGAGGGAATGGGTGGATTTCGGACAAAATATTATTTGAACGTTCGAAGCGCAGGATGCAACATTTAAAAAGGCTCTTGCAGAAAAAACATCAGAGAGACTTTTGAAATATTTCGATAAAGAGCCTCGAAACATCAGAATTGTCATTCCATTTTCTATGCACTCATTGTAAAACTGCTCAGCACTTTGAGGGTTAAGGTCCATTCAGATAGAAAAAAAAATTCACTTACTATTTGAAGAAAATGGCGGACTTTTGCCAGTGGTTCTCAAACTGTCGTCTGTGTACTTCTGGCAGATCCGTTAGACGATTGTAAGGGGTCCACTGAAAGATGAAAATTTTATACAAAAAAAAAGTCTTCGCAAAAAGCCAGCCGATGGGATTATTGGAATAATAATCCACTAGCCAATCAATACTGTATAATATGTATAGATCTATTACGGACTATTCTATGTCGACGTAGATCAAAGATTTAAAGACATTCTTATCTTGGATTTCCAGACTGGATTTTGAACCCATTCGCCCCCGAAAAAGCTCAGATCCCAATCACAGATAAATCCATTCTAATATAGGATCAGCTTATCCACAAATACAAGGAGATCAATCTAATAGTTTGAACAAGGAGACCTCAAAGTCTGGTTACTAAATCAGATTCCAATTATTATATCCTGTATTGACTGCTTCCCCGTCTTCTTATTTGGATACTACGTGGACTCATTGACGTCATGAACCTTGTCGCAAATAAAAAAAAAAAAACCGACTCGAAATTTTTGCTCTTTGAAACTTGCGGTTGCTACTAACAAAATTTGAGATGGACTCTGCATCTCTGCTGAGCCTCAAACCCCTCATAAAAGTTTGTGAACCTCACAAGTCATTAATTTTAATAAACACTCCTTCAACTGAATGCCTTTTTAAAATTTACATTTGTATTATAAATACTTTACATTTATGTACCTTTTTTATTTAGGTGTCCATGGGCAAGTTTTGACTATATAAAGGGGTTCTGGGGGGGGGGGCAAAAAGTCTGAGAACCACTCCCATTCGCTATATATATATCTGTATAACTCCCTATAATACATATTGCCCAACTCTTTGGTCTTTCTGACACTAGTAGCTTTTATGACACCAATATATTTGAACGCTAGGGGGCGTGATGAGCAAAGACATGACAGGAACCTTCGCCCTCTCCCTCCAGAGCCTCTTTTTGAGATCACACGAGGATGTATTGTCAAAACCCGAGTTATCTTTCCTTTCGTCGGTCAGCCCAATTGACCAAAATACACGCGCCAGTGTCTGGACTATAACGGAAGCAGACGAGAGTCGTGGCAGTAGTTCCGTTTCCCGGTCATCTGGCGCCTCATCAGAGAAACATCGCTCGTGACTTGAGCATAATCTGACACAGTGACCAACAAAAGAACTGACCGGCTAGATACTGACCGCAACAGTGCTTTGTTATTACCCTACTTGCCAATAACAATAGCATTTGAACCCTCACGTTTCCGTGTTTTTGTTTGTGTGTGTGCAAGTGAGATGGTGTGTTTGTCATATTAAGCAGTATCTAGATCAGCAGTTGATATAAAGTATATTCTTTCAATAAGTAGTGCGTTTCATGACTCAGTCTATTTTAATATATTTTTTTTTTCAGAAATAAGTTTTGAAATTAGTTTCTTAACTCTGTTTAAATTTCAAATAACGTACCTTTTGTTAGACATGTTAAGTCAACAATAACAAACGCTTTTCTTATTTAATCTGCTAGGACTAATTGTTAAAAAAGCAACAATGATTAGCTAGGTTTAAGCCTCTAATCAACAAGCCTGACAAGATTATCCCATGGTTTACCGTAGAACGTCTGTAATTTATAAGATAAGATACAGATGATCTAGAATAAGATGTGTGTATAGATTATGGATGAAATTCGGAAGATTAAATTAGTATAAAATAGATGGTTTTTAAACAGTGAGGTCTCGAGATCACATCCTGAATAAAAAGAAAGACTAGGATTTTGAGCTTCGGAATTTTAAAGACGCCGTAAAGGTCATGAGATATTTAATCTGTTGATGATCAACACAAAAGTCAAAATGGAATGCACATGGTCACATGACAGGTCTAACTGAGATGCACATGGTCAATTGACAGGTCTAAGTGAGATGCACATGGTCAACTGACAGGTCTAAGTGAGATGCACATGGTCAATTGACAGGTCTAAGTGAGATGCACATGGTCAACTGACAGGTCTAAGTGAGATGCACATGGTCAACTGACAGGTCTAAGTGAGATGCACATGGTCAACTGACTGGTCTAAGTGAGATGCACATGGTCAGCTGACAGGTCTAAGTGAGACGCACTACGTCAAATGACTTGTCCAAACTGGCATGTGCTAAATTATAATGTCTAAATTAGGTGCACCAGGGTAGATTCTTGTGTAGTCAAGTCTTGTGAAAGTTGTATAGCATTAGCATGTTCTTTCAGACGCGAAGATGACTATGTCATACCTGACAGACGACAGTAGAAAGACAGCTGGTTGGGATAGACAACAGGACGATGGATATAGGCAATCTTTAATTTGGCAATTTCAAACGTTTGAACAAGGTAATTTCTAGATTTCAATTCAGTAGAAAGTCAAAGAGTAACAATGTTTGACTAGATTCAATGTCAATGAATTCATCTGAAATGAAACTTTTTTTTTTTTCCGTGCGCATCTGATACAGAAATATTTCGTTTTGTTTTAACTTTATTCCCCCTTATGTCTCACTATCGGTTGCTATAGTAACTGTGCTATTCAACTAACACCCGAGCGTCATCTTATGGTAATTTTTCCCTCATCAGTTGATCGAAATCTAAACAAAATCGACAAGCGCGCCAAAACGGTCGATCGTCTGCAAGTCTAAAATAGACTCGCTCTCTTTTATTAAAATAAATGTTATCTATTTTATAGCCAAATGTTTGTCCGTCAATCACCTTGGACAGTCCTTGAGTGAGTGACCTTGACTTGTCTACATGTATTTGCTCAGCTACTATTCATCAACTTAAAAGTGAAAAAAAATATTCATCTGTGAAGGCTTCAAATTAGACACACGTTTGACCTTGCTCATTTGTGCACTGGAAAACCAATCAGACGACACAAGGTCATTTAATCCTGGACACGTCAACGGTACATTATTTTTAGGACTGACAGTAAACAGTTGAGCTGAAAGGACATGTATGCATGAAAAATGGTTCAAGGTATAAGCGTAAAGTGAGATTCAAAGAGGAAAAAATTGTTGAGTAGAAGTACAAACAAAAAAATTGTTGAGTAGAAGTACAAACAAAAAAATTGTTGAGTAGAAGAACAAACAAAAAAATTGTTGAGTAGAAGTACAAACAAAAAAATTGTTGAGTAGAAGTACAAACAAAAAAAGGTTGGTGTTAGGGAGTGTGTGTGTGTGTTTATGATGTAATAATAATACTAAGGCTTGTCTTCGACTCCGAAGATTAGTGAGGAATGCAATATTTCCCGTGGCTACGCAGCCCCAGCTGTGACCTACATGAGAAAACATCAAAGTATTATTTGGTTATATAAGCGGAATAGATTCTGATGAAGTTCTAGTTGTTCTGTCGTATGAAATCCTGAGTAGGTCTGTCGTATGAAATCCTGAGTCGGTCTGTCGTATGAAATCCTGAGTTGGTCAGTCGTATGAAATCCTGAGTAGGTCTGTCGTATGAAATCCTGAGTAGGTCTGTCGTATGAAATCCTGAGTAGATCTGTCGTATGGAATCCTGAGTTTGTCTGTCGTATGAAATCCTGAGTAGGTCTGTCGTATGAAATCCTGAGTAGGTCTGTCGTATGGAATCCTGAGTTTGTCTGTCGTATTAAATCCTGAGTAGGTCTGTCGTATGAAATCCTGAGTAGATCTGTCGTATGAAATCCTGAGTAGGTCTGTCGTATGAAATCCTGAGTTGGTCTGTCGTATGAAATCCTGATTTTGTCTGTCGTATGAAATCCTGAGTAGGTCTGTCGGAGTTGAGGAAGTTTAAGGAAATGAAAAAGAGCGACAGACGTATGGGCGTGTAGAAAGTGAGTTACAAAGCTTATATTGACTCTGTCCGGGTGGAGGAATCGTGCAGATATAATGTCTCCCAATATAATCCTAGGATCAAGATGAAGCTTTACACATTGTACTAATCTAATGGTACACAAAGCTTGTGCAGAGAATAAAGTCGTTTGTTAAAAATTTGGAACTAAGGACCAGGTTTTAGACTACAAAACCTTCTATTATTAATTATAGGTACTTAGGAATATCTAAGTGGCTGAGATATCGGCATTCCATCATGGCGGTTCGAGACATTCTGTTCTAATTCAAACTTAAGCAGCTTTAAAAAAATAATAGATTTTAAAAGGCAGCATGGAAACCTTCTCTCAAACACCCCCCTCTTCCGAATGGGTCCATACAAGTGACTGGGGCCATAGCTCACGAAGCATGCTCTACAAACATGAAAGTTGGGTTAAGCAAGAAGAATTAATTAGAATATTTCCAATCGCACACATTTATTGTTGTTAGTCTATAGATCTATTCAAAATGAATGACATAACTGATGCAAAATACATGGTGCCATTTCACTGACTATAACTTGATGTGTTGAAACAAAAAGTATTTCTTACATATTTTGCTTGTTTGTAACTAGCGTTTCTATATACATTTCTATTGAAGTTGAAAACTATGTCTCTGTTTACTAGGAATGCAATCTTAGTTGAAGATGTACATTAAGAATACAATCATGTAATAACTGCAAAGTTCTACTAGTTGTTTGGCGCTACTACACAACTCCACTTGGATAGCTCATTACTTATTTTTTTTGTGTGCGTGTGAGTTTATCCATATTAGCAAATACAAGATGGTTACCTTATTCTTTAGCTATGCTAAACTTTGCATTAAACTGACTAATTGTCATGTGACATAGAACTATCAAATAGATTTACATAACATTTAGAAGGAACTCTGCATTTCTAGTAGATGAACTATTAACTACAAATGCTACCTTCAACTGCGATGTAACCTAAAGTGACAGGAACAAGTGGTCCACGAGATGAACCAAAGTATTTGTTATTAACATAAAGATAAGAGAGTCGAAAACAATGTCTGTATAGTATGGCTTTAATACAGTGAATGACCACACAACACACATCTCGTGAACACATTCTCACGGACGAGTTACAAGCACATGTAAACATAAGAACGATAACCGATACAGAATATAACTTTCACAACATTTACCCCCGGTTCAAATTATGCTAACTAGTATTATAAACAATAAAAGAATTAAGTAAGTGCAGAATAATAATAGAGATTCAAGTAAACAAACAATGTAGAATAGCATGACATAATGTAACATGTTGGTATAACATGGTAAATCAAATAGCTTATTAAAATAACATGTCTTATTATAACATTATAACAATTATTATTATTATAACAATTATAACGTGATAGATCAAATATCACATTAAAGTCAAGTCAACAAAACCAAATGAAAGTAGTAAAATAAACAAAATAAGAGTTCTAGTAAGCTGATGTGCTTTTACACTTCATAGTTGGGCCTAGTTCTCTTTACTCTATGATTGTATGTATGTGTAGTTTCATCTGCTTGAGTTTCGGACGGTCTGGCTATGTCTTCGGTGGTGCTGGTGGTTTCTTCAGGCATGATAGAATCAGTCGGTTGATTCCTGGGAGTAGAGCTTTAGACGCTGTGATGTGCTTGTTCAGGCTGTCTTGAGGTCAACTATAGATGACTGTTGAATTTCTACCAATTACTCTGCAAGCGTTTGAGTTTTATTGTTCGGGTGTATTCAGTGTAGTTGATCAACAATACAGAATAAACAAGACGATCGATTTAACGAGTAAAGAGATGTGGTCAACACTGATGAACAGTTCATACTATATTTATTTCAATAAAAGGCCACACTAAAAGTCTCTGTCAAAATAAACACGTCTTTACCCTATAGGATTCTATCGCTATCTGATTTTCCGGTCTCTAACCCAAAATATCCCAAACGTCACTAGTCCCGTTCAATATACGTCTTCTATGGTGCGTCGCTAAATAACTAATACTTAAATAAAATATGTGTCTAACAACGGGCAGCCAATATCAAGCTCTGTTCTACTCTGATTCTCATTTTCTATAACTTTTTGTTCCTTCCTAGGGGCTAACATTCGTAATGAGACAATGAGACAGTTTCCTTTCGGCCGTTTGGTGTTCGGATAACAGCGTACTGAGGGTTGCATGTTACCAAATCAACTTCCTCTGTCATGGGATCATATTTAGATGATCTAACGTTCTTCTTCAGCAGGACAGGACCAGGACTGGTCAACCATGTTGGCAAGGATGTCCCGAACCACTTCTTCGATTGAACCCAAGAAGTCTTTCATGTGGTGTCCTGTTAGTTGCAGTGCACAGTAATGACCGTATGGATTGCAGAGCATCATTTAGTACTAGTTCCCATTTAGCTATGTCCAATTCCTTAGAATGTAGAGCCAAGGTGATGGCTTTCCATAAAGTCCCGTTAAGTTTCTCTATTTGTCCGTTCCCTCTCGGGCTGTAAGGGGTCGTTCTCCTGGTTGCAATTCTTCTCTCGTGGAGGAAATGCTACACCTCTGTAGACATAAACGAAGTTCCCCTATCAGTGTGGACGTACGCTGGAAATCCAAATAGGGCGAATAGTTCATTGAGACATTTAACGACCGTAGAGGAAGACATATCGGGACATGCAAATGCAAATGAAAATCTAGAGAATTAATCTATAATGGTAAGTAGATATCTATTTCTTGAAACAGTAGGGAGAGGTCCCTTGAAATCCATACTAATTCTCTCAAAAGGTTGAGTTGCTTTAATCAGTTCTTCGGTCGGCTGTCGAAAATAAACGGGGCTTTAGTTCTGCACAAGTTTGACATTGTTCTATTACAGTTCTGACGTCATCACAGGAAAATGGAAGATTTTTAGTCCCTACGTAGTGCAAAAGTCGAGTAACGCCCGGGTGGCAAAGACTAGTATGCAGCAATTTTTGTTGAAAAGTTAGGTATCCACTGTGAGTAGTAAGCCAGAAGACCAACTACTCGTTTCTGTTCACGCATGTTCACTGGTACGGGTAATTCCCTTAGAGCGCGAAATCTCTCAGGATTCGGCTTAAGTTGTCCTTTGGAAATCATAATAGTCTCACTTTAGCAGTGCTAATTTAACTTTTTGTTTCATTAAACGTGATTCCATACTTTTGAGCACTATCAAGAAATTGCTGTAGGTTTCGGTCGTGTGATTCTACACATAAGCAAAAGTGTCAGTGAGTCGTTCGTCTTCGATGATTTTGTCAATCGTACGCTGAAAACAGGCGACTCCATTTGTAACGCCAAACGGAATCCGACGGAATTGATACAGTTTCCCACATGCTTCGAAGACTGTGAACGGCCTTTCCTCTTCTTTTATAGGAATCTGATGGTATGCACTTTTCAGGTCTTAAGTGCTACATACAGTGTACTGGGAAATCTTTTCTGCTATTTCGACAATTCTGGGCATAGAGTAGGCATCTAGTAGAGTGAACCGGTTTATGGTTTGGCTGTAGTCTATAACCATTCTATGTCTGTCATTTGTTGTAACTAGGACTTGTGCACGCCAGGGAGATTTAGATGGTTCAATAATCATCCTTTATCAGTTGTTGAATTTCCTTCTCTATAAACTTCCTATCTGGAATTGAGTATCTGTGAGACCTTGTAGCCACTGGGGTACAGTTTGGTGACAGATTACTAAATAGGCTAGGAGCCTCTACCTTCGCTGGCTGGAGAGTACTCAGGCACAACGATGGTTTCTGACCATCGAAAGGAATAAACAAGTTTTGGTGCAAACTTATAAAGTAAGTCCAAGAATAACGTCAGAGCATAAATTGTCTAGTAGAGAAAGTCTAACTTCCTCGAATCTTTCATTTTTTAGAAGTATGTTAGCGTACATATGTCCTTGAGTGATTCGAAATAGATGGGTGGAAGCCATAAAGATTCTGTTGCCTGAGGAAAATGTCTGCCATTTGTGCTTCTTAGCGATGTGCGTCAAAATATAGCTTTAAAAGCTCCCAGTGTCTACTAGGGCTTTCAATTGCACGTTGTTGATACAAATAGGTATTGTATATTTGTTTAGATTCAAAGGCTGTACAGTAGCGATAGCCGAAACTGTTGAAAATCTAAATTTGCAAACTCTTTGAAAGTGGCCCTTTTTGAAGCACTGATTGCATGTGGCTTCCTTGCAGGGCATTGAGAGCGGGGATGCTTAACCCTGCCGCAAAAGTTTCACTTGCAAGCTAATGCATTTATTGCATGTGTGTGTGAATTGCTTGCACTTTGAGGAATCGTTACATTTGTCAAGGGTGAAGCCGAAGAATTGGTTGGAGTAGTTGCCGCGCAATTAGTTTCCGGCTATGATGATTCATACTGTAATGAGTGCTGATTAGCATGTTCTAGTAAGCGAACCTCCTCGAAGGCGTCCTTTAAACTCAAAACAATCTTTTCAAGTAGACGTTTTCGAATGCTGTTGGACACAAGTCCATTGATAAACGAATTTCTAATAGCCTTTTCTCGGTGTTGTTCAGCAGTCACCGCTTTGAAGTTGCAATCTTTGGATAGCATTCTTAATTTCTGCGTCTATCGTTTGACTTTGCTCTTGTTTGCAAGTAGCTAACCTGTGCCTAACAAACACCTCATTCTTTGGTTTAATGTAGATGCCATTTAGAGTCTGGATTGCTTCATCAAATGTCTCTTTATCAAGTATCATTTGATATACAGCAGGAGAGATATAGTTTATCAGTAGTTTCTTAGTATTAAGATTATCTACTGATACTGCTGATATACATATTTCAAAATTTTCATACCAGCGCTGCCAATGCTCTGCTGCTTGAGGTGCTGTGGGCTCGATGTCAAACTTATCTAAACGAAATATCCTATCCATTTCGAATGTCTTACAACTTCACAGTTTTAGATTCAGTGTATTAAAGTGTTATGAACATAAAGAAAGGAGAGTCGAAAACCATGTCTGTATAGTATGGCTTTAATACACTGAATGACCACACAACACACATCTCGTGAACACATTCCCACGGACGAGTTACAAGCACATGTAAACATAAGAACGATAACCGATACAGAATATAACTTTCATTACAGTAGTCTTTTTTGGTAGTCAGTCAGGATCAAGAATCGTCTCATGATGGTCAATCTGGATCGTCTCATAATGGTTAGTCATGGTCGTCTCATGATTGTCAGTCAGGATCGTCTCATGATGGTCATTCAGGATCGTATTATGATGGTCAGTCAGGATCGTCTCATGATGGTCAGTCAGAATCGTCTCATGATGGTCAGTCAGGATCGTCTCATGATGGTCAGTCAGAACTGTCTTATGATGGTTAGTCAGGATCGTCTCCTGATGGTCAGTCAGGACCATATCATGATTGTCAATCAGGATCATCTCATGATGGCCATTCAGGATCGTCTCATGATGGTCAGTCAGGATCGTCTTATGATGGTCAATCAGGATCGTTTCATGATGGTCAATTAGGGTGATGATGATTCATAAAGTCACGCTTGAGAAGTTGGGTATGCAATGCATGAAGTTGTTACTAAAGTAGAAGCTCTTTTCTATAGTCGTTACTGAAATAGCATCTGGATGTTAACATGTTGACTCAAATCTGTATACGAGTCTTTTCTGTTTAATTCTATTTATCACTTTTTTAATTTAAAATAAAAACAGATTAAAAAAAAGAAACCAAACAAATCAACCCAGTTAGGTGGTATCAATGTAATTACATCACTTAACAATCAAAAGATGTCTGAATATTCTGGGCCTTAAAATATTTCTTTCGAAGTATTCTCCCACGGCTAGATAATGAATACATTTATATAAAATGACTATTATTTCTGGACTCTACCGCAGTTAGCCACTCGTCCAGCCATCACTGACCAAACTCATTCTGGACGAAGATTTGGGAACAAGAGCTCTAGGAGGCTACATAGAGAGGGGAACAAACTCTAACATCGTATTCTCTCTCTCCCTCTCTAATTTCAGCAAATCTTTGAACATTTTCTCCACCAGAAATAAAAAATCTCATTTCGCAGGCGTCAATTAGAGGAAGTCACGTCATGGGGGGGGGGAGGGCATCCAGTGGATGCCAGACTAAATGTGGGACGAGTTGTCTGATGATAACATGGGGGTGTGTGAGAGGATGGAATAGGAGTGTGTGTTAGTATGCGAGTGAACTGGGTTTCGTGTGTGTGTGTATATGTTTGAACTATTTTAACCATTGTGACGTTTATATATCCTTAGTATGGATCTACTTATTACTAGAGCATAGAACAAGACAAAGACTAAGACTGCTTAATTGATCCTTATTGGAAATTTGTTGTGATTACAAGGACAACAGAAACATACACATAAATAGAACAGGCACACATAAAGAGTTAATTCAGCGATTACACACAGATATCTTGGTCCTTTTCATGTTTCATGATCAACGAGTGGCGTTGATATAGTCTAATCGAATAAGGAATGAACGTGGTTTTGTACCGCTCTGTCATTGTCTTATTTGACAGAAGTCGCCCACCTTGAGACGACTTGATATAGCTATATATATGTATAGTCTGAAACCAAATTTTCTAAAGAAATTTCAAGTGCAATTTTGAAAGAAACGTTATTTGAATATTCTACATAATCAGATTACATTAATTTTTATAATCTCTAATTAACATTAATGATTAAGTTAATAGTTGGATACACCATGGATTATCTTTATATTTGATTGTCTACAGGTTGCGATTTCATTGCAGTTATAACAAACCTGAAACTTGTTCAATCACTCAATGACGGTCATTTCGCTTGGTTCATTTAGATCAATGGTTTTCCACAGGTTATGTCCTCAATCCGGCTGTGATGATTCATACTGCAATGAGTGCTGATAAGCATGTTCTAGTAAGCGAGCCTCTTCGAAGGCGTCCTTTAAACTCAAAAGTCTTTTCAAAAGACGTTTTCGAATGCTGTTGGACACTAGTCCATTGATAAACGAATCCCCTGAAGTTGCAATCTTTGGATAGAATTCTTAATTTCTGCATGTAGGCGTCTATAGTTTGACCTTGCTCTTGTTTGCAAGTAGCTAACCTGTGCCTAACAAACACCTCATTCTTTGGTTTAATGTAGATGCCATTTAGAGTCTGGATTGCTTCATCAAATGTCTCTTTATCAAGTATCATTTGATATACAGCAGGAGAGATATAGTTTATCAGTAGTTTCTTAGTATTAAGATTATCTACTGATACTGCTGATATACATATTTCAAAATTTTCATACCAGCGCTGCCAATGCTCTGCTGCTTGAGGTGCTGTGGGCTCGATGTCAAACTTATCTAAACGAAATATCCTATCCATTTCGAATGTCTTACAACTTCACAGTTTTAGATTCAGTGTATTAAAGTGTTATGAACATAAAGAAAGGAGAGTCGAAAACCATGTCTGTATAGTATGGCTTTAATACACTGAATGACCACACAACACACATCTCGTGAACACATTCCCACGGACGAGTTACAAGCACATGTAAACATAAGAACGATAACCGATACAGAATATAACTTTCATTACAGTAGTCTTTTTTGGTAGTCAGTCAGGATCAAGAATCGTCTCATGATGGTCAATCTGGATCGTCTCATAATGGTTAGTCATGGTCGTCTCATGATTGTCAGTCAGGATCGTCTCATGATGGTCATTCAGGATCGTATTATGATGGTCAGTCAGGATCGTCTCATGATGGTCAGTCAGAATCGTCTCATGATGGTCAGTCAGGATCGTCTCATGATGGTCAGTCAGAACTGTCTTATGATGGTTAGTCAGGATCGTCTCCTGATGGTCAGTCAGGACCATATCATGATTGTCAATCAGGATCATCTCATGATGGCCATTCAGGATCGTCTCATGATGGTCAGTCAGGATCGTCTTATGATGGTCAATCAGGATCGTTTCATGATGGTCAATTAGGGTGATGATGATTCATAAAGTCACGCTTGAGAAGTTGGGTATGCAATGCATGAAGTTGTTACTAAAGTAGAAGCTCTTTTCTATAGTCGTTACTGAAATAGCATCTGGATGTTAACATGTTGACTCAAATCTGTATACGAGTCTTTTCTGTTTAATTCTATTTATCACTTTTTTAATTTAAAATAAAAACAGATTAAAAAAAAGAAACCAAACAAATCAACCCAGTTAGGTGGTATCAATGTAATTACATCACTTAACAATCAAAAGATGTCTGAATATTCTGGGCCTTAAAATATTTCTTTCGAAGTATTCTCCCACGGCTAGATAATGAATACATTTATATAAAATGACTATTATTTCTGGACTCTACCGCAGTTAGCCACTCGTCCAGCCATCACTGACCAAACTCATTCTGGACGAAGATTTGGGAACAAGAGCTCTAGGAGGCTACATAGAGAGGGGAACAAACTCTAACATCGTATTCTCTCTCTCCCTCTCTAATTTCAGCAAATCTTTGAACATTTTCTCCACCAGAAATAAAAAATCTCATTTCGCAGGCGTCAATTAGAGGAAGTCACGTCATGGGGGGGGGGGGGAGGGCATCCAGTGGATGCCAGACTAAATGTGGGACGAGTTGTCTGATGATAACATGGGGGTGTGTGAGAGGATGGAATAGGAGTGTGTGTTAGTATGCGAGTGAACTGGGTTTCGTGTGTGTGTGTATATGTTTGAACTATTTTAACCATTGTGACGTTTATATATCCTTAGTATGGATCTACTTATTACTAGAGCATAGAACAAGACAAAGACTAAGACTGCTTAATTGATCCTTATTGGAAATTTGTTGTGATTACAAGGACAACAGAAACATACACATAAATAGAACAGGCACACATAAAGAGTTAATTCAGCGATTACACACAGATATCTTGGTCCTTTTCATGTTTCATGATCAACGAGTGGCGTTGATATAGTCTAATCGAATAAGGAATGAACGTGGTTTTGTACCGCTCTGTCATTGTCTTATTTGACAGAAGTCGCCCACCTTGAGACGACTTGATATAGCTATATATATGTATAGTCTGAAACCAAATTTTCTAAAGAAATTTCAAGTGCAATTTTGAAAGAAACGTTATTTGAATATTCTACATAATCAGATTACATTAATTTTTATAATCTCTAATTAACATTAATGATTAAGTTAATAGTTGGATACACCATGGATTATCTTTATATTTGATTGTCTACAGGTTGCGATTTCATTGCAGTTATAACAAACCTGAAACTTGTTCAATCACTCAATGACGGTCATTTCGCTTGGTTCATTTAGATCAATGGTTTTCCACAGGTTATGTCCTCAATTCTGTCAATCAAAGTCCACAGAGAAATGGGTCATCTCGAGAGAATGGGAAAATAATAGGAAGACAAAAGCCTCTACACCCGGTCTCTCATTTGGTATTAGTGGCGATGGGTGCCGCTCTTGTCACTTCAGCTGACCATTCGCTTAACGAAGACTCGTTATATCAAAGAAATAGCACTCGGCCAACCTCACTCCTTGCAATTCAATTCGACCCGAGGTGTTATGGCAATAATCTGACAGAGAGGTTCTCACGTTGTCCTTCGTTGTGAGTTCAATGTTGTCTCGGCTTAGAACGTCATATAGTACTCTCGAATGGTCAAGTAGTTCGCGAGTTGGTGTGGAATATTCTAGTGTAATGTGGTATAGCTGGTCTGTTTATTCTTTTCACTGGCTAGTAATGTCATACGTTAGAATGGTTATTTTCTAATGTAAGTGCATGACACTTTACCAACGGCAACTGAATACAAAAAAAAAATAATTTAAAAAATTTATTTTGTATTGCTTAAAGCCATGCTCAGTGCGCTCTGGGCTAATCATGTGAGCGAGAGCAAGAATCTCGGAAAAGGTTTCAGTGCTGCCTTTAGGTGATCAGCAAACACACCTTGGGATTCAAACTTGAGCCCTTCCTTTGTAGCCAAACGATTTGTTTATTTAAATTACTTTTGCAGGTCTTTCATGCTCATAGCATGCTAAGTGCGCTTGGTAAAGTCTCTCATGTTGACAACAGTTGTACAAACTTTTGAAGCAGATGGCATTTGTTTATTAGATTACATTGACGTTTCTAAAAATAGATTTGTAACGTCGCGTGCTTTTTTTTTCCAATCTGTGCATTTATATGTCGCTTTCGACAGTGTTGAAATATTTATAATATTATGAAGCATATTTCTATTACATAAATTAATTAAGATTAAAAGTCATTGAATAATCTTTTTTTTTTTACCAATAAATAGTTAGGACTAGTTGGTCGAATTTTCGAGTAAAAATGCTTCTTAGTATAGGTCATTCCAGTGATCTTAAAACATTGACAAAGTTAGTATGTTTTCATTGATTTCGTCTGATGTCTCTCCCTCCTTCATGTCCACTTCCCATAATGCCATTCAAGGCCATCGTATCTTTTTTCTACAACTAATTGAAATGACTTCTAATCAAACAAAGAGTCATCCATTTCAGAGGTCCGTACAAACGTTTACGTAAATGCCTTGCGTTATCACGTTGAGGTCTCTTTACCAACCAATGGTCAGTTTTCTAACCGTTCAACACAATTAGGTTGTATTTTCCCTTCTAATCTTTTGCTTAAATGAATTGATGGGAAATGTGAAACTTAAATTAAAATTGAGCCGTTTCGGTTGACGAAGTAAAAACTTTGGCACTCGGACTCATTAATTTCAGGTACAGTAAATGTGTCTGCACTTTTGAGAAGAAAACGAAGATCTACCAGTTCAAAACTTATATATTTGGTTTGCCTTTGAAACTCTGTTTTATGTCAGTCATTTTCAGAAAGTACCTTCAGCTTATATTATTTGTATTTACTGAGCTATAGAAATAGAAATATCATTACAATTATAAAAATCGAGTGTATCTTTTAAAAAGAAAATTCTGACTAGTGTTTTGGTGTGATCAGTTAGTTATTGTAACTTACGTTAGTTTTACTTCCCCTTGCAAGATTTGTAAATGTTTCCCGTCCAACCATTCCTTTTTTAAGGACGTCATAAATGGATGATTCCGAAATCAGATGTACACACACACACGATCCAGTGAGGACTTAAGTTTTCGATACTCAGCGTTGATCTTTAATGCGGTCAGTTTCAAGCATATAAAGATGAAAGAGAAACTAGCGGACCTTCTTATAAAGACGAAGCTCTCTTCCTGTAGCAGTTCCTGTAGTAGTTTGTGTTCATCTAAGTCTTGAATGAAGACATTTGGAGGATATTGAGAAAGAATAAGGAAAACAAATCGAGAAATGGAATTCGTTTTTTCTTTCACAATGGCACGTTACGTTGAATTTTATGAAACCCAGTTCTCTTCCATTGTATTCCTTCAGCCGACACATAATACATCAGTATATTATAAAACAAAACTTTTTGTTCTTGTTGTTGAACAGAACATTTTAATGTCATAAGCATTTCATTATTGAATATTTAATTAGCATAAGCTCACTAAATAAATATAGATAGAAATAAAGACATTTGTCAATAAGGGCCAGAACGCTTTCTCTCTAACTTCCCGTCGCGCTTTTGTTGGGGAGCATTCCCCCTCCCCTTTAGAACAAAAAATGGTGTTCAATTTTGTTTTTATCTCTCATTGACTTCTGAGGTTTTGTTGTGGTTTTTGTTTTCTTTGTTTTCCTTGTAGACTCATCAGAAGAGGTCGTCAGATCTTCTCACTTGTAACTTTGTTACGGATGTTTCTTTAGAATTGAAGATTATTACTTCCTAGACCAAACCTCCCGCTCGCTTTTAAGACGAGACCCTCGAGACAACAGTTGAAAATATATCTTGCCAACAAGCTGCCAATCATCAGACCATCAAATTTTGATTTTATTGATAAAACTTAGAAGGTCAATAGAATGAAAGAAATAGTACTTAAAGAAAGATAACTGTAGAAGATGTAATGAATCTTTATAACTGACAGAATAACAGTACATGACAAGAGAGACGTATAATACCTTACCAATAGATATATCAGTATACATTTTACAAACAGTATAAACCTTACACACATCATAACTATTATCAACTGTCTAAAATCTTTAAAAAATTTAAATCTTACGGAATGGAATGTTACAGAATAAAGGAATGTAAACAACAACTGAATATACTGTTTAAATATACAAGTAGCAAAGAAGTCGAATTGCTCTTAGCTTATTAATACAGCTAGACTTTACTTCTGTATTGGCTTGGTGGCAGTGTACGTGTGTTCCAGACATGGTCTGAAATAAGCAAGCCACATTCTGGAGATTTTCTCGACATCTCTTTATTACAAACACTCTTTCAAGCGATCTTCTACAAGGCAGCAATCAGAAAGTGAAGCTCCAACGAGCTCTTCGATACAAGACTTCAAGCCTAATGAAATGCTATTGACCTTAGGGCGAATCAAATGAAAGACGTTTGATTGATCATTATTTGTTTCTATGAAAGACTTCTCCAGGAGAAAATGTAATCTCCAATCTGGCATAGGAGGTAAAAAAAAAGAATAAATGGTATTTTAAATTATAGATAGGAATCATGAATGGATGCTGAAAATACTTGATAATAAATAGTTCTAACAAATACATCAATTATAAATATTAACATTAGAAGAAATTTTCAAGGGAGAAAATCGTTTTAATTTAGGACATTTTCTTCACTGAATATTCTCTCTTTGTTGTTATCACCGAAAGAGTGCAACACTTGAGCTTTAATTAACCTAAAAGATTTCCTTGACCTGCACCAGCAACTTTCATCATAACTAGTACATAGTTCTTTGCCAAAGATTGATGGAATACTACATAATGATGTGAATAGGACCTGCATAACTTCACTAAAAGAAACAAAACTCCTAGAAAATGTGTGAATCTAAAGTGGCCAGAAGGACAAGATCAACTAAAGGGAGTGGGAGTGGGGGGGGGGGGTGGAAGTCGAATGTGGACGTCTCGGCTAGAACCAAGCCCTATATACCATCGGCGCAACTTTTTTTTTTTTTCTATATATATATATGTACGTAAAACTGAGAGTGAGTTAGTGTGAATGCTTGGAGTGATGAGCTATCGGCCTAAACGAACTGGTGCAAACGTTGAGATTAGTTTTAGAACGATGCCAGGTCTGTCTTTAGAGGGACACCATTAATTTTGGAGTCAACCCCTATGATGAAAAATATATACGACATGCTCATAACATTAGGAGGACATGTTGTAAAAACAAGGAGGGCATGTTGATAACACAAGGAGGGCATGTTGATAACACAAGGAGGGCATGTTGATAACACAAGGAGGGCATGTTGATAACACAAGGAGGGCATGTTGTAAACACAAGGAGGGCATGTTGATAACACAATGAGGGCATGTTGATAACACAAGGAGGGCATGTTGATAACACAATGAGGGCATGTTGATAACACAATGAGGACATGTTGATAACACAATGAGGACATGTTGATAACACAATGAGGACAACCAGAGAAATTATGGGAAATAGGTAGTAATAAATTTCTCATAATTAACAGTATACAATCAATCTATCTATCTATATATATATCAATCTATTTTAATTCAATTTCAAAGTAGACATGCTTTTGATCCCTGCCCTATATTTCATCATTACAAACACATTTCTGTAATGACAGATTTAAGATAAATAAATAATATTCAAATCATTTCATGTCAAACACGTGTCACTAATAATAGATTTTAATGTGTTCTGAACAAAATTCAAAGTAGAGAGACCAGCGATGCATGGCTAGAATGATAAGACCAGGGCTTTTTTTGTGACGGTACCTTTTTGGAAAAAAAATATTACTTTTCTTGTATTTTAACGTGTATTATTAATTTTTAGTAGCTAAAAGTTAGGCAATCAACTGCTGAGTACCGGCACCTATTTAATACAAAATAAGTTGCGAAATACCTCTTCAATGGTAACTAAACTTTGTATAATCTCTTCATGATGTCATAGAGAACAAAGTCCTTTATAAGGTACGTTTTGTATAATGTGATTTTTTTGTAAAGTAAACATTAGAAATAAACGAACTAAGTAGAAAAAAATTCTTACCAAGAAAAAAAATTATCGAAATTCTAATGAATTGAAACACGCAGAAACTAAGAAACTAACGTACAAAAACAATATCTCAATGAGTTAACTTTTCTGGAGCTGACTTCTTTCAATGAGTTAACTTTGCTGGAGCTGACTTCTTTCAATGAGTTAACGTTTCTGGAGCTGACTTCTTTCAATGAGTTAACTTTTCTGGAGCTAACTTCTTTCAATGAGTTAACTTTTCTGGAGCTTACTTCTTTCAATGAGTTAACGTTTCTGGAGCTGACTTCTTTCAATGAGTTAACTTTTCTGGAGCTGACTTCTTTCAATGAGTTAACTTTTCTGGAGCTGACTTCTTTCAATGAGTAAACTTTTCTGGAGCTGACTTCTTTCAATGAGTTCACGTTTCTGGAGCTGACTTCTTTCAATGAGTTAACTTTTCTGGAGCTGACTTCTTTCAATGAGTTAACTTTTCTGGTGCTGACTTCTTTCAATGAGTTCACGTTTCTGGAGCTGACTTCTTTCAATGAGTTCACGTTTCTGGAGCTGACTTCTTTCAATGAGTTAACGTTTCTGGAGCTGACTTCTTTCAATGAGTTAACGTTTCTGGAGCTGACTTCTTTCAATGAGTTAACTTTTCTGGAGCTGACTTCTTTCAATGAGTTAACTTTTCTGGAGCTGACTTCTTTCAATGAGTTAACTTTTCTGGAGCTGACTTCTTTCAATGAGTTAACTTTTCTGGAGCTGACTTCTTTCAATGAGTTAACTTTTCTGGAGCTGACTTCTTTCAATGAGTTCACGTTTCTGGAGCTGACTTCTTTCAATGAGTTCACGTTTCTGGAGCTGACTTCTTTCGATGAGTTAACTTTTCTGGAGCTGACTTCTTTCGATGAGTTAACGTTTCTGGAGCTGACTTCTTTCAATGAGTTAACATTTCTGGAGCTGACTTCGTTCCATGAGTTAACTTTTCTGGAGCTGACTTCTTTCGATGAGTTAACTTTTCTGGAGCTGACTTCTTTCAATGAGTTAACGTTTCTGGAGCTAACTTCTTTCGATGAGTTAACTTTTCTGGAGCTGACTTCTTTCAATGAGTTAACTTTTCTGGAGCTGACTTCTTTCAATGAGTTAACGTTTCTGGAGCTGACTTCTTTCAATGAATTCACTTTTCTGGAGCTTACTTCTTTCAATGAGTTCACTTTTCTGGAGCTGACTTCTTTCAATGAGTTCACTTTGCTGGAGCTGACTTCTTTCAATGAGTTCACGTTTCTGGAGCTGACTTCTTTCAATGAGTTCACGTTTCTGGAGCTGACTTCTTTCAATGAGTTAACTTTTCTGGAGCTAACTTCTTTCAATGAGTTAACGTTTCTGGAGCTGACTTCTTTCAATGAGTTAACTTTTCTGGAGCTGACTTCTTTCAATGAGTTAACTTTTCTGGAGCTGACTTCTTTCAATGAGTTCACGTTTCTGGAGCTGACTTCTTTCAATGAGTTCACGTTTCTGGAGCTGACTTCTTTAAATGAGTTAACTTTTCTGGAGCTGACTTCTTTCAATGAGTTCACGTTTCTGGAGCTGACTTCTTTCAATGACTTCTTTCATCAGCTGCGTGTAGAGCGGGGAACTGCTGTGTGGGCGACATCTTTCCGACTACAATTAATGCACAGGCATTCATCTCATTTCTATGTGAGATGATCCAATGTCGTTTCGCGACTGACTGAGGCCATAGAATACAATTATGTTATCACTTGCACAGTGCTCTCCGGTTAACTTCCTTGGGAATGGGGTATCAATTAGAAGGCTTCTGTGATATCACATCTCAGCCGAATCCCTTCAGTTAGATGGCCAAGCGGTTTACGCCATTAGACCAGACGTCTCATGTGAATACATGAAATAAAAAGTGAATCCAAAGCCTAGTGGCAGATGTTATTATTTTAAAAAATGCATTAATGTATATAATTCTGTCTGGACTTGATGTGATGAAACATTACAATAAGTCTTCATCCTTCAATGCATTTAATCTTTAGGAGACTCCAGTTTCGAAATTTAACATTCAGTTCCATTAATACTGCAAACTTTTCAAGTAAAACCAAGTTAAAGACATTGGATCTTTAAACTATTTTAAGAAACAATCGAAATCAGGTATTCTTCTTTTATAGTTTGTATCACAGACTTTTTCATTTCAGACAAAAACAAATTAGATTATATCACATTTTTTTAAAGGACAATACCTCCTTTACACAACTTATAGTCAGATTGTTTTCACTCCAGAACTAAATAAAGTTAGATCTTTAAGTATTTCAAATTTCACGTAAATATCTTTAGTGGTTCAAAAGATTTATTAATTTTAGTTTATGCATTTTCGGAACACGACTTTTTTTTAGAAAAACTGATTTTAGATAAAATATTGTTTGTAAAACTAAGTTAAATAACTATATTTGAATATATAACACTTGCAAGTTAAAGAACAACATGTACAGTAATGCTATTTAAAATTTCACATCTTCAAAACCAACTAGTTCTTGAGTTATACAAATGTTTCAGAAGACCATATTATTAAAAACAGAAACGAGAAAAAAAAAAGCAAAAATTAAAAACTTACATAATAGATTTAACAAATCTCTAGAGGAATATGAAACACCTTCAGCTCCGATCAATTCTTTACGTGCCTTAGTCTCCTTACTTAATAACAGTCTTCTTTTTACAATTTGTTGGTTTTTATAAGCTGAAATTTTTCATGCGTTTCTTGAACCTCAATAATCCAAGTCGCTGGCTGCTTTTACTTACCTGGCAGTTGAACAAACTTTTTATTTCACTACCAAAAGAAAAGCCAAAATTGAATTGTCCTACTGCAGCTAAAACAGAAAAGTTAACTTTTTTTAGTGAAGAAAATCTTGATTTGCTGCAAGTATTCCAAATACATGAATGAAAAGACTCGCATTTGAGTTGAGCCAAGCAAACATCGCTGTAGAAGTTGAGGCTCTGACAATCTTTTGTGTTCTGCTAGTAAGTCGTAATTGAGAGGCGTATGTATATGGAGACTGTGTTTACCAGGCTTTACATTTTTTACCTCACAATCTTATAAAAACACAAAGAATCTGCACCTGAAGGACACAGATAATGCATCGGCCTCTTATCGGTGGAAAAATTCTGACACATGCTCGCAAGTATAGCATTTCTCATTTGCGTAGCATCATTGTGTTTTCGTATCGCTCTGGTGTAATACTTGGAAAGGTTTTTGATTGTTTGTTGTGTAAGTTTTCCTACACCATTACCTCCAAGAGATGTAACCAAATTACGGAGTACTGTGCTCATCCTTTTCCCCACATTGTTGACACAATCTTCTTTTGTTATAGGTACATCTCCATATCGTTTTATGTCACAAACGTTATTAAAGGCTTTAGAATCACCTCACCTCTAATAATATTGTGGTGTAGCGCAATTAGAACTTCTCAATGGATCTCCTCCATAAAATCTCGGCCGCATGTGTTTCCATCATTCTAGACGATCCCGAAAAATATAAAACAAAAAGTTGATCGAAGGATCGAAAGATTAAATAATTTTAAAAAATACTTTTCAGTATAAAAATAAACCTAGATTTTAAAAATTGTAAAAGGTTTTAAAACAAGAGAAAAATATCTCACCTTCATAGTTGATATCACAATCAGGTTTGTGGGATTTAAACCGTTCTTCGTAGAGTGCAGAACAGGGGCGGACTGGGTGTCAAAACCAGCCCGGGCATTTCTATGTAATCCGGCCACCAACATGCTATATATGATGGACTTTGAATTATAAATCTCCAAAAAATCATATTATGATGCTAAGTTTGAGAATGTGACGAAAGCTGGGTTGACATAACAAAATGCATGTCTACAAGTAGGCAGACTGCAGGGTTAGTTAGTGTATTTCATAATGTTTTAAAACTATTTGGTATTACTAAATGATTATATTCGATTTTATATTACTTGAAAAAATTCATGCTATTATATAAGCCAATAATAACTTAACCATGTACTTGATATTCACATACAAGGCTCGTTAAGAACCCCCCATCAACAAACTATTCGACTGTGTCCAAATGGATTACTCGGAGAACGTCTTTAGCAACAGCCGTCACCCTGAACATTGTCTGCCTTTTGTCATGATGTTTCTCAGCCGTCACCCTGAACATTGTCTGCCCTTTGTCTTGATGTTTCTCAGCCGTCACCCTGAACATTGTCTGCCTTTTGTCATGATGCTTCTCAGCCGTCACCCTGAACATTGTCTGCCTTTTGTCATGATGTTTCTCAGCCGCCACCTTGAACATTGTCTGCCTTTTGTCATGATGTTTCTCAGCCGTCACCCTGAACATTGTCTGCCTTTTGTCATGATGTTTCTCAGCCGTCACCCTGAACATTGTCTGCCTTTTGTCATGATGTTTCTCAGCCACTTCTTTACACATCTTTAATACGCAGTGACTTCGTTCACAAGCTCCTTGCGTACAAAAAAGCATAATTACAAGATACACCCCTGTCAATAAATTGTACATCTTTAAAACTATGCATCTTAACAGCAACAATAGCATCATCTGCACTTTCTCCTCAAGATAATAATAATAACTTAAACATACCAATTCGTACGTTACTGGACATTCCAACTATAAGACTGGGAGCATCGTGATTGGTCCCTTTATGGACCCATCCGAATATATTCACACCAACGTGAACTTTATATTTTTAAAAGAAGTAAATGCCTTATGTTGCTTGTTATTCGCTTGTTGTGTAGGCCACCATGATGGATGAAGCCTATAAAAAACACTGTATACATATGCAGGCTATTAAATTATATCGTAAATTGCATTCCATAGGTAGCCCGAGTACACTGTAGAGTATGTCCATCATGACGCTCTGAGTGCTACTTTTATAAGAGAATATTATAGAATCTTTTTACAATTTAATTCGAGTCTTGGTGGCATTCACGTAGCCCTTTTCATTTCACTGGCATTTGCCCGATTGCCCATATAGCCAGTCCGCCCCTGGTGCAGGGGATTGTGCTTTTAGTACCAGTTGTGCTTCAAGTTTGGCAAAAGGTTGACAGCACTTAAAAATCAATGACATAGCCTGTCAATACATCTAGGACACAGCTAACACCTATCATTGATTTGTGCCCTCTGGTCATCCAAGTACCATCAAATGAAACGGCAATGTCCAAAATGTCATCGTCACTTAGAGTGGAATTACTATTTTTTGCTCCTTTCTTACAAGATGAATAGTTTTACTATGCAAAGCCTGACGAACTTCTTCAGCATTCTTATAAATGGACTTAGTTCTGTTCTAGAAATGTTTCGCTGATAGACCCGGTAGGTATAAATGTTCACAAAATTGTTGAAAGTTAATGGTCCTAGTCCACATAACGAGGCGGCAACAACTGCAGAAATTTTTTATCATTGAGTGAGCGTTCAGATGTAAAAACATCATTCACCACAGTGCCACAATTATCACAGTAAAGTTTACGTTTTAATATAAGTCCCAAACGACTGTTGTCATCTGATTTGAATATTAGACCATCAGCATTACAATAAGGACACAGAAGAGGTGAAAGCAATTTTTCAATTTGACTAATGTCAATGATTGTTCTATATGCTTGTTTATCTGACTGGTCATTAAATAGAGAGCTAGAGCTTCCAATGTCCTTAGCAGGAATATCAACAGGTTTTTTTTTGGAACTTGTTTGCAAAACACTGACGAGTTAGCTGGAGTTGAAGGAGCTGGTGTTACTTTGTCTAGATCTAGTTCATGATCTTTTCGACATAGGCCTACAGTGTTCTTCATCTTGGCAATCTTGCGAGCCTCTAGAAGTTGTGCACTTCTTTTTATTTAATCTTCCCATGCCCATGGCTAGCACTAGAGCTAGAATCTAGTCTAGATGTGTTGTATGATAATTTATGAATAAGACTTAGATCTAGTCAAGATCAAATAAGAATGAGCTTGAAGACAATCACTGAATCAATCACAACCGTAGAAGTCTAAACTCTAGAAGTAGACTCTAGAATATAATCAATATAGATCTAGACTCTATATTCTATATCTAGTCTAGGTCTATCTAGATAAATCTACACTAGAATATCCAGGAAGACTAGTCTGACTAGTTCTAGAATTACTTTAACTATTATAACTATTAGATCTACAACTCAGTCAACTATAAAATGTTGATAATTCTACCTACAAGATGTAAGAAAAGCAAGCACAGAACATATAAAACGTTTATTTTAAAATACTAAAACTGTTTAGAAAGTAAATGTTAATTTTTCTCATACGATCATTTCAACACGCTGTAGGGCAGTTCAACCATTTCTTTTTATTAAGCTGAGGTACACTAAGTCGCTAGGGGAATCCTAGGAATAGACTAATCAGAACGCAGCATTTATAAACGGGGCTATATTTACACCAAAACTCATCAAAAAGAGTACGCACGTTTCTAAATTTAGCGAAAATGTGCTAATAAAAGATTAGGAAGTGATGCCATATTGATGATGGTCGCTGTGTTGATACAAGTAGATGTTGTAGGCGAGTCTGTTAATACAACCAACAACAGAATAAACAAGGAATATACTTAATAACTAAGGCTGATAACTTCAACACTTTCATCCACTAAAAAGGGACTCCTATGGCTACGCTCATATAATTTTGAGTGTGTAATTTGCTGAGGAGGTATTTTTTTTTAGCTTCAAACTCCGATGAAGGGGGGTTTAAACTCAAAACCCTTTGGCTACGCTCATAGAATCTGGTGACTGATGTATGGATAGTCTTTTATTGAAGAGGGGAATTTATCATAAATTTCGGAGAGGGTTTTAAAATCAACAGCCCCCCCCCTTAACTCTTGGAATTTGGAAATTGTTTACATTTTGTTTTATAGAAGAGGGGGGAATTTAACTACAAACCCCCCCCCCCTGGTAAGGGGTTTTAAACTCAAATGCCTGTATTTGGTTTTCGTAAAAAAATGTGTAGACTTATTTGTAATGCCCCAGCTGCACTAAAGGTTCATATTTCTGTTTATAGTCCTGTTTTACTTGAAGCCATATGTGTTGAAGTTTATAATGCAAACATTAACTCAACAAAATTATGTGTACGTTTATTACATAATTTTGTTAAATGTTCGTCTAGATCTAAATAAAACGTGAATAATAAAAGTACTGTAATGTAATGTAAAAGTACTTTTCACTTTCAAGTACCTATATAAACATAAGTCTACAAATCGTACTAACCGTAAAAGTACGTTTCACTTTCAAGTACCTATATAAACATAAGTCTACAAATCGTAATAACTGATAGGGAACAAAGTGATCCCAAAATATTGGGCACTGTGTTTATGCCAAGTTGACATTTAATCAATCACCTACTGACCAGATTGTCTGGACTTTTGTTTCTAATTTTCCCACGGAGACATTCGGCCAGGGCTGAGACATTCGTACCTCAGTTTGGACGTGGTTCATACACCTGACAGATTTCAATTTCTCAATTTTATTAAACTTCTGGGGGAAAATGTGTCTGGAGAGTTCCAATGAGAGCCACTTGAGCACATGGACAGAAGTATTTTTAAATGTGAAGACATATGTAAGAAAAAAAAAGTTCTGTTAGTGCACGCACTTCACTGACAAATAGTATTACACTTCAAAGTACTTCAGACTACATTATGTCATAGAAGCGAAAGATGAGACAGGTGGTTAAGTGGCGAAGTAAAAAATAATTAACAAACTTCTAGTTCAATTCCTAGAGAGGTCAACTTTATTTTTTGCGAACATAATTTTGAACAAGTTTGAGGGGAAAATAAAATGTCCTAGTGAAAAGTTGTGTTTAATGTGCTAGGTAGCTACGAATATGAGTTGAATGTCATCGATAGCACAGCTTCAATAGTTACATCAATGCCAAACTAAAATAGGGTATTGTTACAATAATAACTATGCCACTCTATTCCTACTGATTTTGAAAAAAACAACTGATTGCTAAATCTAAAAAAAAAAAATGCTCTGCACCTTTTGATACATAAAACAATATAAATTAATGTAAAAACAATGACAACATTAAACTGAGCTGCTTAATTGAAACTAATTCAATTTGAAATATGAGACATTTCTTAAGACGTTTCAATATCGCTGTAGTTTCAAGCAAATCGCTTTTATTGATTGACAACGTCGAAAATGGAAAAAAAAAAGACTAACAGTGGTCAAAACCAATGAAAAATAAGTTACAGGAAGACGAAATTAATGGCCAAAAAGAAATACCTCACAGTTATACATTCACTTACACTTGAGCGCATGAAAAAGTCAACACTAAGTATGGCCACACATCTGAACAAGCGTAGATTCAAGTTACTAAAGGAGTAAAGGCCTATATATGATATGATCTCTGCATTTAAAGATTGACACTGTATAAATATTTTATAGATATTTTATATACATATAATTTATAGAAACTTTAAAAGTTATTATTTTGTTAAAATCTATCTAAAATAGAAAAAGGATGCACCTGATACCGACACAAGGGGAAGCACGTGACGTATACAAATAAAGATTACTTGGCATTTCCTGTACCCTTGTGTGGCCAGAGTCATATGTAATTGATTGCCTGGTTGAATTTATCGATTAAATATTTTGGTTTTCAGAGAAAAAATATATCCCCGTTAGGACTACAGCTGTTATCTGTAGTTTTTACTTAACATGCTGTAAGCTGAGCGTAAGCCACACGTGAAATGGCACGAATTAGCAGGTCAATGAATAGATTACCTAACGTGAACCCACAAAATTAAATACACTTAATAAAGAGATGACTAGAGCGGCCATTCCATTAAGTTGAAGCCCAGCGTACGCCAGACATGACAACCATCTTCAAATGCCACTTGCCCTCATGACCTGGGTCAGTCTGGCTGGAGAGAACTGAGTACACTTCGTTCAATAGTGATCCCTTTCGATGACCCAAGGATGTCAAGTGGAAACTAAAAACCGTTTGCTTGTCCTGATGTTCACGAATTGAAATTTGGACATAGCTGCTAATTATTCTATTTTTTTAAAGCTCAATTTGTTTCTTTTTTTTTTCTGTATTTAAAATGTAAGGTCTGAAATCTTAATTGTTGATATAGTATTTTTGACAATGTTACAAAACTGTCACAACAATTGAGATTCTAATTCTTGTGCATCCGCACCAGTGAACTAGATACTCATGTAGGACGACGTGCTCGTCAGACGTCTTCATCCCATTGATTTGTTGTCTTTGGATAGTGTACAAACAATGTTCATGTCATCATTACAACAGAATAAAAAAGGAGATGAAATCTAAAAAAAATAATTTAAAAAATAACATTAAATATTTAGCAAGGAAACTAAACACCAGAGTATGTTACAAATATACCGTAAACTTAAAAGGTTTGTTCTGTTAGAAATGAATGGCGAAACTAAATTGGGGAGCAGGTTTATAACAAAGATGTAGAAGATAAAAAGATGTCAAAATTAATCATGGAATATTGTCTTTCTCTGACCAATACTTAGTATTTGGTTTATAGTTCTGAAAGAAAGTTAACACCATTATAATTTTACAAAAGCATGAACATGGAATAGTGTCTTTTGGAGATGAATGCCTGTGGTCGGAACGATGTCGCTCACACAACAGTTTCCCCTCTCTCCACACAGCTGATCTATCCAAAGGTATATACATATATGTATATGGAACTCTGACTAATGCTTAGTATTTGGTTTATAGTTTTTATAGAAAATTATCACCATTATATTTATACAAAAATCGCTAACCCGGTTTTATTTAAAATTGTTATGAATATTGAAATTTGACAGGAAAACAAAGCCCCACAAATTCCAAACGAGATAACAGACCTGTTGGGTAATGCAGTTCTGGCAAATATACCGAGGTCCAATCCGCACAATGTTTCTGAGAGCACTCAAGACATACTAAAAGTTGATTAAATTAGCATATTTAAAAAAAAACTGGTTTGAGATCTACGATGACGAAATACCCTAAAAATAGCAATTAGAGAGTCATTTCTGGGCTTTCGTTTTTGTGAGAACAAGACGTCTGCAGAATTAGCTGAACAAATGCTCCAAGTAATGAATAATCCCCATTTATTCTTAAATAAATTGCGAGGCTAAAGCTATATGATGGTACATCCAATAAAAGTGGATATTAAGAGAACAATGGTCTTCGAGTATTGCTTCACCAAAAAAAGCCGCTTGCGCATTATGTTCACTGTGCTAACCACGACTTAAACTTGGTCTTAAATGATTCCGTCTGCTGTTTTTAAGACGTTGCAGATTTCTAAAACTTGGTTTGTGTTTTTTACTCATACCACTCAAGATGAGCGAGTTTTGAATAAAAAAAGAAGAGCATAGCTTATAGTCAACTCAAAAACCTTTGCCCACAAGGTTGTCATCAAGGAATGATTCAGATATTTTGATGTACTAAAGCTGTTAGTACAAATTACTTTGTGTTTCTCAACGGAAAAAGAAGGCCTGGGAGCTGCAGCACTAAGAGAGATATAAGAATAGCTTATTGTCGAGTACAAAATTGTAAGAGCGTTGAAAACGTTGAAAATGATCAGCAAGCTCTACGTATTGCAGAAAGTGAATGCAATGTCTCAGCCAGTTCTACATAAAGCAGAAAGTGATTGCAATGTCTCAGCAAGCTCTACATAAAGCAGAAAATGATTGCAATGTCTCAGCCAGCTCTACGTAAAGCAGAAAGTGATTGCAATGTCTCATCAAGCTCTACGTAAAGCAGAAAGTTATTGCAATGTCTCAGCCAGCTCTACGTACAGCAGAAAGTGATTGCAATGTCTCAGCCAGCTCTAACGTAAAGCAGAAAGTGATTGCAATGTCTCAGCCAGCTCTAACGTAAAGCAGAAAGTGATTGCAATGTCTCAGCAAGCTCTACGTAAAGCAGAAAGTGATTGCAATGTCTCAGCCAGCTCTAACGTAAAGCAGAAGGTGATTGCAATGTCTAGGCCAGCTCTAACGTAAAGCAGAAAGTGATTGCAATGTCTCAGCAAGCTCTACGTAAAGCAGAAAGTGATTGCAATGTCTCAGCCAGCTCTAACGTAAAGCAGAAAGTGATTGCAATGTCTCAGCCAGCTCTAACGTAAAGCAGAAAGTGATTGCAATGTCTCAGCAAGCTCTACGTAAAGCAGAAAGTGATTGCAATGTCTCAGCAAGCTCTACGTAAAGCAGAAAGTGATTGCAATGTCTCAGCAAGCTCTACGTAAAGCAGAAAGTGATTGCAATGTCTCAGCAAGCTCTACGTAAAGCAGAAAGTGATTGCAATGTCTCAGCCAGCTCTACGTAAAGCAGAAAGTGATTGCAATGTCTCAGCCAGCTCTACGTAAAGCAGAAAGTGATTGCAATGTCTCAGCCAGCTCTACGTAAAGCAGAAAGTGATTGCTATGTCTCAGCCAGCTCTACGTAAAGCAGAAAGTGATTGCAATGTCTCAGCCAGCTCTAACGTAAAGCAGAAAGTGATTGCAATGTCTCAGCCAGCTCTAACGTAAAGCAGAAAGTGATTGCAATGTCTCCTGGTTACCATCCCCATACATTCAGAGGACTCAATTGTTCTGTCACACTATACATTCGTCTTAATCGGGGGAGGGGGGCCCACCAAGATACTCTTGAACCCGGGCCCACGGATACCCTGCTACGCCACTGAGTGGCGCCCGCGTGGAAACGATCGTAAGACGAAAGGACTAGGCCAACTGGGTAGTAGAACAAGACTCACAACAAGTCTGGACATATTTTAGACGTATAGGGAAAAAAAAAGATTAAGATTGATTGTTTCATATCTTTTCTATTTTTGTAAACATTTAGATAGCAAGTGAACAAAAATATCAAAGAGACAGAAAATTAATTAAAGACAGAACTTCATTTTTTCTCTTCAGAATCAGAATATTAGATAGAATAAGATATTTGGCTTGTCGCTTTGAGAGGTTGAGATATTAAAAGAATATAAATTATATATATATATTTTTTTAAATGTCATAATTAATTGCTTTCAAAGGAAAAATAAACAACATATTTTCCTAATAATTGATTGAAAGTGTGCGTGTATCTTTGTGTCTGCGTGTATATGTGTGTGTGTGTATGATCTTGATGCTACATCTCGTAAGTCCTTTTTACTACAGTTAGGGAATCCCTCTGGTGGTTTGAAATATGATACATTCAACCAATGATAAATATATACGAAGAGACAGACACTTGATCATAAACATGTACTGGGTGACCGGTCATTTCATCCCAGGTCATTTCATCCTTGGTCTCTTCATCTCCAGCCACTTCATCCCCGGTCATTTCATCCCAAATTTGATATTTTTTTCTTAGTCTTTGTGTAATTGTGCTGTTAAGATTTTGCCTTTAATTCTTCATTTCATCTAATATATAAATGTGCTTATTTAGAATACTTTTTGATATTTTGGACATGTTATTATGGTGTATATAGTGTTCCCCTCTACTGTCTTAACACTTGTTGAGAAATGAAAGAATATACTTCAATAAGTAGATATATTGTAATGCGGAATTTGTATTTAGTTGTATTGTTTCTGTTTGATGTAGGGATGTCAATATTATCCTGGGCATATTGCGTGATGTAATGATCAAAGGCCAAGGTGTGGTGGAAGTAGGGAAAATCTTTTGAGAGATAGAAGTACGATATCAATAATTATGATCATGCCGCTCTGCGCTCATAAGTTATCATCCCAGTCCAAGGTGTGGTGGAAGTAGTGGAAATCTTTTGAGCGATGAGAACGATTAGAATACTTATGATCTTGTCGTTAATAACTTATCTCCTGAAGGCCATCTTTCACTTTGTGAATTGTTCTTAAATATGAGACTGTTATTTCAGACCCTGATATAACGTTTTATTTTTTCTAATTAACGCTGACTTCAAGAATACGCAACACTGGCCAAGACATGACAAATGATGGACAGCAATACGAATCAAAGAATCATCTGTACCTACTTACAAAAGCCAATCTTCTTGATTTTAATTGACACGTAAAACAATGTTTACATTAGCTCTGTCTTTACGTATAGATGTTTTTTTTTAAAATTATTTTTAATTACATTATATTGTATTCTTATTTATTAATGTTAATTCTCTTTGTCATGTAAATAAAAATAAATTTATGAAAAAATTGTTACTTCTCATACTTTTTACAATTATTTTTTGATGGATTAGTGGATGAAATGACCAGGGGATGAAGTGACCAGGGATGAAGTGACCGGGGGATGAAGTGACCAGGGATGAAGTGACCGGGGGATGAAGTGACCAGGGATGAAGTGACCGGGGGATGAAGTGACCAGGGATGAAGTGACCTGGGATGAAGTGACTGGGAACCTTGTAATGTATGCTCTGTTTCTTGAACTTTCTTCACGAATTGTTTTTAGAGCTGACACGAGTAAGATGCGGGTCCAGCAGCGTAAATTGCTTCGAGGCGCTTGAACTCGTGCCCTCGGAAGTTGTATGCTAAGCAATGTAGATGATTGTGATAACGATATTCTTCTTTAAAATATTTATTATGCACCTAACATCATAAGACTTACTTAGACTTAGACTTAGGTCCTAGCGCCGTTCGGCGCGTTGGGCGCAAGCTGTCTCCACAAAGATCTGTCACTGGCAATGTCTGAAGCCTCTTCCCATCAGGTGTCCACTATTCATAAGAACTAACATAAACATTTTTTTATTTTTAAATTTCCTCCTTTACGAGTTTGTTTGTAAAAGTTCAAAACAACTCAGAAATTGATCGATTACAAACATTACTCCCCCCCCCCCCACACCTTTTTAAAATAATCGTGGTTGCGCTCGTGTATAAACTACTAAAAGTATACAAATGTTTAGGTTGGTGTTACATAACCAGACTTGTCAAAAACATAAAGAGTCTAGTCTTATATAAAATACTGGATCTTCTTATCTTCTTATCTTATATAATACAGACGTTACTTCAAAAAAGAAGATGATTACGTCCTACGCGTCATGCATTTAGTCATGCATATTAACCAATGACTTAAATTCTGCCAAGTCACTGGTTTTCCTGGCTAGCTCAGGCAACCCATTCCATGATCTAGAAAGATATAGTATTGGTATTGTGCATTAATAAATTGCATAAATATTATATGCATGAAAAAGATTCTATATTTGACGATGTGAGAAATGTTCCTGAATGTCTTACACTTGACTGAATACATGCAGGAATCCCCACTGACGTATGTTCAAATTCGAAAAACATAAGAAAAATTTTATGTAAAGATGATTATATTTTGAGCCGTTTTCGAGATCCACGTCAAAGCATTGTCTGCAAATGAAGAGTTTGCAAGCTTATCTTTTCATTATTTCTAATATATTTAAAAATTGTCTCCTAAATAAATGAAAATTAATAATACGAGAGCATTAATTTTAATTTTGCACACGAATCTCATTACCTCATTAATGATATATATATATATTACGCGTATATACAAATCTAATGGGTTGGATTTAGATCTAAGTGAAACTTGGCGAATGTTTTCATGTCATTTTTTTTTTATTTTGCCACAAAAATGAAATCTAAGTGTGAAAATGGGTTTACCCGTTCAGCCAAGATATTCATAACTAATAATAAATACTGTGAAAGCAAATTTAACCGATTTGTTATTTAAAAAATCGTCTTTTAATATAGATATATTTAGGTATTTCTTTTTTATTTTAAGGGCCTTCCGGTTGTGGGTGGGACATTCAACATACACTACGGTCTCTGCCATGATCTAAGGAATATTTATGCCAAGTTTTATCGGAATTGATCAAACGGTTATTATATGCCTTATTTTCTGCTTTATATATTAGATATAGATAGATAGATACATAGATAGATAGATAGATAGATAGATGACCGATAGATAGATAGATAGATAGATAGATAGATAGATAGATAGATAGATAGATAGATAGATAGATAGATAGATAGATAGATAGATAGATAGATAGATAGATAGATAGATAGGTGCAATCTAATCCATGGTCCTAATTTCGCTTTGCGAACGCCACACAAATCATTTTCAAGAACCGGGCCTTTTTGGTGGTGTGCCCATCAATAGTTATCTTCTCTTGATGTTAATCTGAATACTTCTATGCATGAGTAGTCTTGATTCCGGAAGTGAAACCTTAGGATAATCGAAAACGATAACAACACGGAAATTCCCAATCTGTAATTACATGTTCACTTTCATTTTGTTGATTTCATTAGGAGAGTGTCCTCCATGACATTGAAACAGAAAAAAACAACCTATGTTGAATGACAACCAATGATAATTAATTTATATTACAAATGTATTAGCCATAGGCGTAGCCAGGATTTTTTTTTTTTGGGCCCCCCCGCTCCTCTGTCTTGCAAAAATATATTCATATGTATGTATGTGTATGTGTGTGTGTACATAATCTTTATTACATTCTGACCTTCATTCTTTCGGAAGACGTTTATTGTGCCCTAGAATTTCTTCCTGTAGTAAGTGGAAAATTTTAGACTCCCTGCCGTTGCCAGCAAGGGGGTCTGGGGGAGCGCTAGGAGCTCCCCCTCCGCCCCGCCGCCAAGCACTATTTCTGGTATTGAATGCCAACAAAATGCATATTCTGAGGTATATACAGTGCATTTTCCTGCTATTAAAAAGTTTTATTTAAAAAATCTAATGTGCTATTCTTACTGACTTAGACCTTCCCGCGCCGTTCGGCGCTTTTGCCGTCAAGCTGTTTCCACAAAAATCTGTCACTGATAATGTCTGAAGCCTCTTCCCACCTGCTCTGAGGACCTCCATGAAAGTGTGGCACCAAGTTGTACTAGGATGTCATCGCAACTCTTATTATGCGTAATTCATTTTGTCTGAGAAAATGTCCCGCAAATCTCATGCGTCGCTCTGTCACAATCTTACTAAGGGGTCGACTCCCAGTTCGGCATATGATTTCTTTGATTTAGATTCGATCTCTATAACAGACTCCTAAAATCTGTCTTAGCCATCTTTGTTGAGCCACATTTAGTGTTATTTAATTTAGCAGAAGACTATTCACTGCACTTTATTTGGAAATTCCAGCACTGGTAGAAATGTGTAACCTCTCTTGAATACGCTCTTGGTGACTCAAGTTTGCTTTAGATTTTATATCGAAAAGGGCTGTTTTATCGTCAAAATCATCTGTTGGGGGTTTTAAACTAAAAAATCTCTGGAATTTTGTTTTTGTTTAATTCAAAACCCCATTTAGCTACGGTCATAGAATTTGGTAACTGTAGTTTGCATTAGAGTAATATTAAAGATAAAAGGTATTCCCCCTCAAAATGCTCTATTAGGGGATTTTAAACTCAAAACCACCTGGAGGGGTTTTAAACTTTAAAAAAAGCCATCTGTAGGAGAGATGTTTAAACTCAAATAATTTTAGTGTGTAATTTGCTTTTTTTTTATATTGAAGAGGTCTTTTTTTTAAAGCATCAAGCCCCTCTGAAAGGGGGTTTAAACTCAAAACTCCTTTTGGCACGATCATAGCATTTTGAGTGCGTAATTTGCTTTTTTTTTTACATTGAAGATGTATATTTTTTAGCTTTAAACCCCGCTGGCGGGGGGTTTAAACTCAAAACCCTTTTGGCTACGCTCATAGATTTTTGAGTGTATAATTGGCTTTGTTTTTAATATTAAAGGTATTAGGCTACGATTTTAGAGTGTGTAATTTCCTTTTTTTTATATATTGAAAAGGTATTTTTTAGCTTCAAAGACCACTGGAGGGGAGTTTAAACTCAAAACCCCATTAGACTACACTCATAGAATTTTGAGTGTATAATTTGCTATGTTTTTAATATTAAAGAGGTATTTTTTACCTTCCAACCCCGCGTAAGGGGGGTTTAAACTCAAAACCACCTGGAGGGGTTTTAAACTTTAAAAAAAGCCATCTGTAGGAGAGATGTTTAAACTCAAATAATTTTAGTGTGTAATTTGCTTTTTTTTTATATTGAAGAGGTCTTTTTTTAAAGCATCAAGCCCCTCTGAAAGGGGGTTTAAACTCAAAACTCCTTTTGGCACGATCATAGCATTTTGAGTGCGTAATTTGCTTTTTTTTTTACATTGAAGATGTATATTTTTTAGCTTTAAACCCCGCTGGCGGGGGGTTTAAACTCAAAACCCTTTTGGCTACGCTCATAGATTTTTGAGTGTATAATTGGCTTTGTTTTTAATATTAAAGGTATTAGGCTACGATTTTAGAGTGTGTAATTTCCTTTTTTTTATATATTGAAAAGGTATTTTTTAGCTTCAAAGACCACTGGAGGGGAGTTTAAACTCAAAACCCCATTAGACTACACTCATAGAATTTTGAGTGTATAATTTGCTATGTTTTTAATATTAAAGAGGTATTTTTTACCTTCCAACCCCGCGTAAGGGGGGTTTAAACTCAAAACCACCTGGAGGGGTTTTAAACTTTAAAAAAAGCCATCTGTAGGAGAGATGTTTAAACTCAAATAATTTTAGTGTGTAATTTGCTTTTTTTTTATATTGAAGAGGTCTTTTTTTAAAGCATCAAGCCCCTCTGAAAGGGGGTTTAAACTCAAAACTCCTTTTGGCACGATCATAGCATTTTGAGTGCGTAATTTGCTTTTTTTTTTACATTGAAGATGTATATTTTTTAGCTTTAAACCCCGCTGGCGGGGGGTTTAAACTCAACAACCTTTTGGCTACGCTCATAGATTTTTGAGTGTATAATTTGCTTTGTTTTTAATATTAAAGGTATTAGGCTACGATTTTAGAGTGTGTAATTTCCTTTTTTTTATATATTGAAAAGGTATTTTTTAGCTTCAAAAACCACTGGAGGGGAGTTTAAACTCAAAACCCCATTAGACTACACTCATAGAATTTTGAGTGTATAATTTGCTATGTTTTTAATATTAAAGAGGTATTTTTTACCTTCCAACCCCGCGTAAGGGGGGTTTAAACTCGAAACTGAGTCAAAACCCATTTAGCTATGCTCATAACATTTTGAGTGCGTATTAGCTTCTTTTTTAATATTGAACAGGTATTTTTTTAGCTTCAAACCCTACTGAAGAGAAGGGGGGGGGGGAGTTTAAACTCAAAACCCCTTCAAAATTTTGAGTGTGTAATTTGCTTTTTTATATTGAATAGGGCGTTGATCGTAAATTTTGGAGGGGTTTTAAAATCAAAATCTTCTTTAACTGTGCTTTTGGAATTTGGGGATTATCGTTTGCTTTTTTTTTTTTTTTGGTTTTGCTTTATAGTAGAGGGGTATTTTACTGCTAAAACCTCTGGTAGGGTGTTTTAAACTTAAAACCCCATTGTAGGGGGTTTTAAGCTCAAAACCCCTGGAAGGGGATTTTAAACTCAAAGCCCCTCAAAGATGCCTGGTATGGGTTTCCAAGTTAAAACCCCCTGGTAGGGGGTTTTCAACTCAAAACTCCCTTGGCTGTGCTAGGGTAACTGATGGTTAAGTATTAAAATTTCACCTAAAATAAAGAAAATTAAAGCGAAAGATCAGTCACTAAACTCCGACACCCCCCCCCCCTGCGAGGGGGGGGGTTTATTTCGGGTGGGGTTTGATCCCCCCCCCCCGGCTACGCCAATGGTATTAGCTACAATGCTCATAATATATATTTTGAGTTTTATAACCTCATTCTAAGAAGAACAAAAGTTTATGCTCATGAAAACATGACCAGGATGGCTGTCTGGTCGGGTGGTATGCGTACTGGACGGTAGTTCGATGGTCATAATGTTCCGGGGTTCGATTTTCTTCCTGTCGCCACCTGTGGGAGGTTTAGATTAGAACGCAGTTTTATTTAAATCTGATGGAACACCCAAAACGTTTACAGTATGCAATAAAAGAGATAATATCACTAACCTATATAAATGTGTCATGGTGCTTATGAGGGAACGTCTGACCTATATACTTCACAGGTGTCTTTGAAATAATTTACATTGAAACAGTTGTTATTGATTCTACTTGACAATATAAATATGTCAACCTTTGATTTAAACATAAGGTAATGCATAATCGAACGGAAAGAAACATACACAACATAATATAAGTATAATCCAAAAATAAGAAACAGTTTTTTTAAAAAAGATCTACTTATTTTTATGCTACTAATACGAAATACAACCTCTAGTTTTGTTTCTTACTTTGTTCTTTCTCTCCACTTCTGAGTTCAAGTAACAGAGATCAAGCTTGAGTGTGCCCTGTCATCGGAGAAAGGAAAGAAACTAGTTGATTTCATCATTTATATTGTGGACAAAAAAATCTAAAGTCAATTTAATCACAATTTTTTGTTTTCCTTTTTATGTTCCCCCCCTCCCCTTTTCTCTCTCTCTTTCGTTTTCACAAGCTTCTTTTCCACCCATTCTTTCTCTCTCTCTCTCTCTCTCTCTCTTTGTCTCTCTCTTTAGCTCTCTCTCTCTCTCTTTGTCTCTCTCTCTCTCTCTAGCTCTCTCTCTCTCTCTTTGTCTCTAGCTCTTTCTCTAGCTCTCTCTCTCTCTCTCTTTGTCTCTCTCTCTCTCTTTGTCTCTCTCTCTCTCTCTTTGTCTCTCTCTCTTTGTATCTCTCTCTAGCTCTCTCTCTCTCTTTGTCTCTCTCTCTCTCTCTCTCTTTGTCTCTAGCTCTCTCTCTCTCTTTGTCTCTCTCTCTCTTTGTCTCTAGCTCTCTCTCTCTCTCTTTCTCTCTCTTTGTCTCTCTCTCTCTCTTTGTCTCTCTCTCTCTTTGTCTCTCTCTCTCTCTCTCTTTGTCTCTATCTCTCTCTTTGTCTCTCTCTCTCTTTGTCTCTCTCTCTCTCTCTCTCTCTATCTATCTATCTTGGTATCATTCACAGGTCTAAATGTCTTTCCATCTCTTTTACTTTCTCATTCTTTCTCCTGCTCACTCTTCTCTCTTTGTCTCTTACATTGTTTTCACTTTCTGCCTGTCTCACTCTCCTTCTCTATCCGTCTCTCTCTCTCTCTCTCTCTCTCAGCCCTTATGATTATACATAGGCCTATATGTTTCGACCACCTGAGGACAATGGTTATGCTTGCACTGGATGTGACAAAATATGCAGGTCACAGCTGAGGCTGCGCAGCCACGGGAAATACTGTATTCCTCACTAATCTTCGGATTCGAAGACAAGCCTTATTATTATTATATGTTTCACTATTTTCCTAATTGTATTTTTGTTTTAATTTTATCTTAAAACAAACTGATTCTGAAGAACAATTATGTCGATGATTACATGAAAATATTTTGCTAAATCGATTCGCTTCGGGCTAAAAAAAATATCATTTTAATTTAGTACGCATTTCTTATGTTATAATTTGTGTTTTAAAGATTTGTGTCTCCAAAAATATAAATTTCACATTTAACTTGTTCATGAGTGAGAGAGAATTATTTGGTACAATGATAGTAAATAACAGATGAGAGTATATCTCATTTTTCACATCAAGTCATCGTCATTTTATAAAGTAAGAGATTTTATAATCTAGACCTGATAATTATTCTGTCAATGTCTAGTTCATTCCAAACCTTAATTACAACTGTCGATGTGGGCAAACAACAACACAAACACAACAGACATACACAGTGACACACACTAAGTGGCACACACACCAATACAAACACTGATACACATAATGATACAAGCACTGACACAAACATTCACTAACACTAACACACATATGTTATGATAAACACAGGCTTATAACTTGAAAGTGTGGTTTTTTAAAATAGAAATGTCAATGTTGATTTTTGATAATAAAATAAACTTGATTTGCGAAAAAAACATGTTGACTTTATACTTTCAAAACAATTTACTTGAATGTCGCGTGGTCTATTGATTCTATAGGATGAGACCGAGGTTGTTATTTACAATATTTGTTTTTCGATTTAATTATGAAAAATATACTTTTTTATGTAACTTGACCTTTTCTACTTGAATTTAATTGCGTAGTTTCGAATTATAAAAAGAACTAAGAAATGTTAAATACTTAAAATAATTGACCCCAAAGATCAAATGACGACATCAGATGTTCTGAATTGTGTTTCATGTTTCTAAAAGGACTATTAAACAATTTATTTAATCTATATAAGTATCAATAGCTTTGTATGTGGATATCATCTTATAATCATAATCTTATGCCTCTAGAAAATGAGTTCAGTATTTAAAGAAACATAATATTTATTGGAAAGAGAAGACCATAAATATATTTCAATCTACAAGTATTTGTCTAAAACCATCTAATGATATATCTTTTCTGCCTAGTCGTCAAACTAGTGATGCCCGACCTAATTCGACCTGCGGGCCATTTTAATTTCCGACACTCGTGTCGCGGGCCATATGAACGAAAAATTACAGAAACGAAATGAAAATGACCTGAAACCTTTTGATTAGAAGCCCGTGGATCTAGTACTTACATTAATTAATGGGATATTTCACGTTCATCTTTTTTTTTTTTATAAGCCAGAAAATGGCTTCACTTCTCTACTTTAAAAAATGTACAATATTGTAGCTAGCTATAACACCAACTCATTTTCTTGTTTCATTTGGTATATATTACCATCGATCATTTAATCTCTACGCAAGGTTTCACTTTTTTTTGTACGCCATTCAAATAAAAAAAAATGCCGCGTCCTATTTGTTGTCTAATGCCGCGTCCTATTTGTTGTCTAATGCCGCGTCCTATTTGTTGTCTAATGCCGTGTAGACGTTTTGATCTTTTTAAAAAATAAATACTTTGATCATAGTGTTAGACAAAACTAGCTGACAAAATCATCATTCAAGAAACAGAAGTAATAAAATGACAAAGAAAGCTACATGAACATCTTGAAGTAATAAGTCTGCCTTTCTCTTCATTTTAATCTAAGAATTAAAGAATATATATCTATTCAGACAAAAGTATTCTTTTTTAGGTTATCGTAGTAGTGGTTCTATTTTTAAAAAAATAATAATACTAGTCGACCGGCGGCGTAGCATACACCGCTATTTTGCAGGACCAACCTTAGGTGACCGCAGTCGGCCCCGCACATTCATAATAAAAATAGTCATTTTGGAGTGTCTTTCAATATGGAAAATGCCAATCCTACGCGCGATTAAAAAAAAACGGCATTATCCCGTAATTTTGGAATCTGGTGAAAGAAGCATCTCGCTCATCAAACTCGTAGATAGATTGAAACATTTGGTAATTCTTGCTATTGAGCGTGATCTATGTAGAAATAGAATTTTTATGATATACTGTATGACTTCACTACACGCAAGGCTCGTAAAGTAATTCTGTACGTAGTAAAGGATGCTTAAATTGCAAAGACGAATGTATTTTCTAATATAAACTCTTAATTTTCGCTGATATAAACCGTATACCTACCCAAACTGGGCCCCGCGAATTCCGTTTCGCATAGGGCCCCTCAATGTTTAAGTCCGGCCCTGCTATTTAGTGACGGGTGAATACAGAGTAGATTACTGTGTCGTTAATTTGTAGATTTGTTAAGTTTGTTCAGCCAAATCAAAACAAACAAAAACAAAAACATTTCTATCGAAAGCATCAAAATGAGTTTTTAGTTTGAGTTGGAAATGTATTTATTGATTCTAAACTAAGTCATTCTATTCAGAGATACATCTAGTAGCCAGTCAATTTATCACCTTGATTTTCACACCTACAGACACTCATACATACAGACACTCACACATACAGACACTCATACAAACAGACACTCACACATACAGACACTCATACAAACAGACACTCACACATACAGACACTCATACAAACAGACACTCACACATACAGACACTCACACATACAGACACTCGCACATACAGACACTCATACATACAGACACTCACACATACAGACACTCACACATACAGACACTCATACATACTTACATACGTTCTAAACATATGTAGGTTTTTTTTCTCCATTTTGAAAACGACTACAATAGAACAATTTTCAGGTTGAATAACTTGAATGAGAAATTGTCCACTGTAGATGAGAAATGAAGTAGATGCTGTATTTAACACTCGTCGATGTACAAGCATGGCTTCTCGAACGTCTATTAGCTTTGAATGGTTTCAATTGTACAGTGCATTTGTTAAGCCCCAAACTTTCCCTCTCATTGATTCTACAGTTCTTTTGTTAAGCCCCAAATTCTCTCTGTCAATCATTCTAAATTTAATCTGATTCTAGACTTAACTCTTGCCCCTAAAAAGAGTTAAGCCTGACAGATAATAGGTTGTGTTTAGTGAGTTCGTTGGTCAGGGATGGTCTTTTTAATATTTCGCCAACATTATCTTTATCAAACATTAGTATGTGTGTGTGTGTATTTCTTTCTTGTTGGCAGATTTAGAAAATTCTGTCTTTCAACTTTAAGGTCATCAAGGGTATGATTCCCGAATTAAATCAAATATTTTTTTAGATTTTAAGTTTCATGCTGGAGGTATTGTTTTTTAGCGGCCCCCGAAAGGGGAAAACACGCTATTAGTTTTGTGTGAAATGTCTGTCCGTCCATCCCGTTTAGATCTCGTAAACTAGATAAGATATTGAAAATCTGACATCACAATATTTTAGACCATTCAAAGTTCTGATGCAACGGCTACTTTTTTTTTTCTGAAAGTGAAAAATATAATTTTTAAAATCAGTTATGCAAGCAGTTTTTTTAAAGAGAAAAAGGCTAATTAGTATGCATTATTAGTTTAACCTAATTTAAAACAAATAGTAATCTTATAAACTTTATTTTCCTGATCTATTCCTACAAGCGTAAGTTCCATATACTTCTATAATTCGAATAAGAGATTGAAAATGCTGACACCTCATATCATCTCTCCATTAGTACATTTAGATCTATAATCAAATTCTTGTCTAGATCTGTATATGAAAATCGAATAAATCTAGTAATAGTATTGATTGAGACGAGATTGCCGAGTCTAGCCTATGCTTTGCCTATAGTCAGTTTTTATTAGAATTAAGCCTAGATATTACTAAAGACTTAAGTTTATTAATTATCAGATTATTACATATAGGCATAGACATAGGACATAGATCTAATAATACTGTAATACATTTACCATACTCTATACTTAATCTACCAGACTAGAGATGTATCTATAGATCTATCTATAATCTAGTCAATCTAGATCTATACAATATTCATTATAATACTTCTACTTATAAGTTAGTACTTAGACTTAGATCTATTATAGTTTATTAATAGATTTACTTTTCAATGCCTAGACCTAATAATACAATTGCTAATGATGTCTAATGACTGATTATTATTATTTATTTTTATAGTAATAGGCCTACTAGACCTAGGTCTAGACTCTACTTAAATCTAGTCTAAAATAATGACGTTCACATATAGATGTTGTTAATAATACGGCATGTCGGAATGTCCATTATTCCTTCAAGTTAGAAGTAAACTGTGGCAACTATGTAAATGTTAACTTGTCAATTGTATTAAACAAGCTGCCAAAACTAAAAAATAAAATGATACATAACTTTAACTTAATTATTGTTTCCGAATACAGGAACTTTGTTTGGGCTAGCTGGCTCAAAGCTCTACATAATAATAAGGTTTTTCATCCTAATCACTTAGAATTGACATTCAGAAAAATAATGGAATTTAGGGCAGAGAATTATCTAGTTTGATTTTCATATACTTGTACAATGCTCAGGTAGTTTTCCAGAAATGGGGTGATGGGGGTCAGGGATATTTTATATTGTGTTGATTGTTCTGGGGTAGAGGATACTTGTATCATTGTTGTGTCTTTTATGGATTCAATGGCCAGGATGGTTAGGTAGTATGTCTTTGATATTAAATAATGTTTCTGTTACTATTGTTTTATTTTTAAGTTAATCAATTTTTGATTGTTTATGATTTAATACTTGTGAATTATGAGAACTTACAAATAAAAACATATTGAAAAAAAAAAAAAAAAGCCCACAAAAGAGGCAAGATGGCCCATACAAGAGGCACATTAAGCCCAAAAAAGAGGCAAAGAGAAGAAAAGAGGCCTAAGGCCCAAGGATTCCTATGATGATAAAGCTAAAATTGAATAGCGCAAATTCTGAGGATTGATTAAGTAGCTAACACTTGAGGATTTATTCTGTGGATTACTTGTGTTTCTGTGTTTTTTTTTTGTGATTCTGTGGATTCTTGTGTGCTACTGTTTAGAGTGGACGGCGCGAGGGTTGTGTAGTAAAGTACTGTGTAGTTTGTAGTGTAGTTGTCGTCTCTTTTCTGTCTCTACTTGTGATAAACCCTTGTAAAAATGTCAGTTAAGACATTTTTTATTGAAAAAAAGGACCTGGATGGTGGACTTGTCCACGCCCCAGGTACCTTGCTTCTAAAGCTGTCAGGCCAAGGGGCTGTTAAGGCCACTATGGCGAGCCTAATAGAGTGCCTGAAACTAACACCGGACGAAGTGAGTTCTCTCTGTCGCTTCGAGAACCCCTTTGTCTGGTTCCTGTTCCCAACATCCGCCCGAGTGAGAACCCGTATACTAGGGAAATCATTCGGGAATGATAAGGACTTCAAGGTAGATGTCTGTACCTTGGAAGAGGAAAAAATCAGGGTTACCCTTCACTGGGTAGCACCAACCATAAACAAATCAAAGATAGGAGAAATCTTTGGAGCCTTTGCAGAAGAAGGCTCCAAGATAGAGCCAATCAAGCTAGGCAAACAGACTGAACTCCCCCATTATATTCAGTTACGATACGAGGACGATCCGAGGACCTACAAGGTCCTCGTGACCATCCCGGGACGTAGACAACAGTGCTGGCATTGCGGACAGGATCAGCACTGGTCAAACCAGTGTCCAAATAGGGCGAACACCAGACGGGACCAAAACCCCACAGAAGGTGCAAAGGAGGTAGGAGGGAAAATCTCCTATGCCATGGCCCTTAAAGGTGAGGGAGAGAAAAAGCAATCCGAGATTGATCAACAGCTAAAAAAAGATGGCTTCACAATGGTTGAAAGCAGCAAAGGAGGGGGAAAAAAACAAACTTAAGCTATGGGAGCTACTCCAAGTGGTCTCCTCCCACCAAACAGCCCTGAAAACAAATCTAAGCAAAGTAAAAAAATTAAAACATCCGGAGGGGCAAGTTCAGCACCCACCACCTCAACCAAAATAACAAGAAAGAGGGCCCTCTCTCTCTCTTCCTCATCAGAGGATCTAAACGAGGATCCTCGGGTAGAGGAGGAGAAAAGAGAGGAAGAACAGTTCAAGCTCGAGCTGAACTTTCCAGACTCCCCGTCAGTGCTAGTCATAGATGAGGGCGAGGACCCTAACACACATTCAAACACATTTACCTAGAGATTTCAACTTAGCATACATCACACTTCTACCAAAAAAAAACAAGAAAACAACACCTCACCTAGCGACTTTCGACCGATCTCACTTCTAAACACCGACTACAAACTCCTGACGAAATTGATTTTTCTAAGACTAAAACCCCTCATACTACACTTAATATGACAGGACCAATACTGTAGCAACCCAGACAAAAACATCGACGAACTTAACCATTTTTAAAGAGACATTATATATTACTGTAAAGACAAAGACTTGAAAGCAGCCCTCTTTTCTATTGACCAGGAAAAAGCCTTTGACAGAATAGACCATGACTACCTTTTCAAAATACTAGACAAGACGAAGACAGATGGAAGAATGAAGAAATACATAAAGCTAGTTTACACTGATGCCACAAGCAAACTCATAATAAACCAAACCCTTAGTGGCAGTATCCCTATTAGAAGATCTGTAAGACAAGGGTGTCCCCTTTCTCCCTTTTTATACAGCCTTTGTCTAGAACCCCTTTTAGAAACCATCAGGCTAGATAGTGGAATCACGGGGATAAGAATCCCAGGCCCCACGCCCGTAGTTAAAGTTAAAGCATACGCTGATGACACCACCCTTTTTCCCTCCTCAGAAAAAGACATAGCCGCAATCATTGATAAGTTTATTCAATTTGGGAGGGCAAGCGGGTCAAAAATCAACATGAATAAATCTTGTATTATGGGATTGGGCAGGTGGGAAATCCCCTCAAACATCCCCTTTAACCTTAAAATAGAGAAGGAAATGAAAATATGCGGCATCACGTGGACAAGCAACCCAACATATTACCACACACAGCAGTGGGAAAATATTTTAAAGGAAACCAAAAACACACTTAAAAGAGTTCATTATGCAGCAACTACTATATTTGGTAGAGCAATACTAGTAAACAACCTGGTCATCCCGAAGATAGTTTATTTAGCAAACATCACAGAACCTCCACCAACTTTTATACCAAGCATAAACACAATCATTAGGAATTTTATATATAAAAGCACTATCAGAAACATTAAACACACAACACTTATACAAAACAAAGAGGATGGGGGGATAAACTTACAGGACATCAGAACCAAAATACAAGCACTTAGATTAAAATACATAGGACAAGTAGCCAAGAACCCAAACCATTTTCCATTAACAATATACTACTACGGCTTAAGGTTAAATAAAATAATTACAATAAAAAAATGACACCCCACACCACTTTGGTACAAACACACATCCATTTTACAGATCCATATCAAGAATACTCCCCGGCAATGAACATCTAATACGCAGTAAATTAAAAGACACATAAACAACACTTAAGAAACAGTTACAAGAAAGATTATTCAATAGGATCAAATGGAGTAGAGAGTTAGGTGTAATAGATTTCAGAGACACTTTTATAAATCTACACAGCAAACACATTACACCCAAAGCCAGAGAAATAACATACAGACTAATCTTCGGGATGACCCCTGTAGAAAGAAAGAAAAGAAATGTACACACATGTGTTTTATGTCACACAGATAATGGTAACAATGAAAGCCATATGTTTTTAAAATGTAAAATATTTGATAATGTTAGATGCACTATGAAAGACCTACTAGAGGCAAACTGTAACACCAATGTTAATCTTAACCTAGCTATTGTTTTAAATAAATTGCCTAAAATCAAAAGTAAGATGATTCATAAATTTAATCTAATAATAGTGAGTGAATACAGAAGTCTTGTGTAGCACAGCAGAATTAAATTGTTAATAACAATGTATCTTTAAATCCTTATAATCTAGAGTTAATATTTAGAAAAATAATTGAACATAGAATTGATAACTATACTGGTTAGATAGAAATTGTATAATTTATTGTCCTTGACTAAATTGTCAGACCTCAGAGATAAATATCTAAATACTGTAATCAATCTGTAAAGCTACTCTTTTGGTATTATGTCAATTAGTTTAAGTGGTTATGCGAGTGTGTGAGCGTGTGTATGTACCTGGGTTAAAGAGAGTTTGGGCTGAGAGATGCGGGATAGGAATCAAATTGAACTTTATTTATCTATGGAAAACTACTAAGAACTGTCTTTTAAAGGGAAGTCAACACTTTTGAAGAATTATTTCTCCCTCGCGGTTACGTCCTCTTTGATCACATGATCGGAGAGCATGTCACAAGTCAACATCAACTGTGTATGTACTACACTCACAGAACACGGCAAGCCCGTGGAAACGTAACAAGAGCACTATGACAATGTCTATATCTTAGCGGCAGCCTCATCCTAGATATACTGGGAAACAAAGGAACAAGAAAACAAGACGCAACTGAATGGAGCCTGCGAAGAGACTAGAAACAAAAATAACCAAAACAAATAATCCTAAAGAATATAGACAAGGGCAGACAATTGAAAGTCAAGAATCTTTTATGAATAATGTAATATTTTAAGACAAATTAACTATTTTTTTTTATTTATTAATTTTTTTTTAAACCCCTCGTAATGAGAGAAAAAGGAATCCTTAATCGACACCCCTATCCTGAAATAATTTACACATAACCCTCCTAACAGAACCCTGAACAATTGTGATACAGCAGCACCTTTGCTTGGTTAACTATCCCAGAATGACTAACAGACCCAAGGGCCACCTTGATGATGCCTGAGATGGATTCACCTGTTCACTGATCAGTGTTTTTTAAATACATAAGGCATACAGGGCAGCTGTATAAAACCCTATATTAGCTTGCCTTGCCTAATTACTTGCTATTACCTGGGAACATAGCATTGCTTCAAAGTCAATTTCCTGAATGTTTGTAAATGTTGCTGTGCAGCTTTGTTAATGAACTCATTTATGTTGAAAGTTGTTACTGTTAAAGCAGTAATACTGAGTCTACTTATCAAGGAAGTCCTTTTTCTCCGTATTACTTCATAGAAAAGATGTTGTTCTGTTGTGTAAAATTAAATATTATTATATGTCTAAAATACTATTTGACGAGACAGAATAGAGGCTTAGGATGAAATCCGTCACTTTGTCCTCTTCGTACTACCACCAAGTTCAATACATTATGTCCCCTTTAGCCATAAAGTGACAACGACAAATGCCAAGTGCTTAAAAGGAAACATAAACTAATTGGATACAATTACACTACAGAGTTCTTTTTGCTTCGTTTAATTTTTTTGAAAATGTCTACAAGATAACATAACTTAAATTCAGTTTGACTACAATTGACAACCTTAGCGTTGTCAAATTAGTGTATATTAAATGAATTGTAATTTCTTGACCACTCATGTTTTATTTTTATTATTTTTAAATGTCTACAAATTAGTGTATATTAAATGAATTGTAATTTCTTGACCACTCATGTTTTATTTTTTTAAATGACTTCAAATTAGTGGATATTAAATGAATTGTAATTTCTTGACCACTCATGTTTTATTTTTATTTTTTTAAATGACTACAAATTAGTGGATATTAAATGAATTGTAATTTCTTGACCACTCATGTTTAATTTTTTTAAAATGACTACAAATTAGTGGATATTAAATGAATTGTAATTTCTTAACCACTCATGTTTTATTTTTTTAAATGTCTACAAATTAGTGGATATTAAATGAATTGTAATTTCTTGACCACTCATGTTTTATTTTTATTTTTTTAAA
>JAZGLO010000739.1:0-29752 GCA_036873155.1 Biomphalaria sudanica | reverse complement strand
CCGTGCAAGACGTACCAGCGTTGGACCCGTGCAAGACATACCAGCGTTGGACCCGTGCAGGACATACCAGCGTTGGACCCGTGCAAGACATACCAGCGTTGGACCCGTGCAAGACATACCAGCGTTGGACCCGTGCAAGACGCACCAGCGTTGGACCCGTGCAAGACATACCAGCGTTGGACCCGTGCAAGACATACCAGCGTTGGACCCGTGCAAGACGTACCAGCGTTGGACCCGTGCAAGACGTACCAGCGTTGGACCCGTGCAAGACATACCAACGTTGGACCCGTGCAAGACGTACCAGCGTTGGACCCGTGCAAGACATACCAGTGTTGGACCCGTGCAAGACGTACCAGCGTTGGACCCGTGCAAGACATACCAGCGTTGGACCCGTGCAGGACATACCAGCGTTGGACCCGTGCAGGACATACCAGCGTTGGACCCGTGCAAGACGTATCAGCGTTGGACCCGTGCAAGACATACCAGCGTTAGACCCCCGCAGGACATACCAGCGTTGGACCCGTGCAAGACATACCAGCGTTGGACCCGTGCAAGGCGTACTAGCGTTGGACCCGTGCAGGACATACCAGCGTTGGACCCGTGCAAGACATACCAGCGTTGGACCCGTGCAAGACGTACCAGCGTTTGACCCGTGCAAGACATACCAGCGTTGGACCCGTGCAGAACATACCAGCGTTGGACCCGTGCAAGACATACCAGCGTTGGACCCGTGCAGGACATTCCAGCGTTGGACCCGTGCAAGACATACCAGCGTTGGACCCGTGCAAGACGTACCAGCGTTGGACCCGTGCAAGACATACCAGCGTTGGACCCGTGCAGAACATACCAGCGTTGGACCCGTGCAAGACATACCAGCGTTGGACCCGTGCAGGACATACCAGCGTTGGACCCGTGCAAGACATACCAGCGTTTCACCCGTGCAAGACATACCAGCGTTGGACCCGTGCAAGTCAAGGGACACTGCACTTGTTTTTTCAGTGAAATGTTTTTTTTTGTTTTTTTTGTTACATTATACATCTTCTCTCTTCCCCCCCTCCATCCTTTGTTATGGAGTGTGTGTGTGTGTTTCTAAGGTGACTGTGGGAAGAGGTAAGCGATTGGTTGTGAATGATGCAACACAGGTGGCATTGTCGTCAGTAGGCCGTAGTTATGACAGAATACTCCGGAACGTAGACTGAAAGGTTGTGTTATGATAGTGATTGAGTTTTGTTAAGAAATATTTTTTACTAAAGTCTAATACATATATTTCATATTGTTGCATTATTTTGTCTAAATTATGATAAAAGTTATATTTACTCTTGTTCACGAAGACAATCTCAAGTCATTTCAAGTTTATGAGTTAAGATATAATACGCCTACAGCGGCTGAGTTATTTACCTGTAGCCTGGTGTTACAACTTCTGCAAGTCAATGATCGTCAATAACAACATCGTAACAAATCGTAACAAACATTTTTACTCTCCAGTCCCCCTCCTCCTAAGCCGTACGTAATAACCGAACGTGCCCGTAAAAAACTCTAGTGGTGGTGTTTAGAAAGCTTTGGGTTACAGAACTATTAGTTAAGCAGGTTCGCTGAGCTCTAGATAGATTTGCGTGCTAAGTTTCCTCCTCAGGAAGACCCTCTCGGGTCTTGTTGACAGTGACAAAGTAGCGGTCTTACTGTGTATCTTCCGCACATAAATATTTTAATGCGCCTTAACCTTGACTTTGTTGGTTCCAAGTAAAAAGTGATGGTGTGTGATGACATGCGGTGGTGTGTGTGATGTAAGATGTTGTGTGACTGTGTCTGATGTTGTGGTGGTGTGTCGTGATATGCGATGTTATGAGATGATGTACGATGTTATGCGATAGTTTGGTGATATGGGATGTTATATGACGGTTCGCGATGGTGTTTAAGGGTTTAAAATCATGTCGTCTTATGATAAGTGATGGCTTGTGTTGTTAAATGACGGTATGTGATAGTCGGTATTTTTATATTGCTGTATTTCATGGTTCAAAATATTATCTAGCGGTGTACGATGTTATGTGATGGCATGATCAAATTTTCAATGTCTAAGTTTAAAAACAATACGAATCGTTTCTGTTCTCTTACCAGTTTTACACTTCCTAAGTTTACCTGTCATAGTTTCACGTAAGCCAGTTTACAAATATTTTATCCTACCTTACTTTCTGTCTCCATGACATTTCTCAATCAATTCTGGGTTACTAGTGCTGCTATTCCGTTTTACTTCCTGATGTGAGAAAAAAAAAAAAACAACCAACATATATATGAAAAAAAATTGAAATAACTTTGAAAAACAAACAATAGCACTTTCAGAGGCGTAGTGAGCAAAACATGCGCCCGGAGCAAGGTACTTTATTGGCGCCCCCAATATTTTCCATGAATATCACATAAAAATATAGGCTGCGTATGGGCCCCCCCAGAGGGAGGCGCCCTGAGGCATGTGCCCCCTTTGTCCCCCTCATTACGCCTCTGAGCTCTTTATACAACTTATAAAGAGGTTATATTTCTCTTCATAACGAATGACTGTTAGATTTAAACAAGAAAATCATCGAAAAGTATATTTAAAAAAACAAAAACAAAAACAAAACACCTCTATAATAAACTTAAAATATAACAAAATAATTATCAAAAAAATATCTGGTTCAGACCGGGTAACGAGCCCTCAGACCGGCTAACGAGCCCTCAGACCGGGTAACGAGCCCATCACACCGTCAGCTTGTAGAACGAACAATGTTTCAATTCGGACAGCGGGCATTACATAGTTGTGTTGTTATTTATTGGTATGATCATTCTATGGACATCTAACACTAGAACTAAACTTCTGATTTAGAACTGTAAAGATCTAGACCAAATGTGTAATTCTAAACTTTTTGAAAGTATCAAGTATCAGAGGTACATCTGAAAGTCGGTCGAAAGTTTATTCTTACTTATGGATTAATAAAAGAAATAGAAATTGAAGTCTTAATTTAAAAGTTTAAAAAGTCATATATATATATATATAATATGTACTCTAGAAGAAAGTGCAACTTTAAGTTTGTGGTAGGTTCAGATAATTGTAGTGAAAATTCTTTTTTATATTTCCGAGTCCAGATTTTAAAAACATAAACATTTTTCTTCAATTATTTGCTTTTATTCATTCTGTGACGTCACACATTTTTTGGTGACATCTTAGTAAGACATTCGATTTTTTTGTCTAATTGGACAGATTTCCACGTTCCATCGACATTGTAAAAATGTAAAAAAAAAATGTACTTTGAAAACAGGATTTTTTGTTATGTATTTTCAATCAAGGCGTGGGCATGCATATATCTCTTCCAGTGTAAAATATTGGTGTTTCTGATACACTATCGTCATTATGAAAATCAGCATAAGTTTTTGTTGACAGTAATATTTACTAAACGGATTTTTATTGACTGTGCCCATTTTTTTTTTTTTGAAAGCAGATGCCAAGCAGATTTCGCTCAGAACCGAGAAGCATGGAGGAAGATGGCAGGGGGGGGGGGCTATGCCCCAGACAGGACCACAGGCAAGGATGATGAGATTAAGATGATTTGCACAGGCAACTTTCTAATTATAATTTTTTTCAAAAATAAATACTTGGCTTAATGATTTCTTCAGTGTACAGATGTAGCAAGGACCAAAATATATTTAAAAAAATACTTTTAAATACTTTTGCTTAAAAGCTTATCTTATCTTATATAATACAGACGTTACTTCAGAAAAGAAGATGATTACGTCCTACGCGTCATGCATTTAGTCATGCATATTAACCAATGACTTAAATTCTGCCAAGTCACTGGTTTTCCTGGCTAGCTCAGGCAACCCATTCCATGCTCTAATAGCACTAGGGAAAGAGGAGCATTTGTACAAATTTGTCCTAGCATATGGGACGAGGAATGTGCCTTTATCTTTGTGTATTTCAGAGTATTTTATTAGATTTTGTTTTTGTATTTGAAAATTATGGTTCAGTGCTTTATGTATAATAGCTTATCTAAAGGTAAGACCTGTATATTTACTGCAACATATATCAATACCGTAAAATTTATTTCTCTTAATCAATAGCCAAATAAATAAATAATTTATCAATAATCAATTAATTCATTGCAAAATTTTTTGAATCAATAATATTTTATTAGAAACTTTCAATATTTGTGCAAAGTTTCAACTCGATCCAAGAATGAAAGAACGTGTACACAGATTGTACCAGGCAGACAGAGAGTGAGAGGACATAAAGCTTTGGAAGACATTTTGATCAACTTTGTCTTTAAAAGTAAACGATAATTTATTTTAGCATTTTTTTAGCATTGCAGAGTTTCATGTTGTAAGCTCTTCACACTGTAGCACTAAATAATTTCAATATAGAAGTAGATTTTCACTTTATGACTTGAAAGCTATGTAATAATAAACTAATAACTTTCTGGCCAAAGTAGAGTGTTGATATATTGTTACAATTATAGTCCGATTCTTGTTGGTTATCGGCTCCCGAAGGTATACAAATGTATAAAAAGTTTTAATGAAAAAGAAAAATTACAAAAAGGAAAAAGAATACAGAAAAAATAAAGAATAGATAATTCTACATGCACACCTGTCTTGTATTGCAATCATGTAACGACAGTCGGGACGCGTACCTTAGCCATCTTTCACAGGTCTTTGCAATAGACATTTGCATCCTTAATTACTATGCCATTCAGACACACTCACACACACACACACACATCTGTAGCTTAAGTTTTATTGTTATCCACAGATGCTTATTATGTTCTAATTATCTTCTTATATGTCTGTTTCAATTTCCATTCACCAAATTTGTGGCTGATACTTTCATTATATGAGAAAAAGGTTTAATAGATTTTGCGTAGCTGTGAAATACAGACTCAAGAAACTATCCTGATAAGCTCTTTGACAGAAGTCATTGCTTGACCTCTGTAAAGGCGGCGAAATTAGCTGTAATAGATATTGTACATATGCATTGCTTTACACCAGTGGTGCCCAAAATGCGGCCCGCGGGCAAGATCCGGCCTGCGACGTGATTTCATCCGGCTCACCCCTTTTTTCCCCACAAAAACAAAAAAAGGTTGAAAATTATATTTTACCTTTGTTACGTATTCTCTGATGTAATTGTAACATTACAAACATTTGTACGTTTATGAAATGGGTGACACGAAGAAACTGCAATGAACAGTGGACTATGAACTTAGAACTTACAGGAAAAATAACAAATATGACGGCATTCTTGGTTAGAGCCGCAGAGAAAAAAAAATTAAACTACACCTAGGCGTAGGATTGATGGGAATATTTTTTAAAAAAAGAGACAGGTAAATGAATCGGTGGCTAGCTAGCTACAATGTTGCTCAAATTATTTTAGTAGAGAAATAAACGCATAAAAAAAAAGAATAACTTTCAGATACCCCATTGATAAATGTAACTACTGTATTCACAAGTTTCTAATAAATTGTTTCAGGTCCATTTCATTTCTTTTTTATAATTTTTTAATGTGTATTTTTTGGTTATGTGGCCAAGGACAGGAATGTTGGAAATTAAAATGGCTAAAAGGTTTGGGATCACTGGTATAAACGATGTACGTAATATTCTCCACTTTGTGATACATCTTGTACATTAAGTTACGTGATTTGTGTAGTCTCTGGAAGTGAATTAAATAACAGGTCTAAGCAATGTTGAATATTTTGTTTAGTCTTTCCACTACCACATACAAGAGTTGCACGAGAGACAGGCTCTCATGAGGTCAGTTTACCTGCATTCACATTTAGTCGTCGATCGTCCAAGCCGAGAGTCCGTAACACCTTTTCAGCAACAAATGTTTTATGCCTGCAGCATCTCAGATAACATCCCACAAAACATCCCAGATAACATCCCAGATAACATCCCAGATAACATCCTAGATAACATCCCAGATAACATCCCTGATAACATCCCACATAACAATCCACATAACATCCCAGATAACATCCCACATTACATCCCAGATAACATCCCAGATAAAATCCCAGATAACATCCCAGATAATATCCCATGTAAAATCCCAGTTAACATCCCAGATAACATCCCAGATAACATCCCAGATAACAACCCAATTAACATCCCACATAACATCCCACATAACATCCCAGATAACATTCCACATAACATTCCACATAACATCCCACATAGCATCCCACATAACATCCCAGATAACATCCCAGATAAAATCCCAGTTAACATCCCAGATAACAACCCAGATAAAATCCCAATTAACATCCCACATAACATCCCATATAACATCCCACATAACATCCCACATAACATCCCACATAACATCCCACATAACATCCCAGATAACATCCCATCTAACATCCCACATAACATCCCACATAACATCTCAGATAACATCCCAGATAACATCCCTCATAACATCCCACATAACTTACCAGATAACATCCCAGATGACATCCTACATTACATCCCAGATAACATCCCAGATAATATCCCAGATAACATCCCCCATAACATCTCAGATAACATCCCAGATAACATCCCAGATAACATCCCAGATAACATCCCAGATAACATCCCTGATAACATCCCTGATAACATCCCACATAACAATAAACATAACATCCCAGATAACATCCCACATTACATCCCAGATAACATCCCAGATAACATCCCAGATAGCATCCCACATAACATACCAGATAACATCCCAGATAACATCCCACATAACATCCCACATAACATCCCAGATAACATCCCACATAACATCCCACATAACATACCAGATAACATCCCACATAACATCCCAGATAACATCCCACATAACATCCCAGATAACATCCCACATAACATCCCACATAACATCCCAGATAACATCCCACATAACATCCCAGATAACATCCCACATAACATCGCTCAGCTGACGAAGAAGGTCGAACGTAGCTCACGGGCATTGATAGGCCAGCGACAAAATATTATCAGGTATTAAAAGAAATCAATCACTTAAGTCTGTTGGATGTGTGTGAAGAACGAAAGGTGGTTCTACAAAGTAAACACATTCATCACTTTGACCAAACCATCAGGCCAATCACGTGTTATTGGTTTCTGAAGATGAATGACTGAGTTCATATTTTAACTCTGTACTGATAAAGTGTCTCTGTAATTACACTTTGCAATGGAATGATTGTAAACACGCAAAATATAACAAAAATACTTATTAATTGTTATTTTAAACTATGTGCAAATTTATGCAAATGTAGTAGTTAGTTTGACAGAACTTAGCTAGCTTAGCAATACAAATTTTAAAAAAAAAATTGACAAAAATCTAAAGTCGTTTGCATAAATCTTTAAAAAATATGGTATATAGACATTTCCCCTAGTAAAGAATCTTCATGTTTGTTACTTTTAATAATGAATAGTTGTAAATGTGGTGTATTTTTATGAAAAACAGACATTCCACACAAAACTAATTGCGTCTTTTCCCCTTTCGGAGGCACTAATAAATAGAATGAAAAAGTAGATAGCATCATGACTCTTCTACATTTGATTTTTATAAAAGTATTTTTTATGTTTCATGTTTATTTATTAGGGAAAAAATATAAATATTAGTGTAAAATTAGCATAATGACTGTAAAGGCTGCTAACACCAAAACGCTTGCGTTGTCAATGGACAAAATTCTATTGAAAACGGCTTGTTTTCTACTCAACTAGAAAGCACATGAAATACACTACAGCAGAAGTAGAGATCTAAGTTCCCTGTATAGATGAGTTTAACTTTAACTATAACTTGTTATGATTATGTTTCCTACTTTGTCCGCTTTTTTCTCCTCTTCTGTTTCTCTTCTACTCTCACTTTCTGATTAATCTCTTCTGTTTCTCTTCTACTCTCACTTTCTGATTAATCTCTTCTGTTTCTCTTCTACTCTCACTTTCTGATTAATCTCTTCTGTTTCTCTTCTACTCTCACTTTCTGATTAATCTCTTCTGTTTCTCTTCTACTCTCACTTTCTCTTTATACTCTTCTGTTTCTTTCTTTATGTCTTCTTTTTTTATGTAGCTCTTTTTGTTGTAATGTAGCCTTCACTCTCTCTCTCTCTCTCTCTCTCTCTCTTTCTCTTATCTTATGATTCCCATCCATGTACTTTCACTCACTCGTCTTGTCTCTTATTTTTTCTATTTTTTCCCCATTCTTCTTGCTCTCTTTATCTGTCTTGAACCTTGACCCTTCTCTTATGAATATAATTTATTGAAAGTATTATTTCTCAAGATTACAAGATTAGCTAGAATAAAATACAATGTTTATATATATACATTTATTTATTTATAAAGATATATATTTATAAGATTGCAGTTTTTGCAAAAGCGCCTAGCTCGTGCTTCTCTGCCAGTTCTAAGCAGACGTGTTCAAGTCAAAATTAGATGATTAAGTGAATACAGATTCCTTTCAAACCACATGCCAGGATGGACCAATACAACAAACACATCCATTACCTGGTCGTAAAATAATTATTCCGAGTCTGACGATGGAAGATCAAATCAAAGGAAAAAGATATATGTATATATATATATATATATATATATATGCACATATAGAGTGTGAGAGAGAGCAAGGCACAAGAGAGAGAGAGAGAGAATGAGAGAGAGTGAGAGAGAATAAGAGATGTGTTTGCTTTAAAATTTGATGTTAAAGTTCAAAAAGAAAAGCGTGTTTTCAAGGAGTCAACGTGTTCTGTTGGCTATTACATTTACACCTCTAGACAGTCTATAGATCTAATGGTTTGACTGCAAGGTAAGGTGGTATAGTTAAAATTGTCGCTTGATAAAGACTCTTATCTACTTTGATATTTTACATTTCATTTCATTTTTATGTTACTTAAGCTAGATCAATGCATGAAACAAGATGTCTACAACATTTGCATGTACCGTCTTGAGGTTAGGCGTACAAGGGAAATGCAAAAAGTGAAACTCTGAATACAATCCCCTGATTCTCCATACCGCCGTGTCCTTATCTAGACCAGAAGTTAGACATTAATCTTTGCCTTAGTAAAACAAAGACTAATCAGTAATGACTAGTTAGTTATTTTTATTTAATCATTGGAATCATTTAATCATAGGTGAATAGACAACAATCAATATCTTAAATTATATTAATGTAATGAGTTTTGATCGAAATCTATTGATTGTTAATATAGCAATACCGTTTGTTTAAAAATATAATCTACACTTTGTCATTCTATGAGAAATGATTTGTTAACTTCCACTATGCTACATATTATATGCTTTTAATGCTGATTGCATTTTTTTGTTAAATGGGAGACATTTTCACAATACATTTCCTTTTAATACTTTTTGTTTTCATGTTGTAGAAACCCCTATAGAAGAAATCCTCATGAGATGGAGACAAGAAAGAAGAGACGATGTAGACCAAAGATTTCCACATTCACCAGATCCGTGTTTGAGACAGTTGCAAACAGGATCATAATAACATCCGGGTCGACACCTAATGCTATAAAGATTTGGCAGACGATATGCCCAACAGCTGCGAAGCAAAGATCAAGGTTACATATCGACTGGGCGGGAAGCGATCTGAGATTTGACGGAAGGCAGCTTGACCTAGATGTACTTTTGGTGATTGTAGAATACATCTACCGGCAACATGACTAAACATGCACTTTTCGTGCTCATTTCTATATTGCCTTTTTTTTTAAAGCAAAACTGAACTCAGTCATCTTTGAAAGTCACAGGAATAAACGAGCACTAGGAATTGAAAAACAAAAAGGTCTTGTGGTGCACTTGTTGGTTTCTTTATTATACTGGAGATTTTCATGCAAGGTAAACAACCTTTAAAAAACTTTGTAGTGTATCCTGTATACGGTTATGAAACAGATGACAAGCTAGACTTTTCAAAAGAGGGGAAAAAAAGGTAACTTCCTTGCACTTTGTAGCACTGCAGAATTCTTTTTTTTTTAAAGCTTTTCTATTTTTTTAAATTTAGTTGACAATTTTGAAGCTCTTTTCGGTGTCCTTGACATTTTTTTAGGTTAATTATGAAAAATTATCCAATGCAATGCCAATGACTCTTAAATGAATTCAATATTGCAAAGTTTACTCAAATGATAAAGCAACCTTTCTAAAAAATGACAAATTAATTAATACTTTTTTCTGTACATTGTACACGATCCTTCTCTTGATAACAGATATACTCTAGTGTATTTACAACCTTGTGGCTTCTGGAATTTACTAAAGGTGTTATGCACAATAATGAGCTCTTAGGAAACTACTTAAAAGATAATAAAATAGGAATAATTTTAAAAAATGAAAATGGTAAATTTTAAATAAGTACTATCAACTTCAGCAAAACAAATCTATGCAGCCTATGGCGGAAGAACATATTTAACGCACAGACGCAAAAATGTATATAACATTTTTTTCAAGATCATATTTCGACTATTTTTAAAAGCAAATGAGATTATGGGTAAAAATATAAAATGCTTTACATGTTTCGGACGTTCCTTCAGAGTTGACGATAGTTAACTTCCAGCTCCAAAACGCCAGAAGGACGACGGGGGATGGGAGCGGGCAGGGTTTGAAACCAGGACCATCGATAAATCCAAACGACAGTCCAGCGCGCAAACCGCACGACCAGGCTGCCATCCTAATTATACTAAATATTCAATTTCAAAGTCCCAGATTTCTTTTACAGATTTTATTCTTCAATAGTTTTGGCCCATGTCCCTCGCTGGCCAGGCCTAATCTCATTCATTATTTGGATCTTGATTGAGACTTATAAGATGTTATATAACCATATTGTGAAAAATGTTATCTAGGGTCGTACGAACCTCTCAACTGACATAGCGTCTGAGCACACCACTAGTGGCGGCGACCAGAGAGCTGACATCATAGCTTTGCGCTTTGCGTGATCTTTGATGCTCTGATAATGTTTAGTACTAGTTTAATTATGTGTTTTTTCTAAGTTTGCCCACTGTTATATATTTCTTTTTTCCTTTGAAATAAAATATGTTATAGAAGTAGCCAGAGTTTAGAATTGTTCTTTTACTGACAGATCTATTCTTTATTACAAACATCAGTAAAAATAAATAAAGACGGGACATCGAGAAAAGGTTAAATACTAATTATTTTTCAAAAGTTACTTCGGGTGGAACTCTCTATGACAGTATGACCTTGGTTGACCTCTTCGTTACTTACCCCCCCCCGGCGCCCATCGTATGCACTTACATTTATTTACCAGGGGCTCCCACTTCCCCACAGCTTAACATTGATGACTACTATGCAAAATATTTGAAGTCCAAATTTTTCAAACGGTATGTCTCAAAATGAAGTTAATCCCCCCCCACCCCAATTTTCAGACCTAGCTATCTATGGGGCAGATGATGCAAAGGTCATTTGTTTCTATGGCCCACGGTTAACGAGGGTGTTATGAGGTCAGCACAATGACCAACCGCCTTTATTATTCCTCAACTAATGTCAGGTATCCAAATGCGCCCAAAGATACCGAAATAAAAAATTCCAGTCTTCAAAAGGACCCGGGACCCCAGGTTCGTAAGCCAAGCTCTTACCTCTCAGCCACCACGCCTCCAAAATAAAGTTGACTAAAGCCTAAAACTAGAATTTTTACTTTGCAGAATTCTTTACAAAACAAAAAATAAAATAAATACATCCACAAAATTCTAAGTGTTCTAACAGGTTCAGAAAAGATGGCAACAGTTTCTCTCTATGCTTTGTTAGGCACCAAATCAATACATTATATTGATAGACTGGAAAGATAAAATCTGTTTACATTTCTCGTTTTGTCATCGCTCGACGTGGATGTGGGAGTTGATTGAATAGCACTTACACGCGTTTACACACACACACCAACACTTTCTTACATAAAGTCCCAGTCCATCTTCCAGGCGTACATATTTATTTTTGCTTGCCAGATTTCTAGGTCAAAAGAACAAAAAAATCTCTTTGTCACCGGGTGATATAAATATGAAAATACATGAGCATGTCTTCGGTCCAAGGACTCAAAATGAAATAATGAGAAAGAAAGAATGATGACATGTTTGTTACGACTGGACAAGTGATATATGTCTGGTTCTATAGTTGAGCGGTCAAGAACACTGCAATTCTGTTTATAGGATTCAGTACCCATTGACTAATGAGTTTTAGGGTAACCAGGGACACATTTGGATCTTGGGATAGGTCTAAGTGGCAGAAGGGTTTGATGTTGCAATTGTTCGAATCCCGATCAATCAGAGTTCCTTTATATATCTATGAGAGTTGCGCTATAGATAGAAACTTAAAGAACAAGTAAAATGTAAAATACGATACAATATTTTGTTGAGTGAAATTGCAACAATGTTTTTGAATCAATGAAGTAATTAATTTCTAGTAAATCAAATTTCTAAATTAACGATAATAAATGTGTGATTGGAAATGTGCCAGTGAGAAATCCAAGTACTTATAACGGTAAAAACATGTTATGGGCGTAGCCAGGATTTTTTTTGGAGGGGGTGGGGGAGAGGGGTCAACTGTGTATGTGGCCAAAGGTTAACGAGCAGCACAACGACCAACAGCCTTTACTTACCGCAAAAAGGGCCCGTTAGAGTTGGGTAGACTCAGCGACGCCCTAAGTATCCCGAAATTCACAATATAAGGTACATATTGCATTCCAAGCTGCCGTGAGGGGTATATGCTTCTTGTGATTCAGACCTTTTTTTTGTAATGTGTTTTTTAAAATATTTCCATGAACTAAATTATGAGTTTCAGAATAGTTATCTATAATTTTGTATATACCATCGTCCACAATATTACTATTTCATTTTCTATTTCTATAATTAAAATGTTAAAAGTAATATTGGTTTGTAATACAAATGTACTGCATCCATAAAATATAAATTTTATTACAAGTAAATAAAAAAATTTCTTTTAACATTTTTGTAATGATTAATTTAAAAACATGTTAGTAATGTTATACCATTTGTGGTCTATTGACTGTAAACATAAGATTTATTATCATGTAAAATGCAAAGAGTTATCTCTTTCGTTGTACTAGGAACATAAAAACCAAAAGTTCATTCCTTCAAAGGGAGATAACCGTAGGAAACGATGTGATCTGTTTTTAATTTATTAAAGTATTACTAAATCTTTAAAATTTAATTCAGATAAAGTTATTCATTTTAATCAATATTTACATTCTACTGAATTAAAAAAATGTAGATGCATCTTTCAGACATTAATTTAATTAAGATTACTTTTAAATAACCCCTGATCTCGCTAAAATTGATTGTATTGTGGCACTTGCGTAGAACATTGGATTCTTATTCGAAAGGTATGGAGTACGATTATCAGAAACGAATTTTTTCGACATAAAGTTATATATATATTTTTTTTATTTTTTTTAATTAATAAAAACTAAAGATTGAAATATATTCTGCTAACCTATTTGTATTTTTGTATTTTTATTTTTTGATACAACTTTTATCGTCATGTGTCCCATTTTAATGTTAGCTCAACAAAATGCAAGTACATGTATCACTTAAAATACAGACACTTGTTCAAAAAAGATGATTAAGTCCTATGCGTTTTCCTAGGTCAATCTAGTCCTGCATGTTAACCAAATGTCTGAAATTCTACTAGGTTGTTGGTTTTCGAGAACAAGTGTTATACTTTATTCATTTAGTAATAGTGCTTATTATGTAGTTTCGAAATCATTTAATACATTATTTCTATAGCAAAATACTATCGATATACTATTAAACTTTACACAATGCTTTTGAGGAAAGATATGATTAGGTGCCCATCATGTCTCACACAATTTATGGTCCGCATTGTGTAGAAATGCCCGGGCCGATTGTGACACCCAGTCCGCCCCGCTGAGTATCATTTCTCTTTATATTTATTGACTTTAGCTCTTTGTAGTACTGCATAAGTCAGGAGTCATACTTCTCTCATTTAGTGCTACTTTAGATTCTTAATAGCAACCTTTCCAGTATGTTCTCTTCTGCTTGGATCCTCACCTTAACCCTCACCTTAACCGTCACCATAACCCTAACCTAATGTTATACTTATTGACTTTCTTCTGCGATGAATACCAGCATGTAATTTCGTACATCCATAATGGCCAATTACACAATTAATTCTTGTGCAAGACACAGCCAAGACACAAACCCTCTTGTTCGAGATGTTCTTACTGTTTGTGTTACGAAATGTAAACACAGACACATTCACCGCACCTTTCTGAAACGTTCACAATAAACAGTGTTTGGTTAGGGTTAGGGTTAGGGTTAGGGATAAAATCAAAGTAAATAACCTTGGATTAGTCGATATGAGCTCAACTAATGCGTAAATTCCCAGTTAAGTGTCGGTGCTGTCGACGAGTAAATACTCTCACCAGAAGACGACTGGTAACTAAGCTATTTTTAGAGCAAACGTCAGTGGTCGATCTTAGATTCAAATAACACCATTAAAAGAATATTAAAACATCAAGATGTTTTGATGAATGTGACAACTAGTGACAAGAGATGAAACATTTTGTAGAAACCAAGGCAACGATATAAACATAATAAAACTCTAATCTCATGTTTTAGATTCCAGCAAATTTTTTCTATCCATAATACCGAAGCTGTGTGAAACATTGTTTTCATTTTACACACTTTGCAATGATATTATTAAAGAAAAATACCAGAATGCTTTTAGATAATTAATCAATAACCAGATTTACGTCAGGCTCCCATATATATATATAGATATATTCTCATAACTATCAGTTCATTGAATACGTCTCCTTATAAAAATGTAATAATACACATTTTAATCAATTTCCGTATCTTGTAGTATCAAGTCGTTTGTCGAACTACCAATATAGTTCGTCCATCGTGGTTCGATGATGACCACTTTGTCATCCAGAAGGCTGAGGGCTTTGCATAGGGGTTCTATGCCTCCTCGTGTGGTTGGTGAGACCTATGTGAGCCTGGAAGGTTCGACTGTACACTGGGCAGGTTATTTCAGCTAGAGCTAATGTCATTGGCCTTGCTTTTCTTCTCTGATGTTTTTCTTCTACCAGCGTTGTTCTTTTTTCCCTCAGCAACCTGTGCGCCAGTTTTCACAGCGAGACGCCATGAAGCTCTGTCATGTGCCTCTTTCTTCCTTGATGTCAATAAAGGAGTATTTATAGTAAAGTAGTTCTGTATTTTCTTTTCTATCTTTTTTATTAGTCTGCTGGAAATATTTAAAATAATAAAAAGTAAATATGATATTTCTTTAAAAAAAACATTTAAAAATGGAAACAACTCAAATTTTAAAAAATCGCTAGCCTTTGTATAATCCGTGTCTTCTTCAATCTGCTAGTATAATGTTACTATAAAACTGGTTTGTTTTGAGCCACCTGGATATCCATTTTTTTTAATTCGTTGGTAATACCTATTTGTGATTTCAACTCATTGATCACTGGATAGAAGGTCAAGTACACTCTCCTACCAGATACATCCACTGTTGACCAACTCAACCCTACCCCTCCTTCCCTCACCCTAACCCTAACTCAGAGCTTTCATTTCCTGTACATGAATAAATTCCTGGGCAGCGGGCTGGCTGAGCAAACATGGACGAGCAGGTCGAGATTTTTGTGACGAGAGATCATCGGGATGAATACGTCGGTAAGGATTTCTCTGTTGGTTTTCTGCAGACATTTTGCTGACCACAGATTCTATAGACACAGATCATGACCTGGCATTGACACACAAATGAACCAGATTTTTGAAAGAGTTAAGTTGTCACACTGAACAAAGCTGAACTAAGGTTTTTATTGATTTTATGTTGGGTATACTTTTTATCTTCAGAAAAAGAATTTTATAAATAAACTAAGAACAACAAAAAGATAAAAATATTAATTCCTAATTAACAAAGCTTATATTAAGTGTAATTTGTTTCAAAGTGTAATTGTATCATTTTTAGCGGCCCCCGTAAGGGGAAAAAGCCGCTATTAGGTTTGTGCAAAATGTCCGTCTGTCTGTCTGTCCGTCTGTCCGTCTGTCACACTCAGGTCTCGAAAACTAGAAGAGATATGAAAAATATTATTTCATCATTAAATCCGGCTTGAAAAGTTTAGGTGCAACGGCTACTTTTGGTTTTCTAAAAGCAAACCGTTTAATTTATAAAATTAATTATGCAAGCGATTTTTTCGTTAAAATACACCTATTCTAAAACAATTACGTAAATGTAAGGGAGTCAATGTTACAATATGCTAACAAAGTTATATGACCATTGTGTATTTTCAGTATCACGAAAGTCAAATATATTTATAAAATGTACAGGAAATGTTCACAACAAATATAAATAATACTTAAAGATGTTTTTTCTGGTTAACTAGCTGCTAAAAATAAAAGAAAATATTTCTGTTTCTTTATAAAGGCTAATAATGCACTTTGTATGTAAATATCATGTACATTTTTTAAAATGGACTTTTTAAGCATCCACTTTCGTGCAGTAGCGTGACGTCGCAACATCCACCTGTACTAAACCAATTCCTTAATTATTTTTTTTAAATTAGATTTTATTTATTTTTTTGTTTAGTGCCTCCATCCGAATAAAAGAAGCTTATTTTTGTGTGTTTTGTCTGTTGGTCGGTCTGTCCGTCACGATCAGATTAACAAATAACACTAGAGGCTATTGTAAATCTTATTTAAGCTTTAATTTTTCATTCAGAAATATTGCAATAGTTTAAAGTATCTATAATAGATTGTTCCGGATGTTCTGTGAAAAACAAATCAATGTCAATGAATACTTGATTGCTCTTCTAAGTTATAGTAGATTTTATTTACATGCTTAAACGTTTGAAGAAACACATGATCATTAATATATTGTTCCGTTTTTTTAATGTAAATAGCATATAAATGCTAAATAAAAATATCTATACTGATTTATATTTCATTAACTATAAAGTTGTTCCGGATACTGTTTTATAATAAAAAAATTTATGTCAAATAATTATATTTAAAAAAAAATATTGACAATAGGTTATTCAGGATTTTAAAATAAGAAAGTAATTTACTAGAAACGATTATTGAAAATACATTTTTAGACTTATTTTACAGTTAATTTTCTTGCCAAAACATAATAAAAGTTGTTTAATTGGTAAAGAATGTTCCGGATTTTGTTTCGATAAAGAAATCGACCTACATTACCTTAATTTTCTTACAAATTGTCGCCAAAAATGATCCGAATTTTATATGAAAAATCTAATAACGCTAATAAATGTTTGAAATCCCTCTTCTAATAAATAAAACAAATAATTTTCTTATTTACGAAAATTGGTTGTTCCAGATTTTTTATTTAAAAAATAGTTTAACTCTATTTATGTAAAATCGCACTTCTCTCTTACACTACATTTAACTTTCTATCTAAAACGTTAGAAAATCTAATTATCGTTAATTTTATGCTCTGATTTTTTAAGGAAAACAACTTCCTAACACCAAAGTATAGTTTGATAAAATCTCCATAAGGCTATGGTACATCTAATTTTCATAACAGACCATCCCAGAAATTTAATTAACGGCATTTGATTAATCTGGAATTATTATTTTCTCTCACTATAAATATATAAACATCCGGAACAATCTATAATAGAAACTTAAAACTAATGCGATGTGAGGGAAGGGAAATTAATTTTAATCAGATTTTCTATAGTTTTTAGTCTTTTTATGCTACGCTATTAACATAACGGACACACAAACTGACAGACAGAGAATACAAAAAAAGCGTCTTTAATCCTTTTATATATAAATATTAATATATATATATTAAGTTTAACTAGCCCATGAAATGAAATGCTAAAAGAACAAACTCGGTGCACCAATGCCTATGATCCCTTGAGAAGCTGCTCGTATAGAAGATATTTTTTAGTCTAACTAGGACATGTGACGTAATGGAATCTTTTTCCTTTGACGTCATGTAAAGTTAATTCTTTAAATGAAATGCTAAAAGATCTCACTCGGTGCACCAATGTCTACGAACACTCGACAAGCTGCTCGTATAGATGACATTTTTAGTCTAACTAGGCCGTGTGACGTAGTGGATTTTTTTCCTTTGACGTCATATGGAATTAATTATTTAAATGCTAAAAACTCGATATAGTAATGTCTATTAAACCTCGTAATGTGACTCGCATTTTAAAAAGACATAATGGATTTAGATCTAATCTAGATTTTTTTACACTAGATCTAGATTTTTTTTACACTAGAGCTAGATTTTTTACACTAGATCTAGATTTAAGTTCTAATTAAAATCATTATAGAATCTAGATCTTGAATTTCTAGGTCTAGTTTAGAATGTTTGTTGTTTTACATGTTTCGGATGTTCCTTCAGAGTTGTAGTCCAAACCTCCCGTAGGACGACGGGGGATGGGAGCGGGCAGGGTTTTAACCTAGGACCATCGATAAATCTAAACGACAGTCCAGCGCGCAAACCGCACTACCAGACAGCCATGATTTAGACTAGATCAAGATCTATAATTTTAATTTCTAGGCTTAAAGTGTAGATTTTTTTTTCTAAAGTCTAGATTGTCAATATGTCAATATTGCAATGTTATAAAATACTAAAACTAATCTACTATTTTAATATTTAGATTTTGCAATTAGTCTATTAATTGATTATCTAGTGTTTTTTTAATATAAATCTTATCTAAGTTACATCTACATTATCCCAAATATATATTTTAGATCTAGATCTAGTAGACATGGATATGGAGAGTGCTAAATTAGTAGTTTAATTTAGGTAGATCTACATCCTCATTCTAGTTCCATTTAGGCCTAAATGAAAATGCTCAATACCAAAAGATTATAAAAAATCGCTCTTCTGACATATTGTACATATCCGGTAGTTGTCATTCCGTAATGTGTAGGTATATTATAATTATTAATTATTATAATGGCTATTAGTTTGTCATTAGATTAAGAGCAATGCCTGGTCATGTGGTTAGCGCGCAGAACTGATTATCTCTACGGTCTCGGTTTCATAACCTGCTAGATGCCATCCTCAGTCGACCAGCGAATATGCGGATCCGACAGTGATCCGTCTTCCACGGGGGCCGCCTCTGAGTGGCAACACAAACTCTCTTTGTAATTTTTTTTATTGTATCAGTTTTTTTTTTTTAAAGTACACTACACCTATTAGCATGTGAATATACAATCTGTCTGTGGGATTAGAAATATTTTTACCAATCGTTTTTGCTTAGCTTTTAGCTTTCTCAATGCAGTATGATCCTATCTCTTGTCTCAATGCACTATGATCCTATCTCTTGTCTCAATGCACTATGATCCTATCTCTTGTCTCAATGCACTATGATCCTATCTCTTGTCTCAATGCACTATGATCCTATCTCTTGTCTCAATGCACTATGATCCTATCTCTTGTCTCAATGCACTATGATCATATCTCTTGTCTCAATGCACTATGATCCTATCTCTTGTCTCAATGCACTATGATCCTATCTCTTGTCTCAATGCACTATGATCCTATCTCTTGTCTCAATGCACTATGATCCTAGCACTTGTCTCAATGCACTATGATCCTATTTCTTGTCTCAATGCACTATGATCCTATCTCTTGTCTCAATGCACTATGATCCTATCACTTGTCTCAATACGCTATGATCCTATCTCTTGTCTCAATGCACTATGATCCTATCTCTTGTCTCAATGCACTATGATCCTATCACTTGTCTCAATACGCTATGATCCTATCTCTTGTCTCAATGCACTATGATCCTATCTCTTGTCTCAATGCACTATGATCCTATCACTTGTCTCAATACGCTATGATCCTATCTCTTGTCTCAATGCACTATGATCCTATCTCTTGTCTCAATGCACTATGATCCTAGCACTTGTCTCAATGCACTATGATCCTATCTCTTGTCTCAATGCACTATGATCCTATCTCTTGTCTCAATGCACTATGATCCTATCTCTTGTCTCAATGCACTATGATCCTAGCACTTGTCTCAATGCACTATGATCCTATTTCTTGTCTCAATGCACTATGATCCTATCTCTTGTCTCAATGCACTATGATCCTATCACTTGTCTCAATACGCTATGATCCTATCTCTTGTCTCAATGCACTATGATCCTATCTCTTGTCTCAATGCACTATGATCCTAGCACTTGTCTCAATGCACTATGATCCTATCTCTTGTCTCAATGCACTATGATCCTATCACTTGTCTCAATACGCTATGATCCTATCTCTTGTCTCAATGCACTATGATCCTATCTCTTGTCTCAATGCACTATGATCCTATCACTTGTCTCAATACGCTATGATCCTATCTCTTGTCTCAATGCACTATGATCCTATCACTTGTCTCAATGCACTATGATCCTATCTCTTGTCTCAATGCACTATGATCCTATCTCTTGTCTCAATGCACTATGATCCTATCTCTTGTCTCAATGCACTATGATCCTAGCACTTGTCTCAATGCACTATGATCCTATTTCTTGTCTCAATGCACTATGATCCTATCTCTTGTCTCAATGCACTATGATCCTATCACTTGTCTCAATACGCTATGATCCTATCTCTTGTCTCAATGCACTATGATCCTATCTCTTGTCTCAATGCACTATAATCCTATCTCTTGTCTCAATGCACTATGATCCTAGCACTTGTCTCAATGCACTATGATCCTATTTCTTGTCTCAATGCACTATGATCCTATCTCTTGTCTCAATGCACTATGATCCTATCACTTGTCTCAATACGCTATGATCCTATCTCTTGTCTCAATGCACTATGATCCTATCTCTTGTCTCAATGCACTATGATCCTATCACTTGTCTCAATACGCTATGATCCTATCTCTTGTCTCAATGCACTATGATCCTATCTCTTGTCTCAATGCACTATGATCCTATCACTTGTCTCAATACGCTATGATCCTATCTCTTGTCTCAATGCACTATGATCCTATCTCTTGTCTCAATGCACTATGATCCTATCTCTTGTCTCAATGCACTATGATCCTATCTCTTGTCTCAATGCACTATGATCCTATCACTTGTCTCAATACGCTATGATCCTATCTCTTGTCTCAATGCACTATGATCCTATCTCTTGTCTCAATGCACTATGATCCTATCACTTGTCTCAATACGCTATGATCCTATCTCTTGTCTCAATGCACTATGATCCTATCTCTTGTCTCAATGCACTATGATCCTATCTCTTGTCTCAATGCACTATGATCCTATCACTTGTCTCAATACGCTATGATCCTATCTCTTGTCTCAATGCACTATGATCCTATCACTTGTCTCAATACGCTATGATCCTATCTCTTGTCTCAATGCACTATGATCCTATCTCTTGTCTCAATGCACTATGATCCTATCTCTTGTCTCAATGCACTATGATCCTATCTCTTGTCTTGCCCAGTTGGGAAAGAGGGAGGAAAGAAGGGAGTATCTTGGTGAATGTTTATATGATCGTTTTTTAAATGAATAAAAAATGTTCACTTAGGGCCCAAAAGTCACCATGGGGACTAATTAGGCTTAAATCACCACATCTGTTAAGTACGATTTCTTTCCCTTGTTCAAGCTGCCAAACAAAATAATTAATTACCAATAGTTGTAATTGTTTTTAACTGATTCTTATGTTGTCAGGTAAAAAAAAATAATTATGTAGAATGTTAGCTTGATCAGAGATTGGGTCTGGCAGTAATAACGTGTATAAACTTTTTACCATTAAGACAGACAGACAGAGTGAGTTGATATAAAAAGTTTTGTAAAAATAAGTATATAACACACCAAAGTAACAATATTTTAAAGCATGTTTCTTTTGCAAGCCGAGTGTTCCATGGCAGTAAACTATCTAGTTGAGAGAATCTCTATTAAGCAGCAGATGAAGGATTGGAATGGAAGACATGCTAGAAAAATCTCATTGTTTACCCTCCCTCTACATCTCTATCTATCTCTTCCTCAAGCTCTCTCAATCAAGCCCCCCTCCCACCTTTTTTCTCTCAATCTATCACTTTTGTGTGAATGTTATTCGTATTTGCATCTATAATGCTATTGTTACAGTAGTTACGCTGAGCTTGTCAATTGCAGTCAAACTGAATTTCCATTTGATTGGATTAATAAAAATTATCTTATCTTATTTTATCTGTGTCAATTTCTCTCTCTCTCTCACTCTATCTTTCTCTCTCAATTTCTCTCTCTCTCTCTCTCTCTTTCTCTCTCAATTTCTCTCTGTCTCTCAATTTCTCTCGATCTGTTTTCGCTTTCTTGTTCTCTCGCTTTGCAGAATTTCAACATCTCAGACATTCCATTTCTATTTGTATCTCTCTGGATCTCTCTCAACCTCTCTCTTAGACATTCCATTTCTATTTGTATCTCTCTGGATCTCTCTCAAATTCTCTCTCAGACATTATATTTCTATTTGTATCTCTCTGGATCTTTCTTAACCTCTCTCTCAGACATTCCATTTCTATTTGTATCTCTCTGGATCTCTCTCAAATTCTCTCTCAGACATTATATTTCTATTTGTATCTCTCTGGATCTCTCTCAACCTCTCTCTCAGACATCCCATTTCTATTTGTATCTCTCTGGATCTCTCTCAACCTCTCTCTCAGACATTCCATTTCTATTTGTATCTCTCTGGATCTCTCTCAACCTCTCTCTCAGACATTCCATTTCTATTTGTATCTCTCTGGATCTCTCTCAACCTCTCTCTCAGACATTCCATTTATATTTGTATCTCTCTGGATCTTTCTCAACCTCTGTCTCAGACATTCCATTTCTATTTGTATCTCTCTGGATCTTTCTCAACCTCTGTCTCAGACATTCCATTTATATTTGTATCTCTCTGGATCTTTCTCAACCTCTCTCTCAGACATTCCATTTCTATTTGTATCTCTCTGGATCTTTCTCAACCTCTCTCTCAGGCGTTCAATCTTTTTCTTTATGTCACTGAATCTCTTTTTCCCTCTCTCTCTCTCTCTCTCTCTCTCTCTCTCGCTGAACCTCTCTCTCACTCAAATTCTCTGTATCTCTCAAACAATCTCTATTTATCTCTTACTGTAATTCTGTCAATCTTTCTGTACCTCTCTATATGTCTCTCTGTCTCTCTATATATATCTTTAACTGTATCTCTCTCCTTCTCACATTGACTCCTTCTCTATCTTAAGACGTAAACATCTCATTCTGTTGGACTCCTGCAAGCAACTCTGATCTACGACGGAACGAGTTAATGCCAACTCCTAACTAGCCTAGTCACATCGTGCGGTACTAAAGCCAACACCGAAGTCACGCTACAGAAACACTACCAATGCGGAGAAGCATTTGGAAAGGAACACGACATTCAGCAATCTACTCAACATCCTTCGTGACATTGGTTGCAGATTTAATCTACTTGCGACTTGACAGGGAACAACGTTTGGCGGAAACGCATGAAGGGCACGCTAGACTGGTGCCAGAAAGTAAGATAATGGTGAAATGGATTCATTGGCCCCTGCCATTACTCGCGTCATGTCCAAGGGAAGTGACTGCAACATTGTATACGCAGATATCTACACAATATGTCTCTAGCATGTTGAGTGACCTGCGTTGTTCTTCATTAAACACATGTGCTAATGTTACACTCAGGTTTGTTTACAATAACTAAACACGAGAAACATCGATGGTTACATTTGCATTGTGTTGTGCTGGGCTCCCCCTTATGGGGATGATTAATTAGTTTATCTAATCTGGCTTATCTTGTTGAGTAGCTTATTTTAAGTAGATTATCTTTCTATGTATCTTATCTTGTTGAGTAGCTTATTTTAAGTAGATTATCTTTCTATGTATCTTATCTTGTTGAGTAGCTTATTTTAAGTAGATTATCTTTCTATGTATCTTATCTTGTTGAGTAGCTTATTTTAAGTAGATTATCTTTCTATGTATCTTATCTTGTTGAGTAGCTTATTTTAAGTAGATTATCTTTCTATGTATCTTATCTTGTTGAGTAGCTTATTTTAAGTAGATTATCTTTCTATGTATCTTATCTTGTTGAGTAGCTTATTTTAAGTAGATTATCTTTCTATGTATCTTATCTTGTTGAGTAGCTTATTTTAAGTAGATTATCTTTCTATGTATCTTATCTTGTTTTGTTTGGGCTGTTTTTCTAATTAGAGCTGCACTGTTAGTTTAACCGATTCGTCGTTGTTTTTAGAGACCCCCGTAAGGGGGAAAAGTCGGTATTAGGTTTCTGTAAAATGTCCGTCTGTCTGTTTCTCACTCTGAGATTTCAAATAAAAGAAGAGAAATCACAAATTATATTTCACCATGCGATATGGTTTATTTATATTGTTTTATACAACTTTATGTTAGGGATGCCTGATGTCATGGAAACTAGAGACAAAGAACATATTTTTTTCTTGTTATCTTTCACACAATTTAAATGTTCAAATTTCAATCGTATTATTTGTTTGCAAATCCTACAATGACTTAAGATGTCAACAAGTGACTGATTAAATATTATACTTGAAACAAGCAACAGGTAAGCAAGCGACTAGCTCGTTGTAATTTCACTCACTGATGGGAATAGTTACGCCTCGTTGATTCGTAGACTATTCTAATGGCTTCTACGTGACTGGGAGATGAATTTGTTTCAAGGAATTGAGAAATGTTTCTGGCATCCTCGTTTGTATGATCCAATGAATAGGTTCAGATACTTGTGCAATCCTACCTAGACCCCCCTCCCCCCTTATAGAACCAAGCATTTTGTATTCGTGCCTTTGTTAGGAAGCACTCTGTCTGTAAAGTCCTCTCCCTGCCAGCTCCTGCTCCAAGGCGATTATATCATAGCGTTATAACAAAAATTCAGTTTTCTTTGAAAAGTATGTTTGTTACGTTTTATTGGCAGTATTTTCAAATGCTTTAAAACTATTTACAATTACAAAGTAAATTAATTTCGAAACGAAAGATTAAGAGACAAGAAGATGAAGAAAAAGTGTGGACCAGCGTGCATTACTTTGTGGACCAGCGTGCATTACTTTGTGGACCAACGTGCATTACTTTGTAGACCAACGTGCATTACTTTGTGGACCAACGTGCATTACTTTGTGGACCAACGTGCATTACTTTGTGAACCAACGTGCATTACTTTGTGGACCAACGTGCATTACTTTGTGGACCAACGTGCATTACTTTGTGAACCAACGTGCATTACTTTGTGGACCAACGTGCATTACTTTGTGGACCAACGTGCATTACTTTGTGAACCAACGTGCATTACTTTGTGAACCAACCTGCATTACTTTGTGGACCAGCAAGATTACAAGTTTTGTAGTCCAAGAATATTTATTTAGATAACGAGGAATCCAAATAATTAAACTCTCTTTACTTCATGTTCAGCCTTTCGATCTATATAGTTTGGAATCCCCCCCATTGGTCTATTAGAATAGAGAAGAACGCGAGTAGGGAAAGGGTTAACTAGAATAATATATTTTCCTAACTCTTCTTTTTTAAGCTTTTGCATTGAATTGTGTATTCATCACCAAAAAAGGAGTTCGTTAAAAAGTCAATTATGTTACATGCTTTAATGCATTTTATGACAAAAAAAAGTTCCAAGTGCGAATGTTCATACACGTGCTACGTGCGACCAACTTAGTGCAATGAACAAATATTATTGGCTTCTAAATCTAATGGTGCAAGCGCTTTCTGGAAAACATAGAAAGTCTCTCGTGAAAACACGGCACGCAATTCCATAGAAGGAAGCAGTCAGTCGTGAGACTCTGCAACTCAGGCGTAAGTAGGAGTGTGTGTACGTGTGAATGTGCAAGTGTCTGTCTATTTGTGAAAGGAGGCTGAAGACTCGATGAGGCTTCACTCCTGTTTTCATATATTCAGATTTTTTTTTTCAAAGAAAGTAAATCGAGAGGCTCGGGTAACTATTGATGCGAAAAATCAAAGACAGAACGATGCAACAGTCTATTAGAGAGTTCTATTTTAGTTTTTTTTAGACAAAACGCTTTACATTAGATACATGACTATTTTATGGCGACCCCCCAAAGAGTGAAACTATAAACCAGCTTGGTTGCCTATCTTTCAATTATTTCTTTGATACAACTAGAACAATGTACGATTATTTCCAACACATGGTAGGTATTGGAGTTTTTCCCCAAGAGCAGTATCGCAGCGGTTGAATTGACTTTGAATATCAATGTTTTAGGTCAGTGATGCCAAAGCTAGGTCCAGGCTCGTGACACGGTGCCATCTCTAAATCACGTTGAGGTATTAAGTAGACACATATAAAGTACAGTTTTAAATAATAAATATTATGTTTTCTTTATCTAGTATTAGAATCTATAAAGGTAGACAAGTTGGGAGTATCCGGATACTGGTGTATATTAAAATAGGGTTTTAATATTTCTTACTCCATATAGGCTATTCAACATTTTTTTGGTTAAAAATCAACTGAATATGTTTGGATTTTCTCTTTAAATTTGTTTTTATAAAAGAAATAAAAAAACTGTTACTAAATATATTAATAGTTTTCCTTTTCATTAACTGTGTGCCATGGACAAAGACACATCTATTTTTAGAAGCTACACATTTGTTTCAACGTTACATTCTGACCTCTTACAAACAATTCTGTACAAACTAAAATACAAAGTGTACAAACATGTGTTTGTGTTTGAGTAACAAGACAAGTTGAGATTTGAGTCCAGAAGATAAACTAGTACGAGAGAAATAGTTTCTGTGGGTATGCAGATGTCCAAAAGGCTCTGTGCACTCTGTATGACCAGGCACGAAGTCATGAGCCTACATGTAGCACGTCACTTACAGGGATAATTAGACCGATAAATAGGAAAAGAAAAAAAAACCTTTAAAATGATTGTACTATGGCGTCACTACTTTGGTGTGAGGGGTGCGGATCTACATGACTAATAATAAAATGGGCATGATATCAGAAGGAAAAAATTTTTTTTTAAAGTATTGACGGTATATACTTACAAAAATATTCTCAGCAAGTTTTATAATAATTTTACTATTGCAATGTATCTTATTATTTTTTGGAGGAAATACTTCAATGTCCAAACATTTATTTATAATTTAAATAATTCTTCATATTTATAATAACTGTTGATACATGTTACACACCTAGAAATATTTGACTTAGAGAAACTACAGCTATCTACTACTCTATGGCATTTAATGTAGGCAGATTATCTTGTGTATTATGTACAATCAATAACATTAAATTAAATAAAGATTGCCAACTGCATACCAGCCATAAATTGTATTGGAGAAGTTTATTTTTATAGGAGTGATGGAAGATGATAACATTATTAGCTAAACACGCCTGGTGTCCTCAATCATAGCGACACTTGTGAGATAAGTTTATTTCAAAGTAAAATATTACCCAATAAAACTGTTTAAAATTAAGGAAATCTTTCACTCTGGTCAATGCCAATGAAACCTGGTGGCTACCTCTTTTCAAGTACCCACGCACCAAATGTTAAAGACAGACGTCATTATTTCTTCATGCTATTAGTAGCCGCCTTCCTTGGTGATTTTAATTCAATCAATTATATGGACAATTGACAAGTGGTGTTAGCTGCCTGATCAATATTCATAATATTGAGACAGTAAAGAGCTCAATATTAAGTGTTTTTTATACAATTATTAAGTATACTTCAATGCTTAAAATAAAACTAATTTTGAAATGGTGCACAGCTGTTCTCAAAATGATTTTGTAGATAAAGGAAATGCAGACTAACACGAACAAATCTCTGTCAGCCATGATTTTGTTTCTATATTCACCTCATTATCTAAATCAGTGATTCCCAAAGTGGTCTATATAGAACCCAGGGTTCCACGAATACTTCCAAGGGGTCTACCAAAATTGACAAAATAAATTTGGGGTCTATGAGATGTCCACGGGGGTCTACGATCAGGGCCGCCGGTACCTATTATGCAATGTGTGCATCGCACGCAGGCGGCCGAATGTAAGGGGCGGCCAAATCATTACAGCAAGATTTCTTTTTTTTTCTTTTTGGTTTAATAATTTTAAAAAATTACTTAAATATTTTATTGAAATTCTAATGATTCTATCATTCTTTGAATATTGGGGGGGGGGGGGTGAAAGATGATATTCGTACAATAAGAAGTTATTTTGGAAACTGGCGCGCGAGGGAATCCTATGGGATTTTTCATAAGCGCGACCCCCTCCCCGGCCTTGAATTTTCGCTGGTTGTTTGTAATATTTGTTTCAAGTCGAATAGCCCGCCCTGTAAGTAAATCTAGCAATTAGAAAGTCAATTTTAAAACATTGTCCCTTTTATTTGAAATGGCTGTTAGTTGAGAGAAGAATATTTGTGCCCGATTATAGAGTGCAGATATAAATCTGCGTTAAGTTCACTTGTGTTCTAGTTTAAAATACATTTTATATAATCTTCTTCTCGTAGTAAAAACGGAATCAGTTTTATAAAAATTTAATATTAGAACTACTTAATATTAAATTATATATAACGGTAGTTAGGCCTATATTTCTTTTTAATGTTTTATTTTTAAAAATTGTGACAGTATTCCGTATTGGATTATTATTACTATTATTCTGTTTTGCATTATTGATCATCAGTATTTTTAATGCAGCGTTTCTCAAAGTTTGTGTCCCCCTCTAGGGGTGGTGGCGAGTACCTCGAATGGGGGGGGGGGGGGGGCTTAACTTTCTGACAAAAAAGGGGTGTCACACAGAGTGTGTGTTTTCTATGCGTCAAGTAGAGGTTAAACGATTGATTGATGTTTATGCATTGAGGATGATGAAATTAGCGTAATGCAAATGTTAAACGGCAGACAATCTTGAGACATGAAAGTGTAAAGACGTTATTTTGTGGTGACCTAGATTTTGTTTAAATATCAGTATATTTCATTAGATATTATGTTCACAATAAAAGTTTGTTCAAGTTTATTTAATAAAAATATGAAACGCCTTATCATTGGTGCAGTTCTTGTAGCTGTTTGTAACTATAAACCAACGAACAACAAGGAAAAAAAAAATTTCAGTGTATGTAATTTATCTGAATATTAGTAAAATTACATATTTAAAAATTAAAATTATAAAAAGTAAAGTTCCCCTTTCAGACCTTGTGGTCTATAGGGCAGATGATTAAAGGTCATCTGTTTCTTTGGCCAACGGTTAACGATGCTGTCGTGGCCAGCACAACGACCAACCGCCTTTACTTTCCGCATCTAATGTCAGGTACCCTTTAGAGCTGGTTGAACTCAGAGGCGCCAAAAGATCCCGAAATTAAAAATCCCAGTCTTCACCAGGATTCGAACCCGGGACCTCCGGTTCAGAAGCCAAGCGCTTTATCGCTCAGCTGCCAAGCCTCATATCTTCTAATAAGACCTTGTTCAATGTAGACTGCTTTTTGCAACACTATGGGTCACGACGTTTGAAGAAAACATTTTAAAACGTCTCCGCTGGTGGGATTCTTCTGGATTTGTTTTGGTCTCAGAATAGTCGAATTTATTCCGTTTATTGCACTTTATTATGGTGACGACTTTTGTGTGAATAAAAAAACGTCCGCGACTGAGACGTCTTATTTAACACGAAGAGTATTTGTAAAAAGATCACGCCCATTACAAACGTATGTTCGCAATATGTAGGCCTACCTAGAATCTCTATCGCATAATACTATATCTATATACTATATTATTAGATTTAAAATGGCTTTTTCTTTTTTATTACGATG